>CM077153.1:197306771-197697093 GCA_039583875.1 Platanthera guangdongensis
TCATCTAGGGGCCTGGATCTAGGTGTTCCTGAACCCAGGCAGGGGGAGATGCTCAGTGAAGAAGTTGCAGCAGATGCAGATGCAGCAGCTGCAGCAGTCACAGCAGCAGTTCCCTCTCCAGTAGATGCAGATTACGATGAAGATACAGATATTTTGACAGATTTTGATTCTGCAATGGTTGCGTTAAGTCAATTTATGGATACTGACAATGATCTAGATGAGTCAGTTGAGCTAATAAAAACTGATGGTGATTTCTATTTAAATCCCACAGTGAATTTATCTGTTTTGTTGAGTAATTTGATACTGTTCATATGCAATCTCTTCCAGCTGATTTTACTAAGCCAAGTTTGGCCATTGTACCTTATACCTCTACAGCTAGTCCAGTAGTTGCAAAGCAACTCTTTGACAATTTTGCTCTCTCAGCTTCAGCCTCCATCTCAACTTCTAGCCCAGAGGTCATTCTAGAAGATTCTCCAGTGCCAGTTTCAGCACTAGATTTTGTCATGGATGACTCTCATATGCCTACTTTAGATGAGCTTATTCAGGCTGACATTGAAGAAGAGAATAAGGCAGTAGCTGATAGCTCTGTCTCTTTTGTTTCTGATTCTTGTACAGTTACTTCTTCTTTTATTGTTGAAACCCCTATTCCCGAACATTCTGCTCCTCCTCCAGAAAAGGCTGTTGTTTCTGATAAAGCCTTAAAAGCTTTGGATGCATTGTATGATAATCATCAGGCTTCGGATAGTGAAGAAGATGATGATGATTCTGATGAAGATGTAGCTAGTAAGAAAAAGAGATTGTTGGCAAAGAAGAGGAAGGCTGCTCCTCCTCCAGCTCCTAAGCCAAATCCTGCTGCAGACACTCCTTATTATATTCTGCACAATGTAGCTCCTTATAAGGGTATGCCAGCCTGGATGTGGCTATCCAAGAACCAACAAAAAGAAAGGAAGAGAAGCAGGAGATACTCCCCTCCTCCAGTACACAGATACAAGAAGGATCCTCCTCCTCCTCCTCCAGCAGCTGGTGCCAGTGGCTCTTGCTCCCAGAGATCTGCCCCAATGCTGACTTATCAGAGACAGTCAGGGAGATCTTCTAGAAGCAGCCAGCAGAGGCCATCCGCCTCAGGAAGTCAAAGTCAACACCAGCAGCAGCAACAAAATATTTCTTAAGAACAGCAAGCAGCAAGTCCAAAGAGACCACTCTCTCCTCCAGTTCCTTTTGAAGATCTAGAAACTGCAAACACTGCAAAAATTGCTAGATACCAGGAATTAATTGGATTATCTCTGATTAATAAAGCCAAGGCTGAAGGTAAAGATATCTCTTGATTGTCAACCATGTCAAAGTATAGAAAAGAAGAGCTGAAAAGGTTTGACAAAGGTAACAAACTATTTAATGTTGATTCCTATATGAAACTTCATCCAGAAGCAGTTGTCCCCAGAGCAACATCATTGAATATTATTGGGGTAGCTGACATGACTATGACAATAGCTCAAGCTCGAGATCCAAAGAGAGAAATCATTTTCAAAAAGACAGGAGAGCAGACATCTGAAGACAAACCTCAGCAGAAGAAATCAAAGAAGTAATCCTTTTGTGTTATTTAATTTTCTGTCTGTTTTTGTTTTTCAAACCATGCTATCTATTTAAACAAAGCTGTGTATATATATATCTGTTGCATGTGTTATAATTCTCTGCCAGATAATCTCTTTCCTTGCTTTGTTGTTCTATTTTGAATCTCTATTAGTGACCTCACCCAAATAGGGGGAGATTGTTGGATCCCTAGTTGATTTGGGCTAGTGTTGGGTACATTGGTCAAATGTACCTGATTTGAAGAAGCCTCACCTAACTCAATGATATGCATCATAATGTATTTGATGTTTGTTTGAGTTACTTGTGCAGGTTAGGAATACACTGGACTGAAGCTAAAAATTTCTAAGTCCATGTGTCGACACCCAGAGGGAAAGTGTCGACACTTGAGAAAGCTTGTGTCGACACCCAGACAAGCAGTGTCGACACTTGGAGTAATTGTGTCGACACCTGGGAAGAAGAGTCGACACCAGTCAGAAAGTGTCGACACTTGGAGTTGTGTCGACACTCAGTGTAGAAGAATGCAGAAAAGCTGTGTCGACACTTAGCAGAAGTGTCGACACCTAGAAGAGCTAAGTCTACACCAGAAAGTGTCGACACTTGAAGATGTGTCGACACTCAGCAAAAGTCTGCAGAATCTAAGTACAAGTGTCGACACTCAACACAATGTGTCGACACTATGCTGAAGAGTCAGTATTTGAAGAAAGTGTCGACACTCAACACAATGTGTCGACACTATGCTGAAGAGTCAGTATTTGAAGAAAGTGTCGACACTCAGCACAATGTGTCGACACTTAGTTGAAGACTCTACACTTGAAGAAAGTGTCGACACAAGGAGCTGTGTCGACACTTAGCAAAGAACAGAAAAGTTACAAAATATTCTAAGTACAAGTGTCGACACTAAAGGAATGTGTCGACATTCAGCTGAAGAAACAAAAGTGAAGACTTGTGTCGACACCAAGAAGCAGTGTCGACACTTGACAGTTTCAATACATAAAGATGTGTCGACACAAAGAACATGTGTTGACACTTAGAAGGATACAGTTAAAGAATGAAGTACAAGTACTTGTGTCGACACTCAATTTCAGTGTCGACACATGCAGAAGAATCTGTGTCGAGACATACAAGGAATTGTGTCGACAACTTGTAGACTTGTGTCGACACTTACACAACATGTGTCGACACTTGGTCTATAAGTGTCGACACTTAAGAACAAAAAGTCTCGACACTATCTGACAGTTAGAGAATTTCAAGAAGTGACTGGTTGACAAGACAGCTGCCGATCCAGCCGGTCTACATCAACTGTCAGAGATATCAGAAGTCTGTTATGAACCGGACCAGCCGGTTACCATGAAGGAAGCCTATAAATAGGCATCCATAGTTTACAGAAACTGTTGTTGTTGTGATTGATGAAGTGATATAGAAGTGGTTGAAAAAGTTTTTGATAGAGAGAGTTCAGATCTTTGTAAAAGTGGTATATTGAGTATCAACACAAGAAGATCTTGCTGTGCATCGGCAGATCTAAGAAGTTGGAGAGAGAGAGCTCCAACCAAGTATTCAGTCTTTGGAACTAAGGCTGAGAAGAAGAATTCAGAGTCATCTGGATTTCAAGAAGCAGAGGTCAAGGAACAACTGCAGAAGATTCAGACTAATTCAGTTCTAATCAAGAAGCTTTGAAGGAAGCTAAGTCAGTTTGGATCTAACTGAGTTCTTCCAAGAACTCTTCAAGAGTCTCTCAACTCCTCTCTTATTTTCTGAGTTGTAGAGTTAGCTATTGTACTTTCTATTTTAACTTGTAGGATCCATTGGATCTGAGAGAATTGTAAGCCTATATTATAAAGGCTGTGGGTAGGGCTTGCTTGCCTGAGTGTAGGAGTTGAAGAACTCTGAGTGTAGGCCTTAATTGGCTGAGTGTAGGCCTGGGTGGCTGAGTGTAGGCCTTTTGGCTGAGTGTAAGGCTTTGGGCCTGAGGTAGGAACCTAGTTGGGTTCTGAGATAGTGGAGAAGTTTGACGAATCTAGTACACTGCTAGATAGGCGAAGGGGGAAAGTGGATGTACCCAAAGATTGGGGAACCACTATAAATTAGTGTGTCTGCTGTGCTGTGCTGTAGATTGACTGTTTGATTTCTGTAATTGCTGTTATCTGTAGTTATCTGTGAAATAACTGTTGTGCTGCCAACAAAGTTTTAAAAAGGTTTAGGTCACCTATTCACCCCCCCTCTAGGTGTTTAGGTACCATATCTTTCAAGTGGTATCAAAGCGAGGTTGCTCAAAAAGGACTAACTGTCTAAGGAGATCCAGTTTGACAGATTCAGTATAAGTCAGGAAACAGTTTCAAGAAAATCAAGAAACATGGGGTCTTTAGAGAATCACAAGGAATTGGGTTCAATGAAACTGCCCATATGCAGAAAGGAGATTTTTGGAATCTGGAAAGAAAGGGTAAGGCTGTTCATGGAGGCCTCTGACCCTAGGATCTACATCACAGTCAAAGAAGGGCCTTATGTGCCCATGAAGATTTCAGTCTTGGATGCTACACAGAGAACTCCAAAGGATTTTTCTGAGATGACCAAGGATGAGATTGTCCTAGCTACAATGGACAAAAGGGCACAGAACATCATAGTTAGTGCAATTGATGATGCCACCTTCCAGAACCTTATTCACTGTAAAACAGCAAAAGAAATGTGGGACACCCTCATTGTCTACATGGAAGGTTCTGAAGAAGTAAGACAAGATAGGAAGTCCTTGCTTAATCAAGAATATGAGAGCTTTAGGCAAGGAAGAGGAGATAGCATCACTGAATGCTACAAGAAGTTTTATAGAATTGTTAATGAACTCATGTCCTATGGAAGAGAGTTCACTAACTATGAATTGAATGATAAGTTCTTAAGGTCCCTAACCAAAGATTGGGACACTAAGATCTGTGCCATCAGAGAAATGGCAAAGTTGGGAGAAATTCCTCCTCCCACACTGTTTGGCAAGTTGTTATCTTATGAGATGAAATTGTCAGTAAGAAAAGAGGAGGAAAAGTCAACAAGGACTGAACACAGGGAAAGGACTGTTGCCTTTAAGTCAGAAGTACCTAGAAAGAACAGGACTAAGTCATCAACTCCTCCTCCAGAGGTAGTTGAATCAGAATCTGATGAGTCTGTTAGCACTAAATCTACAAGCAGTGAAAGTGATGAAGATTTTGCTGCATTCACCAGACATTTTCAGAAATTCCTTAAGAAGAAACAGTGGAGGTCCAGACCTTCATATTCCAAAGGGAAAGAAGTCCAGTATCAGGAGAAGAAGCCTTCAAAGAAGGATAAGAAAAAGACAAAGACTAGTAAGGCAACTGGGTCTAAGATTGTGTGTTACTGCTGCAATAGACAGGGTCATGTTATTGCAGATTGTCCTGAAAGAAGGAAAGAATCCAGTGACAAAAAGAAGACTCACTTCAAAGGAAAGAAGGAGAAGTCCTTTGTTGCAAAGAATGAGAAGACTCTTTCAGACATTTCTTCTTCAGACACTGAGACAGATGCTGAAGCCTATATAGGGCTATTTGCTGAAGAAGAAGAAGAGTTTATGCAGATCATGGAATCAATCTATGAACAAGAAGAGGTTCAGTGCCAAGGACTGATGGCATTGACTGAAAGTACCAAAATCCTGGAGCAGCCAGGACCTAGTCAGGTACAAAGTCTAACCTTAAGTTCAGATTCCAGTTCTAGTTCAGAGTCAGAATCATCTTCATCAAGTGATGGAAGTGTTTCTGAATCTGAGGGAGATATTCATCAGCTCTTAGATGAATACCAAGTACTGTTGCAAGCCTATAAGAAAAGCAAGATCCTAGCCAAAAGTCAGGCAAAGGAGATTGCTGATCTCAAGGCAGCTGCAACAGATTTTGAGAAGCAGTATGATCAAAAACTGAATGAAGTAGCCAGGCTGAAACACATTACTGTGATTCAGATGGGTACTATTACATTTAAGAATGATCAAATTAAGAGACTGGAGATCAATCTCCAGAAGGAAAAAGAACTTGCTGCCAGGTTTTCAAAACCTAAATCAGTATTACCATTAATTGATGAATTTGTTCATCAAAAAGGCAAAGCTGGACTAGGTTTTGTTAGACCTGCAGGGACTGTACAGTCCAAGTTCAAGTCCAAGGGTAAAGCCCCAACATTCAACAAGCCTGCTGTAGTCAAGACAGCAAAGGTTGTATCTAAGCAAAGGTACAACAAGTTTGAATGCTGGTGCTGTGGCAAGGTTGGCCACTTTGCCTTGGATTGTTGGCACAATGCCAGTGCCAAGTTGAGTAGCAAGTTACCTGATGGAAAGCCAGTAGGTAGCTATGTCAAGTTGCAAACTAACAATCACCAAGGACCCAAGTTTACTTTGGGTTCTAAGGTTCATTAATTTGTTTTGCAGGTGAATCCAAGTGGCCATACCCCAACATGGTACTTGGATAGTGGATGTTCCAGACACATGACTGGAACTAGGGGACTACTGAAGGACTACATTCCAATCAAAAATGGTCCTAAAGTGACCTTTGGTGGTTCTGAAAAAGGAATCATCAAAGGGTTTGGTAACATCTCTTCAAACCTTGTTACCATTACTCAAGTGGCTTATGTTAAAGGTTTGAAACACAATCTTATAAGTATAAGCCAATTAAGTGATGTAGGGTATGACATCTCATTTGTTAAAAATGGTTGTCATATCAAGAGGTCAAGTGATCAAGAGATCATTTTGACTGGATATAGAAAAAGGAATGTCTACTGCTTAGACATTATGATTGAGAACAATGGTTCTCCTGTGTGTCTTGTAGCTGATGAGACAGTCTCTCAATGTGTCAAATGGCACAAGAGGCTTGCCCATCTTAATTACAAGACTATTAGCAAACTCTTTAGCAAAGAGTTAGTGAGGAATGGTCCTCAAGTTAAGTGTGTCAAAGATGGCATTTGCTCAGCTTGTCAAAAGGGCAAGCAGACTAAATCCACCTTTAGAAGCTTAGACAACAAAGATGCTGTGAGGTGTTTATACCTTTTGCATATGGATCTATTTGGTCCAATGCCAGTTCACAGCTTAGGTAGGAAGGTCTATACCTTTGTAGTTGTTGATGACTACTCAAGGTTTTCCTGGGTGTTCTTCCTAAAGCAGAAATCTGAAACACCTAGTGTCTTCTATAGTTTTGCTAAACAAATTCAGAATGAATTGAACTGTACAGTGGTCAAGATTAGAAGTGACCATGGTACTGAGTTTCAGTCTGAAAGCATGACAAAGCTGTGTGAAGACTATGGGATATTTCAAGAATTCTCTTCACCTAGAACACCTCAGCAAAATGGCATTGCTGAAAGGAAAAATAGGACCTTGATAGAGGCTGGTAGAACCCTATTAAGTGATTCATCACTGCCAGAGTATTTCTGGGCTGAAGCAGTTAACACTGCATGCCATGTGATAAATAGGGCTACCATCACTAAAAGGTTAAACAAGACCCCCTATGAAGTTGTGAAAGGCAGGAAACCAAATCTATCCTATTTCAGGATTTTTGGTTGCAAATGCTTCATACTTAACAATGGAAAGTCTTACCTAACTAAGTTTGCTGCCAAGTCCCAAGAGGGAGTATTTGTTGGGTACAGCAATAATAGTAAGGCTTATAGAGTCTACAACTTGACTACACAAGTTGTAGAGGAGTCTGTGCATGTAGTTTTTGATGAGACACAACTAATTAACAATAAGTTGTCTAGCAATGTATGCAGCCCCACAGGTCCTACTAAGAAGATGGACAAGCTAGCCATAGAAGATGTACCTGCTGCAAGACAGCAAGTAGAAGAAGATGGCTTATGTCTAGGGGGAGAACTACATGTACCAGGAGCTGAAGAAGTACAAGGAACTCAGCATGATGAAGATGTTGTAGAAGTACAACCAGAAGCAAGGATGCCTCCAGCCAATAGGCATCTAAGAGATCATCCAGTAGAGCTGATAATTGGAGATCCAAGACAAGGTGTTCAGACAAGAAGCAGAAATCAGAATGCTGTAGTATATTCAAGCTTTCTGTCTCAAATAGAACCAAAGAAATTTGAAGAAGCTATACAAGATCCACAGTGGACTGAAGCAATGCAGGAAGAGCTTAACCAGTTCAAAAGGTGCAAGGTTTGGGACCTAGTTCCTAAACCTAAAGATCACAATGTGATAGGAACAAAGTGGATCTACAGGAACAAGTTAGATGAACAAGGTGTCATCATTAAGAATAAGGCAAGACTGGTTGCAAAAGGATATAGGCAAGAAGAAGGTATTGATTTTGATCAAAGCTTTGCTCCAGTAGCCAGACTGGAAGCAATAAGGATGTTCTTGGCCTATGCAACCTATCAAAGATTCAAGGTATACCAAATGGATGTGAAGTCAGCATTCCTAAATGGTAACTTGAAAGAAGAAGTCTATGTGGAGCAGCCTGCAGGTTTTGTTGATCCAACTCTACCTCATTATGTCTATAGACTTAGGAAAGCATTATATGGGTTAAAACAAGCACCTAGAGCTTGGTATGAAACCCTATCTAGTTTCCTCATTGAGAACAAGTTCTCAAGGGGGAAAATAGATAAGACTCTATTCCTTAGGGAATCTAGAGGCAAAGTAATACTTGTCCAAATATATGTAGATGACATTATATTTGGGTCTACTGAAAGTAGCCTTTGCAAAAAGTTTGTAAAGCTTATGCAAAGTCAATTTGAGATGAGTAGTATGGGAGAACTGAAGTTTTTCTTGGGTCTCCAAGTTAAACAGACTGGAAGTGGTCTATCCATATGTCAGTCCAAGTTCACCCTAGAACTCATAAGGAAGTATGGTATGGATTCATCCAGTACCATGAAGACTCCTATGGGGTCAAGTATGTCTCTAAGCAAGGATGATGCAGGGAAACCTGTAGATGAAACCTTGTATAGAGGGATAGTTGTCTCCCTACTATACTTGACTGCAAGTAGGCCTGACATTATGTATGCTACATGTGTTTGTGCCAGGTATCAAGCCTGCCCTAAAGAGTCTCACTTGACTGCAGTCAAGAGAATCTTGAGATATCTAAAGGGCACTCCTTATCTAGGCCTCTGGTACCCTAGGAATGGAGATTTTGATCTAACAGGTTATACAGATGCAGACTTTGTAGGATGCAAAGAGGATAGAAAGAGCACTACTGGATCCTGTCAATTCCTAGGTGGGAGACTCATTTCATGGAGTAGTAAGAAGCAAATCAGTGTGGCCATCTCCACAGCTGAGTCAGAATATGTAGCTGCAGGAAGTTGCTGTGCTCAACTTCTGTGGATTCAACATCAGCTAGAAGACTATGGATGTCAGGTAAGTAGAACTCCACTTTACTGTGATTCTACTAGTGCTATTTCAATAGCTAACAATCCTGTATCACATAGTAGAACTAAACATATTGAGATTAAATATCACTTTCTTAGGGAGCATGTAGAAAGAAATGATATTGCACTTGAATATGTTAGAACTGATAATCAGATAGCTGATATGTTCACTAAGCCCTTAGAAGAAGCTAAGTTTAATAGGTTCAAAATAGAACTAGGTATGATAAACTTAGACTAAGTTTACAGAACTAAAAATTGGCTAAGTAAAAAGGTGTCGACACATAGACAAGTCTATGTCGACATAGAATAGTAAGTGTCGACACTTCAGGAAAATGGTGTCGACACATCTAGGAAGTTGGTGTCGACACTTCAGAATGTTAGTGTCGACACATGTCGAGTAGGTGTCGACACATCCAATAAGGTGTCGACACTTAAGTTTTACTCAGAATTTTCTAAGTAAAGTCTCGACTACATGTCGAGTAGTGTGGTGTCGACACTTAACCAAGTGTCGACACATAAAATCTGTTGACTAAACTTGTGTCGACACATGTGTGTCGAGACATTATAAGTCAGTGTCGACACTTATTGACAGTGTCGACACATCTTTAGAAATTCATCCCGCCTGTTCGTCTTCAAACAAGAAAGGTATAAATAGGGTTCTGTTTGTGTTTGTCGACACGCTTTCAAAGTTTCGAGACCAAAACTCTTGTGTCGACATTTCTCTCTTCTCAAGACTAAATCTTCAAACCCTAATGGCTCCCAAGCTCGAGGAAAATGTTAACGAAGGGTATGAGCTCGTGCGAGGTGCTTTTGACGATGGCGATCAAGAAATCAAGACGGTGGTAACCCTAGTCACCGATTCAGGATTGGAGTTCTTGGTTTCAGAACCATCCAAGATATGGAAGAAAGAGGTGCTTGAATTTCTTACTGGAGCAACTGTGGATGACTCTGGATACAGAATCAAATCCAGAGTGCATGGAACCAAGGTCAAGGTATCACCCAAAAGTCTGAGAAAGGTACTTCAGCTACCTAAGACTCAAGAAGAAGAAGAAATTTCTACATCCAAGACCAGGGAAGCTTTGGTCTGGTGTGGTCTTGATTCTACGATGAAAATAGGTTCTGTCTTTAACAGAAAAGGCATGAACATTCAAGGAAAATTTCTGTCAGAGATAGTAGGCAAGGTCATTCTCAGTAAAACTGGAGGGCATGACAGGGTGTCAGCCTCTATGTTCAGTATTATGACCAGAATCATCTTCAACCTCAAAACAGATTGGTCTATGATTGTATTTGAGAAAGTAAAGGAAAGTCTGAAGAAGCCCAATCTGGGCAGGATACTAAGTCTCTACCTGGCTGGATCAATTCCAGAGGTAATGAGCACTGCTGCTGGAACTAAAATCAATCATATGAGGAGAATGGACTCAAGGATATTCTCTAGATGGGAAAGAGTGTTGTCCAAAGAAGTTCCAACCCCAGAAAAGCATGTTTCAAAGAAAGACTCTCCTCCCAGGAAGAAGAGGAAGACTGCTGCTGTGACTCAGGAGTCCTCCAGCAGCTCAGGTAGTGAAGAACATGTGGTTTTCACTCCTGATAGTCCAATGGATGAGGCTGCAGTAAAGTCACCTGCTCCTCAGGAGCCAGCTGAGATCCAGGGGGAGTTGCCTCCAGCTGTAGAACAACCCTCTACACTGGAGAGTGAGCAAGCTACTCTCATTATCCTAGAGGTACTTTCTGACCTCAATACTTTAGATTTTTCTATAATAGATTCTGATTTGTCTGATGTTCATCAGCAAACTCAGCAAGCAAACCAAGAACCAGGTGTTGTTCTTCAGGACACATCTGTTGTTGTGCCTCAAGTTCCTAATACAGTAGTTGATGAAACCAGTACATCTCCTGCTCAGTCACCGCCAGAATATACAATGGAAGATCTATTTCTGAATTTAGATCAAGAAGATTTTGACATGGACAAGCCTGCTGCTGATGAAGAGAAGTGTGCTGCTATTGAGGGGGAGAACTTGGATGTTCAGGAAGAGCCTATAAGGCTAGACACTGAGAAGGCACAAGATGTGCAAGCTGACAGACCCTCAAGCCCTAAGGATAGGGTAAATATAGCAAGTACTTCAGAGTCTGAGGATGATGAAGCTGAGCAAGATAAGAAGAAGAAGTTCTTTGTCTTCAAAAGAAGGAGTCAGAGCTATAAGAAAGCTCTACAAACTGTTGCTCAACACTCACTAGTCCAACAAGCTCCATCAACAGATTACAGTAGCCTAATGGTAGCAATGCAAGTTAAGCTGGATGAGCAAAGGAGGGCTATAGAGACATATATTGATGAAAGCCAAAAGTCCCTACAATTTGATCTAGCTCAAGATATCAAATCAATAAGGTTTGAAATGAATTTGAATAAGAAGGAAATGACTGACTGCTTCCACAAGGGTGGTAATGCAGTGGTCTATTTGGCAACTCACCAGGAGAAAATTAAGTCTCAAGTAGATGATATAGCACAGAAGCAAGGCTATGTGCTGGAAAATCAATTGAGAATGAATGATAATCTGACAGCTTCTCACAATGCAATAGTCACTGAACTGAAGAGTAAGTCTGCTGAACCTTCAACATCATCTGCTGCTGCCAAAGCTGAATTTGATAAAGTATTTCAGGAAGAAATTGCTGCTGTCAAGACTGCCATTAAGGATTCACAGAAGGTCATTTCAGAACAACTTACCAAGCTTAGACCTTTCTTTAAAGAGGGAATCAGGTACTTGGACAGCCAAATCAGGTTCCAGAAAGATGATGTGAGAGATCATGTAGCACAAGAAGTCATAAAGGGGAGAGAGTGTTAGTCAAAGCTAGCTCTGACCATGCCAAATGGATTTCTAATTCCATCAGAGCTACATTGGGCTATCCTCCCCTGTGTGATGATGACAATGTAGCTGAATCTGGTATTCAAAGTGCATATCTTGGAGGTGAGCAACAGGAAGTAGCTCAGGTGATCTATCCACCTCCAGATTTTGAAATGGTTCATGCTGATGTAAGCACAATGTATAGTCCACCTGCTGGTAAGCCTAATATTGTTCTGGAAAAGGTTGTTCAACCTATTACAGCAGCTATGCAAGAGGCTTTGGACAAAGAAGAAGAGACTAGGCTGTCAAAGAAGAAGTTCAGGGAACTTGCTGAGCAAAAACCAGATTTTGAACAGTGGAGCCCTACTTCTAGGAACATCATTCTCACAGCCTGGAAAGCAGCCAAGGACAATGCACATGAGAGGAACAAGTGGTTCTCAGAGGCAGAATGGAGGGAGCATGAGAGTAGGCAGGAAGCCATTGTCCAGCATAGAAGGAAGGCTAAGTTAGGAAAGCTACCTCCTACAGCTGTGGAGCCTAGCAAGTACTTTCCTAAGCCCTATCATTACTTTGAGAGGCAAAAAATCAAGGCTGAAGAACAGAAGAAGAAGGACTCCAAAGGGAAGAAGACTGCTGAAGCTGAGCCTGCTGCTGCTGCTGCTGCTGTAAAGGCCAAAGTGCAAGCTGGAAAAGGCATAGTCATAAAAGAACCAGAGCAGAATTAGACTAAGCTTAGACTGAAGAATGTTGGAATCTGTTACATCTAAACATTATTGTAAATCTTTGAAAATAGATTGCAAAGCAATGTATGAACAATTTTTGATAAATATATATTTCATGATTGTTCAGTAGAATGTGTCTAATTCTTGTTTGTTCCGTAATGCTGTATGAGTATACATGTGTGCTTTATTACATGTTTAAGTTTAACTCTGTTGACATATACCTGTTTTACATCATTTTATAATTTTTAATTATGAGTGATGTATATCATTGACTAAGGGTTATGACTTCTCCAAGTAGGGGGAGATTGTTGGGTACATTGGTCAAATGTACCTGATTTGAAGAAGCCTCACCTAACTCAATGATATGCATCATAATGTATTTGATGTTTGTTTAAGTTACTTGTGCAGGTTAGGAATACACTGGACTGAAGCTAAAAATTTCTAAGTCCATGTGTCGACACCCAGAGGGAAAGTGTCGACACTTGAGAAAGCTTGTGTCGACACCCAGACAAGTAGTGTCGACACTTGGAGTAATTGTGTCGACACCTGGGAAGAAGAGTCGACACCAGTCAGAAAGTGTCGACACTTGGAGTTGTGTCGACACTCAGTGTAGAAGAATGCAGAAAAGCTGTGTCGACACTTAGCAGAAGTGTCGACACCTAGAAGAGCTAAGTCTACACCAGAAAGTGTCGACACTTGAAGATGTGTCGACACTCAGCAAAAGTCTGCAGAATCTAAGTACAAGTGTCGACACTCAACACAATGTGTCGACACTATGCTGAAGAGTCAGTATTTGAAGAAAGTGTCGACACTCAACACAATGTGTCGACACTATGCTGAAGAGTCAGTATTTGAAGAAAGTGTCGACACTCAGCACAATGTGTCGACACTTAGTTGAAGACTCTACACTTGAAGAAAGTGTCGACACAAGGAGCTGTGTCGACACTTAGCAAAGAACAGAAAAGTTACAAAATATTCTAAGTACAAGTGTCGACACTAAAGGAATGTGTCGACATTCAGCTGAAGAAACAAAAGTGAAGACTTGTGTCGACACCAAGAAGCAGTGTCGACACTTGACAGTTTCAACACATAAAGATGTGTCGACACAAAGAACATGTGTTGACACTTAGAAGGATACAGTTAAAGAATGAAGTACAAGTACTTGTGTCGACACTCAATTTCAGTGTCGACACATGCAGAAGAATCTGTGTCGAGACATACAAGGAATTGTGTCGACACCTTGTAGACTTGTGTCGACACTTACACAACATGTGTCGACAATTGGTCTATAAGTGTCGACACTTAAGAACAAAAAGTCTCGACACTATCTGACAGTTAGAGAATTTCAAGAAGTGACTGGTTGACAAGACAGCTGCCGATCCAGCCGGTCTACATCAACTGTCAGAGATATCAGAAGTCTGTTATGAACCGGACCAGCCGGTTACCATGAAGGAAGCCTATAAATAGGCATCCATAGTTTACAGAAACTGTTGTTGTTGTGATTGATGAAGTGATATAGAAGTGGTTGAAAAAGTTTTTGATAGAGAGAGTTCAGATCTTTGTAAAAGTGGTATATTGAGTATCAACACAAGAAGATCTTGCTGTGCATCGGCAGATCTAAGAAGTTGGAGAGAGAGAGCTCCAACGAAGTATTCAGTCTTTGGAACTAAGGCTGAGAAGAAGAATTCAGAGTCATCTGGATTTCAAGAAGCAGAGGTCAAGGAACAACTGCAGAAGATTCAGACTAATTCAGTTCTAATCAAGAAGCTTTGAAGGAAGCTAAGTCAGTTTGGATCTAACTGAGTTCTTCCAAGAACTCTTCAAGAATCTCTCAACTCCTCTCTTATTTTCTGAGTTGTAGAGTTAGCTATTGTACTTTCTATTTTAACTTGTAGGATCCATTGGATCTGAGAGAATTGTAAGCCTATATTATAAAGGCTGAGGGTAGGGCTCGCTTGCCTGAGTGTAGAAGTTGAAGAACTCTGAGTGTAGGCCTTAATTGGCTGAGTGTAGGCCTGGGTGGCTGAGTGTAGGCCTTTTGGCTGAGTGTAAGGCTTTGGGCCTGAGGTAGGAACCTAGTTGGGTTCTGAGATAGTGGAGTAGTTTGGCCGAATCTAGTACACTGCTAGATAGGCGAAGGGGGAAAGTGGATGTACCCAAAGATTGGGGAACCACTATAAATTAGTGTGTCTGCTGTGCTGTGCTGTGGATTGACTGTTTGATTTCTGTAATTGCTGTTATCTGTAGTTATCTGTGAAATAACTGTTGTGCTGCCAACAAAGTTTTAAAAAGGTTTAGGTCACCTATTCACCCCCCCCCCCTCTAGGTGTTTAGGTACCATATCTTTCAGCTAGGTTCACCGACTTAGGATGTGACCCATCATATATAGCCAGGGTCAATTTTGTGTCCTAGAGTATAAGTCAAGTCCTTAGGATCAACTCCAGATGGACCAGCCTTCAACTAGACCATCAGAGACTCCAGTCAAACAAGTTTTCAAGACCAAGTAAAGTGAGTTCGACGTTCGTCGAACTCAGCTCGATGAAAGGAGTTCTGCGCTGGAAAATCGTAAGACAATTCTTAGTGCTGAGCTCGACGATCTGTGTTCTCTGTTCAACGAAGACTGAGTTCTTTCTTCAAGCTAAAGTCAGGACAACTTCAGAATTTTTCTAAGTCCAGCTTCAAGCTTTGGTCGACGAATTATATTCTGAGCTCGACGAACTTGGACCTCAAGTTGTAAATTTCTCAGGTCGACGAAATCAGCTTCTCAGGTCGATGAATGATGTACTCTACTCGACGATTTCGGGACTCAGAGATTCTTTGTCGACACTTAGGGTTTGTGTCGACACCAGACGATTTGTGTCGACACCAGTATTTAAGTCGACACCAGCTTATGTCGACACCAGAGGATTTGTGTCGACACCAAGATCAATCTGTCGACACCAACTTTTGTCGACACAACATTTCAGCAGATGCAGGATATTTTGTCTAAGTCCAGAACTTTTCTCAGCTCGACGAATTTGATTCTCAGCTCGACGAATGAAGACTGTCTATCAGGTGAATGAAGATTGTCTGGTCGACGAACTCTCTCAAGCTCAGCTCGATGAACACAAGTTCAGCTCGACGAAATGTGTTCTTCATTCGACGAATCCAGATTAGGTTTTCTTCAAGGTTCCTGTTCTGTTTCTTGGCAGTGATTCCTGAACATTTAATGCCAGATCTTCTCGGAATGTTACCGTTAGAACATGCATTGACTATGGACGATTACATGTCGTTTTTCCATGGGAGAGTTAGGAAAGTCATTGATTGCTGATTCTTTCCAAGGCCGACTGTAATTACTACTCGACATTCAAAAGTTTGAATATTCCTCAGTCAGTCACAGACACATAGATACACAAAAAAATAGAGACACAGTAAGAGAACATAATCAGGCAGTGATAGAGTTGAAGAATTACAATACAACAATCAATCTGACAAACACTCTAAAGTTTCAAAGAATAACAATCATTCACAAATCACAAGTTCTTGACTGCAATCAGCCTGACCAGAGAATATTTTCAAGAAGAAGAAGAACAACCAAATTTAATCAAGAGACTTCTTCTATCTATTCATAGGATAACTTCAAAGGACAACAATCAATCTGTCAAAGGAGTTCCTGAAACATATTCTGGTCCAGGCATTCTAGGTCTTTGAAGACCTATCACACTAAATCAGTGCTCCAGTCTTCTTGATACATTCAAGATCTCACGGGGAGCAAGCTGCTAACATCATTCCACTTGAATCTTCTCTCTGATTGTTGACAGAGAAGATACCATCACTCTCTCACCACCTCCTGTATAAAGTGTTGTCATCTCCCTTCAAAAGTGATTCCTGGATCACAAGTCTCCTTCCAAAAGACTTGAGGTTTGGTTTTTGGGGACCTGATCAAAACCCATTAGTGCCCAGGACACCTGATCAACTCATCCTGCAATGAATTCCTACCTAGGGTGGTAGAAGTGTGGATGTACCCAGATTGGTTGGGGAACCACTATTGATCCTTGTGTCTTCTGGTTGCTATTTTCTTTTGTTTTCTGGCTGTGGTTTGTGATTGGTCTATGATTGCTCTGTGTTTAGTTAGTTGCTATGTTTACTTTATGTTATTTGCTTCCCTATTCACTTAGGTATACAACAACAGTTGTAAAATGTTTTTAGTAAGCACCATACTCTATACACCCCCCCTCTAAAGTATATCAGATCTAACCTACACTTTCATCATCTCCCTCTCCACCTCATAGAACCAGAATATCTGGTGCAGCTGCTGAGGGGGAACCTGCTCCTTTTGTTCCAGAAGATAGGATTCCTACTCCACCAGCTGCTACTTCTCTCCCTCCATCCACTCCTGAGGAAACACCATCAGTTGCTCAGATTCAAGACACCCTTCTATCTACAGAAGAACTGTAAATCAAATGATTGAAGAGTTAAGTACTGATGAACCTCTTCCTCCCCTCCATTCAGAGCAACCTGCTGAACCATCCAAACAACCAACACCAGTACCTTCTCCTACTCATAATCCATCTAATGTATCCCCTATTCACCACTCTCCTACTGCTGAATAAGAGCAGGTTGAGACTATTTTGATTTCTGATGACAAAGATCCCAAGAACCAGTGGAAGCTCCTTTGAAGAGCCTGGACTTCACTATCCCCACCTTCATCACTGAAGAAGGGGATGCCATGATTCATACTACCAGAGCTAAGATCTCAGTCACCATTGAAGAAGTAATTCCATGGTCTGCTCCTCTTCCTCCAGTTCCTTATACTGCTACTACTCCTCCTCCTGCTGCTGCAAATGAAATTGTTGGTATGATTGAACATATGCTTCTTGAATAAAGAAAGTATTTTGATGAATCTCTCAAAGATGTTCAAGACAAAGTTACTGCTCTTGAGAAAGAGATGGGCAGAGGATTTGCTGAGATTCAGCACAATACTGATGAATTGAGATAATTATTCAAGATTGGTGGAAAAGCTCTGGACCACATAATCACTAGTGTTGGTCATGTCATCGATCAATCTGTTACTATTGCCAATAACCTGATTCAGTTAGAAAAGAATGCTCAAGCTCACACATTCAAGATATGTGAAGAGGTAGGGACTTTCAAAGAAGATTCTACAGGTACTCTGACTGTATAAGTTAGAAAGGGGGAGAATTTAGTCAAGGAATACTTAAAGAAATCAGGTGCCAGCAAGCAAACTCTCTGGGAAGCAAAGATGAAAGAAATTCATGATGATGTGCTGAGTCAGATTCAAAGTGTAAAATTCCATACTTATAATAAAACTGTATGGATACATAACCAGATACTCCCTGATTTTTAAGCTGATCCAAATGTTATTCCTCGTCAATTGAATCCCCTAACTCAAGCTCCAGTTCCTCATCCTTCCTTATCTCCAAGACCTGAAGGCTTTGAAGGCCCTCCTCCAGAACCTTATGCTCAGGTTTGGGAGGCTGATCCCGCAAACATATTTCTTCAAGCTCCTCCTGAAATTCACATTCCAAAGTAGAGAAGATATGATGATGGAGCCTATGCCAGTAAGTCTATTCCAGTTCCAGATACAAAGAAAAGGAAAGCTCCAGAATTTGGAGAGATTTAGTCTCCTACTTCAAAGTCACTTATTCTAGATACTCTAAAGTTAGTCTTAGACTTCAATGAAAATAGATATGATCATTACAGCACCCAAGAATGGGACTTGTATGAGAAGTCAATGACCAAGAGAAGACTGTATGATAGAGAACATGGAAGAAACAACCCTGCTCCTCCTCCAAGGCCTCCCAAGTAATACCCAAAGACTTATAGTTATCAGAGGAGATAACAAGAGAAGAAGGATAAACAGCAACATCCAGTCTAATCATGAAGACAGTTATGGGAGTTGGGATAAGAATTGTTTAGAAATGGCTTTTGGACAATTTTATTTATATAATTCTTAATTTTGTTAATCCACTCTTTACTTTTAATCCATATGCTTATTACTTTGATTTCTATCCTGCATATCTAATTCATTATTTGTCTATATAATTCACCTTAGTGTAGAGGGTTTTGACTTCTACAAATATGGGGAGATTGTTGGGTATCGTATCCACAATAACCCAGATTTGATGAAGTCACCCTTGAACTAAGATGAATTAAGTTGTATTTGATGTGTTGTTTGAGTTACGTGTTTGTAGGACTAAATTGCCAAGTGTAGACCAATGTCAGTCTACAATGGGTCACCAAACACAGGACCATACAATGTAATCCCTCATTGTGTGATCCATGGTGTTGACTCATGTGTAGCCTCTCTATTGGGATACACTTCATGTTTTAAGCACTATGATTGATTGGAGAAAGAAGTGTTGCTGATTTTATTGAAGAAAGGAAAATACTCTTGAACCAAAATTTTTCTAAGTCTTTCACTCGAGTAAAAGATAAAGTACTCGAGTTGAACACTTAGTAAATACTTGAGTAAATCTGTCTGTAGTCAAGTAAGGGAAATGGCTCTCAAGTAGTCTGAACATAGCTCTCGAGTGGCCAAGTCCATTACTAGAGTAGACTTTCTCTTATTCTCGAGTTAACAGTTTTCCCTCTCAAAATTTATTCTAAGTACTTTACTCGAGTAGTCATGTTAACCAATCGAGTTGATAAGTCCTTTGTCTAGAGATATAGAAGGACGGTTCTCGTGTTGTTGTTACCCCACTCGAGTAGTAAAGTTCATGTACTCGAGTAATCTATCTACTACTTGAGTAGTCCAGCTCTAGTACTCGAGTAACCAGATTTCATCTCCCAGAAAAATTCGCAAAGACTTTGACTCGAGTAATCCTTCTACCTCTCGAGTAATATTTCTAGTACTCGAGTAGTTCTTCTCCACCTCTCATGTAACACTTCTAGTACTCAAGTAAATTTTATTCCACTCGAGTATCTATAAGTTTTATTCTGAATTTTCTCAAGGAATTCATCTCGAGTTGTCTGATTCTATCCACTCGAGTACTTATATTGGTACTCGAGTAGCTTATCTTTTACTCGAGTAAATCAGCAAATTTTTCCAGAATTTCGCTAAGTCCATAACCGACGGGATTTTCAAATTATGTGACGTGATTGGTCCAAGTGTACACCATTAATGCTAATTATGACTGTTAGGGAGATCTTATATAAGGTCTTGTCAAAGTCAACTAACCCTAGCAAGCTACCAAGATTTATTTTAAGAAATCTGAATCGAAATTCTCTCTGTCCAAAAACGGAAGCCGCCACCCTCTTCATCGTGCAAATCGCCTAGGGCTTGTGTCCAAGGAGATTCAGATCAAGTCGACTTATAGAGCGAGATTGTTCTTCAACTCCTCATCTTCTCCCGGATCGTGTGTGTTAAAAAAACCTCAGATCTAGATCTACTCGAGCATCTTCGTCAATAACTTCTGAAAAAGCCTCAAAGATCAAAGAAAGAAGACATTGGCTGAGATTTTCTAGATCTAAGAAATATTGTGTTTGTATTTCATATTTTCTCCATTTATTCTTGTATGCGATTCCTCTGCGAGTGTAGGTGCTTTTGTCTCCGAGTTGTAGGAAGTTTTTATCTTCCAAGTGTAGATCCGTGTTGTGGATCGAGATTGTAGGAACTTTATTCTGAGGCGTAGGATTGGTTTTCAATCCGAGATAGTGGAGTAGCCGAGTCTAGTGCATTGCTAGATTGGTGAGTGGAAAGTGGATGTACCCAAGATTGGGGAACCACTATAAATCTCTTGTCGTCTGTGAATGCTTGGTAGATTTTTGTGTGCATAGATCGCTAATTTTTATTCCGCAAAAAGATGCACATCTCACCTAGTCACCCCCTCTAGTTGTTAGGTAGAGAACTGATTAACTTTCACCCATGTCCTTCACAGAATCTTGTCATGCTATCAGACTGGAATTCAGTCCCATAGTCACTTCTAAGTTTGACCACAGAGCTGTTTAACTCATTCTGAATTTGCATGACAAACTTAGTGAAGATATCAAGGGTTTCAGTCTTTCTCTTTAGGATGAATACCCAAGCAAACCTGGAGAAGCCATTAACCACCACAAGGGTGTAGACCTTCCTAAGAATAATATGAACTGACATAGGACCAAACAAGTCCATATGCAGGAGGTATAAGCACCTCATAGAATCATTGGCCCCAATACTTTTGAAGGAGGCTTTTGTCTGCTTGCCCTTTTAGCAAGCTAAGCAAATGCCCTCTTTGGAGCACTTCATATTGGGACCATTCCTAACTAGCTCTTAACTAAAGAGCTTATCAATAGTCTTGTAATTCAAATTTGCCAGCCCCTTGTTCCACTAAATACAGTAGGAAACTTTCTCATTTGCCACCAAATAGATAGGAGAATCTGTATGTAGACATAGAAAGTTTAGGCAATAAACGTTCCCACTCCTAGTGCCTGTGAAGATGACCTCTTGGTAACTTGACCTCCAAATTAGGCACTCATCCTTGTGGAAGACAATAACATAGCCAAAATCAGAGAACTAGATTATGCATATAAGGTTGTGTTGAAACACTTCAGCATAAGATACCCTGGTGATGGTGACTATGCCATTGGTGATCTTATTATATCCCTTGGTTACACCTCTATCTGAACAACCAAAGATGACTTTGGGTCCATCTTTTATAGGAGTAAATTCCTTTAAGTTGTTACTTGTTCCAGTAATGTGTCTGGAACAACCACTATCTAAGTACCATATAGGGGAATGGCAACCTGGACTAACCTGCAATAAATAATTTAATTTACTTTAGGACCCCAATATATATTTGGTCCTTGGTGCACATAAGTATCAAACAGAACATGTCTACCAGCAGAATTTTTGACTGGTGGACTGACCCTAGCTCTGGCCACTTTGGGATTGTGTCAGTAGTCAATGACAAAAAGCCCAATCTTACCACAACACTAACAATCATATATGTTATATCTTCTCTTCTGTGTAGGCCATGCAGCTTGGTTAGCAGTAGTCCTAACAGGAGGAAGATGTGTTGCAGCCCTTTTCTGATTTCTTTCAGCTAGAATTTGGATGAAGGTAAGTCTTCTAGCTGGCTTGTTTGGCCTGCTCTGATGTTATCAGCAGCAAGCTTCTTTTTAGAGAGCATGCTCTTGATGGAATCAGAAATGCCCAAATCAGCCAGATTGTAAGACTTGCCCTTAGTCTGACCCTTAGTTGCCAGATTCAGATCCTTGTCTTCAGCAACATTCTTGAATGTTGGTGCTGAAGCACCAAAAACAAATGGTCCTGGTTGGGACATATAAAATTTCTCATGGGTAGCCGCAAAGGCACTCACACGGCTAGATCTTTCACCATGGCAGTGAACATCTTTGTTTACCCCAGATAAACAACCCTTCTCCCAGTGATCACAGGAGCTTTCCTGGTCATACCTGTTAGAAGGTAACAAAACTTTTCCAAAAAGAATGGGAGGCTTGGAAGCAATAGGATGAGGTAGAGCAGGAGCTTTGCCCTTCCTTTTGGAAGGAGCAACTATTATGCTTCCCTTGAATCCCAAACCCTTCTTACCATTTTTAGAGGAGAAGGTGTCTATCAAGGGTAGTACAGTACTTGGCTTAGAATAGCTAGCCACTATTCTTTTCTCCTTCTCAAGCTTATCTTCAAGCTCCCTGATGAGACAGTTCTTGCTTTTGATGGAGGCTATCTGGATGTCCAAGCGGGACTTCATTTGGCTTTTTCCCCTAGCTTTCTGGTCTAGTAGATTAGCTGTTGTAGTCTACTGGGCAACTGCAAGCTTAAGAGATGAAGTCTCTTTAGCTTGCTTCTTAGACAAGTTCTTGACCTTCTTGATGGGATTCAGAAGTTCCCCATTCTTGTCAATCAGTTGAATGACATCTCCTTCAGATCCAGAATCTTCTTCATCGCTGGGTGAAGAGGCTTTTGAGCAAGGACTGGTCTCAGACTCAAACAAAGAAGCAGAATTAGGTAATGGATATTCCTTGCTTTGAACAGCTTGATCCTGACTGCCCTCTTCATATGTCATTGCCATCATCCCTCTGTAGTTGTAGGCATCTTCATCCACCTCTGAGTCATTATCTAATAGTGTCAGAGGGGCCCTAATTCCTATTCTCACTTGAGGATTAACTTTTTCTGCTGCAACATCTTTATCATTAGCAACAACAACAATTAGACCAATATAGGCTTCCTCTTCTTCAGACTCATATGATGATGAGTCTGTCCAGCTCTTTTCCTTCTTGTCAATGAAGGAATTCTCTTTCTTTCCTTTGTGCTTGTGTTGCTTCTTCTCCTCAGCCTCCTTCCTCTTCTCGGGGCAGTCGACAATCATATTCACAGGCTTGCTGCAACAGTAGCAAACTACTTTAGAAGAGTTATTTTTATTAGTTTTGGAACCATACCTGTCAGTCTTGGACTAATTCTTCCTATGATGAGTGGAGTTGGAAGACCTCTTCTTCCAATGCTTCTTCTTCATCAGACTCTGGAGCTTCCTGGAGAATGCAGCAAAGTTTTCATTAGAAATGTTGTTGTCTAATGCCTCTGAGTCTAAGCTATCTGACTTAGCTGGTCTTCTTATTAGAGAAGGAATCCTCTCCTTGCACTTCCTTGTGTTTTCTGCTCCTAAGGACAAGGAATTTCCTTGGACAAGGATTTGCTGTTGGCTCCTCCTCCTTCCTGGCAAGTAGCTGCATCTCATAGGACAGCAGCTTTCCAATCAATATTTGGGGAGGCGTATCAGTAAGCTTAGCCACCTCTCTTATGTTACAAATCTTGGTATCCCAGTCTCTATGGTGAGATCTGAGAAACTTGTCATTTATCACATAATTATTGAAGACCCTCCACTAGGTTTTCAACTCATATATGATCCTGAAGAATCTTTTATAACAAGCAGTTATGCTCTCCTTCAGGTTTTGCCTAAAAGCCTCATACTCTTGGTTGAGCAGAGACTTCCTATCATCCCTTACCTCTTCAGTCCCCTCCATGTATACCACAAGTGTGTCCCACATTTCTTTGGATGTCTTGCAGTGAACTAGATTCAGAAAGGTTGATTCATCAACATCACTGGAAATAATATTCTATGCTCTCTACTCTAGTCCAGCAAGATGATTTCATCCTCAGTCATCTTAGAGTATGTCTTAGAAGTCTGGTCATTTGCATTCAGAATAGAGAACTTCATAGGGATGAACGGTCCGTCCTTAACTGTTACAAAAATTCTGGGATCATAGGCTTCCATGAATAGCCTCACCCACTCTTTCCAAATTCCAAAATACTGCTTCCTGTAGATGGGAAATTTCATGGAACTCAGCTCTCTCTGGCTCTCTCCAGAGTCGATGATCACTTAACTGTAGCTACCTTTGGAGATCACTAATATTATAAAGTCCTTTTTAAACAACCTCTCTCTGATACCACTTGAAAGTTATTGTTTACAAGATAGCTAGAAACCTAGATGGGGGGTGATTAGGTTTGTCTCAGGCTTTTGATTTCTCTTTTTATTTCTGATTGAGTTACTATGTGATTTAGAATTTTTTATGAACCTACAAATAGAAAACATACACAAAAAAGCACACAAGTATTTTATATTGGTTCTCCAAAATTATGGGCATATCCACTCTGCTCCCACCTTACTAACTTCCTATTAGTCAAGGCCCAAACTCCTCAAAAATACTCCTCAGAGCTTACACCTCAGGCCCTCAATCGTACATGTTAAATTTTCTCAACGTGGTCAGCAAGATAGCCCAAACACCAAATTAATATCTTCGGAACTACCCAGTTCGCACGCTGAACCTGCGGAAACCCAAGGACTAGAGGTTGCACCCAACAAAACAATGGAAGCACAAGAAGATCTTATTATGCATTCACTTCATTACAATCCGAGGCATACATAGCGAGACATGATTTCGCTAGTATTACAGCTGTAAACAGAAAGAATCAAAAAACAAGCCGGGCGGACAGCACTCCAGTCCGCCGAGACCACGAGGTCGCCGAGACCGCCGAGACCGCTGAGCACGCCCAAGCTATGCTGCAATCCGCCGAATACCACGGAGTCCGCCGAGACCGCGAGGCCGCGCGGACAGACCGTTATTCGCCTCCTGCTGAACCCGAACTGAGGAACTCCCCTACCCGCCTGAAGCCGGCGGACAGGTTATTGAAGCTGGGAAAGTTGAAACAGAACTGACAAGCCGCAGAGCGACCTCCTGCTGAGTCCGCAGAGACCGCACACTTCCAAGCACTGACCGAAGTCACAGCCAAGCTCCTGGCTCCTTGAAGTTATCCGCGCGACCTGCACACAGCAAACCGTCAGCCTGAAACAATCCGCGCGGACTGGAAAACACAGACCGCAGCACTCGCCCAACCCAATTTACTGTTCACTCACGTTACTCAGGTTACTGTAGATGTGCCAGGGGGGTCCTATTTATAGGCCAGGTGAGGAGTGTGGTCACCGCCCATGAGATAGCGACACCGCCCCAGCCCGCGCGAATACAAACGACCGTCCGCTCAGTCCGCGAGGACTTAGCCAGTCACCAAGGGAAACCGCCAGGAGCAAGGCAACCATTGACGAACCCTCTCCAGTCCGCCCAAGCTAAGCGGACAAGGCACCAGCCCGCAAAGCTCCAACTGCTTCAGGACAGCACCCTCTTCAATGGCAGTCCGCACCAACCCGAGGCAGTCCGCAAGACCCATACCTCAATCCGCCACAAGTCCACGACCAAAGGCAAACAGCAACAGTCCGCCCGGTCACAGCGGACTTGGCGGATACGGCGGACACCATGAACTTGACACCAAGTGTGACCAAGTCCAAAACCATCAAGGGCCAGTGCGAGCATGGCGGACACAAAGTCCCGTCCGCCAAACACCCTAGCACAGACCGCAACCAGTCCGCGAGCTCCTCGCACTTGTCCAATGCAGTAGCACCAAGCCGGACTCCAAATCATCAGTCCGCCAACCGGTCTCCACAGCAAGACCTGCTGTAACACCTGAGCTCGACAAGGCCTCAGCCAAGCTCAAGGCCCAGTCCGCAACAGCCCCAACCGCGGACACACCAGTCCGCAAGGCTTCCCGCGAACTCGAACCAACCCGCCAACAGCACAAGCTTGCACCCGCGACCACTGAGCAAAGCACCAGTCCGCAAGCCTCTCTATCCGCAGATACCAGGCCGCACCAAACCGCGGACTCCATGCAACAACCCGCTCAGAACACAGCCGGCTTCCACCAGACTTTTCACCAGGCCGCAACCCACAGTCCGCCCAGTCCGCCCAGTCCGCCAACAGCTGTCCGCACAGGCCGCGCGGCCTGTCCCGTCACCCACTTCCACTTCACAAATTTCAACACTCCCCCTTGAAGTGAGAAGTGGTGACCAAGCCCAGCAAGCTGCGCAAGCGTTCAAAGGGCCCCTTCGACAGCGGCTTCGTGAAGATGTCAGCAAGATTATCTTCACTCCGAACATGCCCGACCAGCAGAGACCCCTCCAACACCTTCTCCCTGATGAAGTGGTGATCAATCTCTATATGCTTGGTCCTGGCGTGACACACTGGATTGTTTACCAGTTTGAGAGCACTCTCATTGTCACCCCGGAGTAAGAGTAGGCCCTTGCACTTCTTCATGAACATCCTCTATGAGCCTCCTCAACCAAACGGCTTCCCGAGCAGCCAAGGCCGAAGCCTTATACTCCGCCTCCGTGGTTGAAACCGACACCGAGTCCTGCTTCTTGCAACACCACGAGATGCTAGCTGAACCGCAAGTGAACACATAACCTGAAGTAGACCTTCGATCATCCGAATCACCGCCATAGTCAGCATCCGTGTACCCGAGCAACGCAAACTCCGCATCCCTTCCATAGAGGAGTCCATCTCAGAAGTCACCTTGACATACTTCAGAATCCCTTCGCCGCCACTAGATGAGATTGCCTTGGTTCAGCCATATACCGACTTACTCGGCCAACAGCATAAGCTATATCCGGCCTTGTAATCGTCAGATAGATCAAGCTCCCAACAAGAGCCCTGAACACCAAGGGATCATTTAGCACCCTTCCCTCATCTCGTCGAAGCTTCAGCCCAGATTCCAGTGGAGTAGAGCACTTCTTCCCTTCGCCCATGCCAAACCGCTTCACAATACGATCAGCATACCCTTTCTGGCTAATGAGAATCCCGCACTCCTTCCTCTCCACTTCCAGACCAAGAAAGTGATGCAACTCTCCCAATTCTTTCATCTCGAAGCGTATAGCAAGCTCTCCCCTGAGCCTTGCTACTTCCTCCTCCGAGTTCCCTGTGATGATCATATCATCCACATACAGTAGGACCAAGACTCTTAGCTCTCCCTTCTTCTTGACGAACAAGCTTGAGTCCGAGTTAGAAGCCAGGTATCCATAGAACTGCAGGTACTCTGCAATCTTCCCATACCACGCTCGAGGAGCTTGCTTCAACCCATAGAGAGCCTTCCTGAGTTTGCAGACATAGTCCGGATGCTTCTCAGAGACGAAACCAAGCGGCTGATCCATGAAGATGTCCTTGTCAATCTCTCCGTAAAGAAAGGCATTCTTCACATCGAGTTGCCACAACCTCCATCCCTTGCTAGCAGCCAAGGCGATCACCACTCTTACAGACGTCATCTTCGCAACTGGACTGAATGTCTCCTCATAGTCTTCTCCATACTGCTGTGAGAATCCTCTAGCGACCAGGCGAGCCTTGAAACGATCAATGCTCCCATCAGCCTTCTTCTTCAACTTATACACCCACTTGCAAGTAACCGGAGTAATGCCATCAACCTTGGGCACAAGGTCCCAGGTTTCATTCTTCTTCAGAGCGTCAATCTCTTCCTTCATGGCACCTTCCCACTCCTTCACTCCAGTGGCCTCGTTGAAGCTTGCAGGCTCTCGCTCATCCAGAGGACCTGCAAAGAAGCAGGAGACAAAGCTCACTGCATTCCCATCATAGTACCGAGCCGGTGGCTTAACCACCCTCTTCGATCTCCGAAGACACGGCTCCTTGCTCACGGCTTCCGTTGCTTCTTCAGGCTCCACTCCTACCTGGGGCAAGCATTGAGCAGTGCTCCCCCTGCTTCCTGAGCCAGAAGGCTCAGCCTCGGAGTTCGAAGCAACAGGAGCTGCTGGTGAAACAGCAAGCTCCTCTTCCAAGCCTTCAGCAGCCTCCACCGGTGCTTCCTCAACCTTGCTACTTCCGGTAGGCTCCACCGAGCCACCTCCATATGACGTCAGCTCGTCAAAGACAACGTCTCTTGACACCACGAACTTCTTCGTCACAGGGTCCATGCACTTCCATCCCTTCTTCCGCTCAACATAGCCAACAAAGACAAGTTTCCTTGCCTTCGCATCTAGCTTTGTCCGTGAAGCATCCGGGACATGCACGTAGCAAGTTGAACCGAACACCCGAAGGTGTCCAACACTCGGCTTCTCCTTCAGCAACAGCTCAATGGGCGTCTTCATGTTGATAGGGCTGAGTGGCATCCGGTTGATAACATAAGCAGCACAAGACATTCCCTCCGCCCAAAAGGACCTCGGAATATCTTTCGCATGCAGCCAGCATTTACAGGTTTCCGTCAAATGACGGATCTTCCGCTCCGCTACCCCATTTTGTTGTGGAGTGTGAGCACATGTAAGCTCCCGTTGGATCCCGTGCTTCCTGCAGAAGTTAGAAAACTCGGAAGAGACAAACTCCCCCCCGTTATCAGTTTTAAACTTCTTAATCCGCAAGCCAAGCCGGCCTTCTACCAACTCCTTGAACTCCACGAACAAACGGAAGGCATCCGACTTCTCCTTTAAGAAGTACACCCAAGTATACCTTGAGTAGTCATCAACCAAGACAAGCATGTATTTGCTTCCACCAAGGCTGGCAGTAACAGTCGGTCCCATCAGGTCGCCATGAATACACTCCAATGGTTTCTTGCTCCTTGTTTGAGATTTATCAAACGGAAGGCGATGTGCCTTACCGTATTGACAGCCCGCACAAACATGCCCATCACCAAAGGAGGACAACATCGGCAACCCCCTCACCAGACTTCTACTCGCCATTACCTTTAGCTTGTCCATGCCAACATGTCCCAGCCTCTCATGCCAGATAGCCGCACTATCATTGGCTCTCATCTTATCAACATAGGCACTGGTGGAAAGAACAAACAAGTTCTTCACCCTCCTCCCAACATGAGCAACATCAGCCTTCACCGCTGATACGTTGCGAAGGAACCTCACGTCTGTTGGCCCAAACAGAACGTGATACCCAGCGTCCACCGCGTTGGTCACCGAGAAGAGGTTCTTCTTCATGCCCGGCACGTGATACACACTCCTTAACGTGAGTGGCCCCTGATCACTACCCAAAGACACGACCCCCTCCTTCTCTACTGCATAAACAGTATTATCAGCAGTGATAATAGCTTCATTACCTGAGTAAGCCTGCATGGAGGTGAACTTCGACTGGTCTCCGGTGAGGTGATGACCACACCCGGAGTCGATGATCCACTCGCTGTTGAAGTCCTCAGCAGATAAGGCACGGACACAACTGCCCGTCATGAAAGCTCCTCCCCATTCTGCTTCTTCACTTCGCGAGCAAGCTTCCTCCTTTCCCGTAGCATGCCCAGGCTGCAGCTTGACCTTGCAGTCCCGCTTGAAGTGCCCTCGCTGATGACACCGGTAGCACTTCAGATTCTTCTTCCAGTCCTTAGGAGCATTGCTCCTCTCCGGCGGATATGAAGTTGAAGTCTCCTTCTCAACAGCGGCCTGCACCTTCTTCTTCTTCTTCCCTTCCCATCCCTTCTTCTTGCCTGAGAAGAGAGCCTCGCTGCCTTCCTGATTCAGATTCACTCCAGCCATCTGCCTTGCTAAGCTCTCCTGCGAGGCAAGCAGATTCTCCAGCTCCAGCAGAGACGGCTGAGTAGCCCACCCTTGAACAGACGTAACAAAGGCCACATACTCCTTCCGCAAGCCGCGGAAAATGTGCCTCTTCATCTTTGCCTCAGAGATAGGCTCATCAGGATCCAGTGCCGACAGCTCAGCACACAAGCTCTTCATCTTTAAGAAGTACCTGGAGATGGAAAGGTCTCCCTGAGTTGCCCTGGCCAACTCATTCTCCAGGAACTGAAGCCGCGCCACATTCTTCCTATTGAACAACTCATCAATGGTTGTCCAAATATCAGCAGCCGACTCACACCCAATGATGTGATCAAACAGTTCCGGAGAGACAGCTCTCTTCAGAACGAACTCTGCCTTAGCATTAGTTCTTCTCCAGAGCCTCACCTGTTCAGCAGTACCGAAAGCAGCAGTAACTTCCTGTCTGTCGTCTCCACCGACAACTTCCCACAGCTCCTCGCCTAGAAGATAACTCTTCATGCACGACTTCCACTTTTTATAGTTAGTCGGCGTTAAGAGTTCAATGCCAAGACCTCTTGCTAAGCTTCCTTCCATTGCAATTACCTGTTGGTACCCTTCAGCAGCTCCGAGCAACAACACAGGTTGATCACCACTCAATCACTGAGTAACAACACTGGCTGACCTCCGCTCACGCAACTGAACCTCCGCAACCTCAGAAACCTGCCTCTGATACCATGTTAAATTTTCTCAACGTGGTCAGCAAGATAGCCCAAACACCAAATTAATATCTTCGGAACTACCCAGTTCGCACGCTGAACCTGCGGAAACCTAAGGACTAGAGGTTGCACCCAACAAAACAATGGAAGCACAAGAAGATCTTATTATGCATTTACTTCATTACAATCCGAGGCATACATAGCGAGACATGATTTCGCTAGTATTACAGCTGTAAACAGAAAGAATCAAAAAACAAGCCGGGCGGACAGCACTCCAGTCCGCCGAGACCGCGAGGTCGCCGAGACCGCCGAGACCGCTGAGCACGCCCAAGCTATGCTGCAATCTGCCGAATACCACGGAGTCTGCCGAGACCGCGAGGCCGCGCGGACAGACCGTTATTCGCCTCCTGCTGAACCCGAACTGAGGAACTCCCTTACCCGCCTGAAGCCGGCGGACAGGTTATTGAAGCTGGGAAAGTTGAAACAGAACTGACAAGCCGCAGAGCGACCTCCTGCTGAGTCCGCAGAGACCGCACACTTCCAAGCACTGACCGAAGTCACAGCCAAGCTCCTGGCTCCTTGAAGTTATCCGCGCGACCTGCACACAGCAAACCGTCAGCCTGAAACAATCCGCGCGGACTGGAAAACACAGACCGCAGCACTCGCCCAACCCAATTTACTGTTCACTCACGTTACTCAGGTTACTGTAGATGTGCCAGGGGGGTCCTATTTATAGGCCAGGTGAGGAGTGTGGTCACCGCCCATGAGATAGCGACACCGCCCCAGCCCGCGCGAATACAAACGACCGTCCGCTCAGTCCGCGAGGACTTAGCCAGTCACCAAGGGAAACCGCCAGGAGCAAGGCAACCATTGACGAACCCTCTCCAGTCCGCCCAAGCTAAGCGGACAAGGCACCAGCCCGCAAAGCTCCAACTGCTTCAGGACAGCACCCTCTTCAATGGCAGTCCGCACCAACCCGAGGCAGTCCGCAAGACCCATACCTCAATCCGCCACAAGTCCACGACCAAAGGCAAACAGCAACAGTCCGCCCGGTCACAGCGGACTTGGCGGATACGGCGGACACCATGAACTTGACACCAAGTGTGACCAAGTCCAAAACCATCAAGGGCCAGTGCGAGCATGGCGGACACAAAGTCCCGTCCGCCAAACGCCCTAGCACAGACCACAACCAGTCCGCGAGCTCCTCGTACTTGTCCAATGCAGTAGCACCAAGCCGGACTCCAATCATCAGTCCGCCAACCGGTCTCCACAGCAAGACCTGCTGTAACACCTGAGCTCGACAAGGCCTCAGCCAAGCTCAAGGTCCAGTCCGCAACAGCCCCAACCGCGGACACACCAGTCCGCAAGGCTTCCCGCGAACTCGAACCAACCCGCCAACAGCACAAGCTTGCACCCGCGACCACTGAGCAAAGCACCAGTCCGCAAGCCTCTCTATCCGCAGATACCAGGCCGCACCAAACCGCGGACTCCATGCAACAACCCGCTCAGAACACAGCCGGCTTCCACCAGACTTTTCACCAGGCCGCAACCCACAGTCCGCCTAGTCCGCCCAGCCCGCCACAGCTGTCCGCACAGGCCGCGCGGCCTGTCCCGTCACCCACTTCCACTTCACAAATTTCAACAGTACACTCAGGTTCTCTTAAGAAGCCTACCTCAGCACCACAAATGTTCCAACCTCAGAGCCCAGTAGTGCTCCTACAACTCAGTGGTCCTCAATCCAACTACCTCTGCCTTATCTCTAAGGCCTACAGCTCAGGCTTTTCAACCCTACAACTACAGTCACAAGGCCATACTCTTAAAGTGCAGCAGCACTCCTACCGCTCAGTTAAATTTTCCCTATCTCAGGCCCCAAGGCCCTACAGCTCAGATCCAGAAGGATCCTACAACAAGAAATAATTTGATTAACTTTGAGACAGAAAAATTTCAGTGTGTCAATAATTAGAGATGAGAATTTCTACTCTATCTCTAACACAACATAGAAAACTTTATTGGAGAAACTCAGTAGCTTACCCCTGAACTTGCTGTAGAAGACTAAAAATCAGATGATCATCAATTTTCAAGCAGCTAACTGAATCTTCCTCATGCTGAAGGTTCTTCTTTCTTCAGAACTATATCTGATCCTGCTGTGCCAAGTGAAAATGACACATCTATCTGAACTTTTCCTTCTGGAGTGCTTTAAGCTTTTTATATGGAGCAATGGCGAGAAAGATGAAATCGGATACTAACTCATTTTGTTGATGAAGGCCTAAAATTTATCCTGTGTCTTGGCTCATCTAATTTTTTTGTAGTCCTCGGATCAACGACTCTTAGAGATCAGTGGGCACCAACTGTAGTGTCCAGCTGCATCTTGCTTTAATGCTTATCTGTCGTACTATAGGCCTGCAGAGACTTTTGTCATGTATTGTGATTTTCCTGCTAACATTTTTAATATGGTTAACATTTTGACTTTCAAACTTCAGTACCTGAAGACTTAGTCAAAATTCAAGCATTAATACTATATGTAACACCCCAAAAAGGAGTTTGTGGTAACGGGTTAAAAGTCAACGTGAGCTCGACGAAAGCATCGAGCAGAGCTCGACAAAATCGTCGTATAGAGCTCGACGAAATCGTCGCGCAGAGCTCGACGAAAGCGTCGAGCTGAACTCGATGGAATGTCGAGCAGAGATCGACATAAATGTTTGGCAGAGTGATGGAGATTTTATAAAGTTTTGAAAAATATCCAAACTAAACTCTCAACTAGGCAAGTGCACCTATCGAAATTTTGTATAGGAAATATAGTATTTAAACTCGGGGACCGTTGAGTATTTGTACTCATAAGGAAGAGCTATTATTTTATCGATCGAAAAATTGGTTTTGCGAAAACGAAAACAAACGTTAAACTAAGAGGAGAAATTCCATGAATTAAAGGCTAGCACTTGATCTGGAATCCCTTTGGGCTAGAATAAAATCCACGAAATTAAAGAGCACAAGCATCTAAATTATTAACTTCGACCGCGGAGGTTCTAAAGCTACGAAGCGCCTCTCTCGAGAATACGCACTCGACTAACCTTAGGTAGATCGATTAAGACCTCTCGGCCAGTCGAAAGACCTAAGCTTGCTTTAGGCGGTGAACCTCACTAATGGAGTTGACTCCAAGGCGGAAGAATTTTGCTTTCCTCTCTCGAGGGGTGCAATAAACTCTCTTTATCCTTGAGTGATCTACTCGTATCCACAACCGCTCGGTAAATCTAGGATACGGATTTAATATCGAATACACATAATTTGTAATTCGATGAAATAAAAATCAAACATAAATTGAAGTACTTAAATTAGAAAGCTTGAGAAATTGAGACAAAAATAAGAATTTTATTCTATTCCAAAGTTCATCATGATCAAGTGCTAATTGAAAATTAGCTACTCATCATGATGGGAGAGTTACAAGAAAAGTTGGGAAGAGACATGATTATAAAAAGCGCTTCAAATAAAAGTTACACTATGGTTGAAAATGAAGGAAAAACAGTAAATAAACAAGAATTAGAACTCCCCAAAAATTCCCCCTGAGCATCTGAAGCTGTCTAGAATTTATAGAAGAAGTTGCTGGGTGGTCACTTCCCTAGGTCACGCCCGTGACCTAGGGCATATCGGTCTCGGAACCGTCGTCTTCAAGTCTTCTGAATGTTGGCGCGAAACCGCCAAAAGTCGTTAATTGGTGGGTCACGCCCCTAGGCCACGCCCATGACCTAGGGCATGTCTTGACAGTTGCACAAAAATGGCGGGAAGCAGAAACGGCGGGATTAACTCCGGCCGTTGGTGGAAGGGTCATGCCCATTGTCACGCCTGTGACCTTGGGCGTGTCTTGCGAAACTGCCAGCGCTTGAAACTGCAGCATTATGTCGGCATGCCGGGATGTCACGGGGTTAGTCATGCCTGTGACAACTTTGTCACGCCCGTGACTTATTGTGCAAATATAAATTGTCATTGACTAGAAGACTGGACCGAGCACTGGATGTCACGCCTGGCGGACACGGCCGTGTGATCATTGCCATGCCCGTAACTTTAGGGCGTGTATGTTGGATCCCTAGTTGATTTGGGCTAGGTTCACTGACTTAGGATGTGACCCATCATGTATAGCCTGGGTCAAGTTTTTGTCTTAGAGTCTAGGACAATCCTCTAACTCAACTTCAGATGGACCATCCTTCCTCAAGACCATCAGGAACTCCAGCTCTATCAGTTTTTCAGACTAAGTGGAATGAGTTCGACGTTCGTCGAACTCCACTCGATGAAGGGAGTTCTGCGCTCGACGATCGTGAGACAATTCACAGTGCTGAGCTCGACGAATTATATTCATAGCTCGACGAACTTGGACCTCAAGTTCACAGCTTCTCAGGTCGACGAATGCTAATCTCTACTCGACGATTTTTGTACTCAGAGAATCTGTGTCGACACTTAGGGTTTGTGTCGACACCAGACGATTTGTGTCGACACCGGGATTTCAGTCGACACTAGCTTATGTCGACACCAGAGGATTTGTGTCGACATCAAGATCAATTTGTCAACACCAATCTGTGTCGACACAGCATTTCAGCAGATGCAGAGTATTTCGTCCAAGTCCAGAACTTTTCTCTGTTCAACAAATTTTATTCTCAGCTTGATGAATTTGGTTCTCTGCTCAACGAATAATGTTTGTCTGATATTGAAGGTTGTCTGTTCAACTAATGAAGACTGTCAGCTCGACGAACTCAGGCTCAGCTCGACGAACTCAAAACTCAGCTCGACGAATTATGTTCTTCGGTCGACGATTCCAGACTAGGTCTTCTTCTGTTCCCGTCTCATTCCATGGCGCTAATTCCTGAACATTTAATGGCAGTTCTTTACAGAATACTACCGTTCGAATGCGCAGTTAATCCTGGATTATTACATACCATTTTCCCATGGATACAGTTGGGGAAATAATTAATTGCTACCTCCTTTCCAGGCCGTCTGCCATTACTGCTCGATATTCAAATATTCGAATGTGTTCTTATGAGACACAGAGATATACAGAAGCAACAGAGTAATACACAGTGATACAACAACAAGAAAAGGATAGACAGTGATTCAGACAACACAAGAAAAAGAATTCATTCTTGGCCCAGAGAAAAACTGATCAAGAAGAAGAAGAAGAACACTACATCAATATCAAGAGTCTTCTTCATCTGCTTTTTCTCAGGATAACTTCAAGAAACAATACATTCATATCAGTCACAAGAAGTTCCTGAAGACCTTCTCTGGACCTGGAATTCTAGGTCTCTGAAGACCTATCACCCTGAAGCAGTGCTCTAGCTTTCTTCCTGATCCATTCTACATCTCAGGGGGAGCAAAGCTGCTAAACAACATTCCACAAGTCTTCTCATTTGACTTGAGAAAGAGAAGACCTCATCACCATCTCACTCCACCTTTGTACAGGGTTTTAGTTCCCTTCAAAATTATTCTGGTTGCAAGTCTCCCACCAAAAGACTTGAGGGTTATGGTTTTTGGGAACCTGATCAAAACCCCATTGGTGCCAGGAAACCTGATCAACCCCTTCCTGTAGTGGATTCCTACCAGGGTGGTAGAAGAGTGGACTACCCAGATTTGGGGAACCACTATAAAATTCTTGTGTCGTCTGGTTGCTTTCTTTTCTTTTTGTTTTCTAGCCTTGCTCTGTGAATGTGCTGCGATTAGATAATTGCTGCATCTTGGTTTATTGTATTTGCTTCCCTGCACACACACACACACACCTACAATACAACAGCAGTTGTAAAAGTTTTAAAATCACCATAAACTCTATTCACCCCCCCCCTCTAGAGTATATCAGATCTAGCTGCACTTTCAATGGGTATCAGAGCCAGGTTGGTTTATAATACCGCATCTTCCAGGTTGGTTAAATTACCATACCTGATTGGTTGTACAGGCTAACACCTGAACCCAAAGATCCCTTAGTTAGATCTGTTTGTTTTTATTCTGTTATTGGAATTATCCTTCTCACAGACATGGCCCAAAACAAGGATTATACAAGCATCAGACCTCTAGTGTGCAATCTTAATAAGTTTGCCATCTGGAAGGCAAGAATTAAATTATATATGAACTCCATTGATGAGGATATTTTCTCTGTCATTTCAATAGGTGTTCCTCCAGCTCCTACAACTTTTGCCAGCACATCAACTAATATGAGTGCAGTACCACCTCCAGACAATACTAAAGCCTATAAGAAAGCCAAGATGGCTGATGCAAAGGCTATGAATATTCTGGCCCAAACAATGTCAGATGACATATTTCAGAAAGTGGCTGAGTGCACCTCAGCCAAGGCCATTTGGGACTCTCTCAATCAAATGGTAGCAGGCTCAGTTGATGAAAGAAAGGATAGGAGATCCAGTCTCATTTCTCTCTATGAGAATTTCAAAAAGTATGAGACAGAATCTGTGGCTGAGATGTACAATAGATTAAGTTCAATCATCAGTGAACTCAAGACTCTTGACAAGGACATCACCTTAACTGAGGTGAATGACAAGATACTGATGTATTTCCCCAGTTCATGGGACTCCAGAATCTGGCCAATCAAAGAAGCCAGAAGGCTCAATGAGATCTCAACAGAATCTCTGTTAGGCAAGCTGAAGTCATATGAGCAGCTTGTCAAATCAAGAGAGGCAGCAGAACAGGAGGCAACTATCCCAGTCAGGAAGGAGCACAGCTTGGCCTTCAAAGCTTCTGAAGACAATGAAGCATCTACATCCAATGAAGAGTTAAAGAGTCTTTTTGCCAAAAGATTCTTCAAAATGGCAAGAAAGGACTTTAGAAGAAAATCATCCAGGCAGGATGATAAGCCCAAATATGACAAGACACCAACTAAGGAGGTTGTGTGCTTTGGATGCAGAAATCCTGGGCACTATATTTCAGAATGCCCAGAGAATCAGAAAAAGGACAAGGGCAGGGACAATGATTCCAGAAGAAAACAAAGCAGCAGACCCTCCTCCAACAAATATAAAAGGAAAGATAAAGGATTTGTTGCTGAGTCCTGGAGTGACACAGAAGAGGAAACATCCTCCTCCAGCTCCAGTGAAGAAGAGGACGAAGCCAGATCCAAGGAGGTGTGCCTAATGACAATAGATGCCTCCAGAAGCAACTGTGAATCAGAAGAGGATTCTGAAGATGAAGGTGCCTCAGACTCAGAGGCTGATCAGGTGATTTCTAGTTTTGATTTCAATTCTGACTTATTAAAGTAGAATTTAAAACTATGTGCATGGATCTAATAAACTCAGAGAAAGAAATAAAAACCTTGAGGACTAGACAAAAAAACCTTGAATCTGTCAGCACAAAAAATAGAAAACAAACTAACCAATTGACACTAGCTAATGAACAAATAATCAAGTTAAAATCTGAATTATGTGAGGCAAAACAACTTGAGCAATCTCTCAATGGGAGAAGCCTCAAGCTGATGGATATCACAAGCACAGTAAATGCCAGATTAAATGGCAGGCTGGTCTTGGGTGCTTCATCAGGTTTACCCCCCATAATAAAGAAGAATATACTTTCTACTCTCATAAAGTTTATCACTGCTAAGGGTAAAGAGAAACTAACTGAAAAACCCAGGTCAGAAAACAAGTTAAATCCCCTAGACAATAGAAACAGAAAATAGAAGAAAGCTGTTAAAAACCAAGTTCAGCAGAATTCGTCGAACTTAGATCGACGAAATCCTGCAAGATCGTCGAACCCCGATCGACGAACGCTGAACGCAAACTTCAGAAATAATTATTCATCCTACTGTGATCGACGAACTGTGTATGGTTCGTCGAGTAGAGGTCGACGAACGTGGGACGCAGAAAATGACCATGGTCATTCTCTGAGTGGAGGTCGACGATCTCATCCCCATTCGTCGAACTCTGGTCGACGAACTTACAATAATTCGTCGATCCCAGAACGACCAAAAATAAATCATATCTCCTATAGAAATTTTAAAGCAGCTAACAAGACATTTAATCCAGTAGCTGATTGGATAATCCCACCTAGGAGATATCACCCTCTAGGGTATATGTCTCAACCTGCATTATCAGTTATTTCTAGTTTTACTTTTCAGCCAAACCAAGGAACTAAGGTAACCTGGGTCAAGAACAATTGAGCTTTATTTTTTTGATGCAGGTACAGGTGAAGAGCTGTCCAAGGCTAAGTCAGACATGGTACCTGGACAGTGGCTGCTCCAAGCACATGACTGGAAGCAAAGCAAATCTCTCTAGCTATAAGTCCAAGCTAGGACCAAAGGTGATATTTGGAGACTCAAAGAGTGGTCAGTCAGAAGGGTATAGAAGAGTAAGCATTGGAGCAGTGACCTTCAAAAAGGTGGCATATGTAAGAGGACTTAAACATAACCTTATATCCATAAGTCAATTATGTGATGAAGGTTATCAGGTACATTTCAACTCTACCTCTTGCTCTATTATAAATGATAAAAACCAAACTATTTTAATTGGACTTATACAAGGAAACATATATTTAGTACATTTCATTTCTGCCACAACTGATATTTGTTTACTCAATATCACTAGTAACCAGAATGAGTTATGACACAAAAGGCTAGGACATGTAAACCTTAAGAACATATCTAGGTTATCTAAAGACAACCTTGTTAGAGGTTGACCTTATGGTCCCTACAAGAAGGAAAGCCTATGCAGGGCTTGTCAACTAGGCAAGCAAACTAAAACTAGTTTCAAATCCATTAATAAAAGTGATTCACCTAGGATATTGTATCTGCTTCATGTGGATCTTTTTGGACCCATTGCAGTACAAAGCCTAGGAGGGAAGTCTTACACCTTAGTCATTGTTGATGACTTCTCCAGATTCAGTTGGGTAGCCTTTCTGAGAGCTAAGTCAGATACATTCAAAGTTCTTACAGATTTTCTCAGGACCATACAGATTGAGTTCTCTACTCATGTTGCATTGATCAGAAGTGATCATGGCACAGAGTTTGAGTCTCTTCTTATGCATGAGTTCTGTGAGAAGGAAGGTATCAGGCAGTGCTTCTCAGCTCCTAGAACTCCCCAACAAAATGGGGTTGCTGAAAGGAAAAATAGGACACTCATTGAAGCTGCAGGTACATTATTAGCAGATGCTTACATGCCTCTATCCTTTTGGGCAGAAGCTGTAAACATAGCTAACTATGTCCTGAACAGATGTCTTATACATAAACTAAAACATAAGACCCCCTATGAATTACTTAAAGAAAAGAAACCTAAAATCACTTACTTTAAAGTTTTTGGTTGCATATGTTACATCCACACTAATAACAAAAGATACATTAGAAAATTTGAGGCTAAGGCTGAAGAAGGGATATTTCTAGGATATTCCCAATAAGCAAGGCCTATAGGGTTTTCAACAAATCATCCCTTAAAATTGAAGAATCAGTCCATGTGTCTTTTGATGAAGTTAACATGTCTTATAAGGAGAAAGACATTTCTACCAATAGTCTTTTGCAGGTTTCACTAATGTGTGAGTCTATGGATGGACTAAACCTTACCCAAGAGGTTCCAACTGATCCCACTCCACAGGCTGCTGAAGATAGTGAAGAGGAAATCCAAGAGGAAGTAACTAAACTTCCATCAACAGCCAGTACTATTCCTCAAGAGGAATTATTTACAGAAGCCGTTGCTTAACCAAGTCCACAAACTGATCTTGTCACACTTAGAGATCACCCCAGATCTCAAGTGATTGGAGACATTTCAGTTGGTGTACAGATAAGACATCAGCTCACTCAAGACTTGATGCATGCCTGTTTTCGATCCCAAATTGAACCTCTCACCATACATGAAGCTGAGCAAGATCGCCACTGGATTCTTGCAATGCAAGAGGAACTAAATCAATTTGAGAGATGTAGAGTTTGGGATTTGGTTCCAAGACCCCATAACTACCCAGTTATTGGAACCAAATGGGTATATAGGAACAAATTGGATGCACAAGGGAACATAGTAAGGAACAAGGCTAGACTGGTTGCCCAAGGCTATAGACAAGAGGATGGAATAGACTATGACCAAACCTTTGCCCCTGTTGCAAGGTTGGAGTCCATTAGAATATTCCTAGCCTATGCAGCATACAAAAAGTTTAAAGTATTCCAGATGGATGTTAAGAGTGCCTTTCTGAATGGTGTACTTCAAGAAGAGGTTTATGTAGAACAACCTCCAGGTTTTATCTCTCTAACTCAACCCTCTTATGTTTACAAATTGCATAAAGCTCTCTATGGTTTAAAGCAAGCTCCAAGAGCTTGGTATGAGACACTAGCTAGCTTTCTTTTAGAGCATAAATTTACAAGAGGAACCATAGATAAAACCCTTTTCACTAGACATCATAAGGACCTAATCTTATTGGTACAAATATATGTGGATGACATTAGTTTTGGGTCTACTGATCCCAAATTGTGCAAGAGGTTTGCTGACCTCATGCATTCCAAATTTGAGATGAGTAGCATGGGTGAGCTTTCCTACTTCCTTGGTCTCCAAGTGAAGCAGCTCCCTGACGGTATCTTCCTCTCCCAATCTAAGTATGCTAAAGAGCTCATTAAAAAGTTTGGAATGGGTGATGCCTCAGGAATGAAAACACCTATGGCTACCAATGCTGTTGTGGATTCTGATGCAGCAGGGAAACCTGTAGATTAGAAACATTATAGGGCAATTGTTGGATCCCTATTATACTTAACAGCTAGCAGGCCTGACATATTGTTTGCCACATGCCTTTGTGCTAGATTCCAAGTGAATCCTAAAGAATCTCATCTTATTTTTCTAAAAAGGATTTTGAGATATATAAAGAGTTGTCCTAGTTTGGAACTCTGGTATCCTGCAGAGTCAGAATTTGTGTTAACTAGATACTCAGATGCTGACTATGCTGGATGTTGTGTGGACAGGAAAAGTACCTCTGGAACTTGCCAGTTCCTGGGTATGAGACTTGTCTCTTGGTTTGGCAAAAAGCAGACATCTGTGTCTACATCAACTACTGAGGCAGAGTATATGGCTGCTGGAAGCTGCTGTTCACAGATGATATGGATACAAAACCAGCTCCTAGATTATGGTATCAACTTAAATAATTCAACCTTATTTTGTGATAATACAAGTGCTATTGCTATAACTCAGAATCCAGTTCATCATTCTAGGACTAAACATATTGAAATAAGACATCATTTCATTAGAGATAATGTAGACAAAAAGAAGATTAACTTGATTCATATTCCTACTGACCTATAGAGAGCAGATATCTTCACCAAGCCTTTGGATGAAAAAACCCATCTGTTCTTTATAAATCAACTGGGAATGATTGATGGAGAAGAGTTAAATTAATTTCTGTCTGCATTCGACGAATTTTACAGAGTTTGTCGAATGGAGTTCGACGAATTAGGGAAAGTTTGAGATATTCTCGTCGAACGGAGATCGACGAATTCTCTGTGTGGAAACAATTTTCGTCGACCGAAGATCGATGAACCTTGCTTCTGAAACCATTTCGTCGAACGAAGTTCGACGAACTGTTTTCAATTCTTCTGAATAAGTTCGACGAACTACTCACCTCTAACTCATTTTGTCGATCTCAGTTCGAAGATCTGTCTCTTTTCGTGTAATGGAGCTTGTCGATTCATATTCTGAAAATCTTATATCTAGGTTTTCTTCGACCTCCGTCCCGCGCTTTCAGTTCCTTTACTCTTGATCTCCGTTTTCTCTGTGATTTTCTTTGCAGGTCATCAATGGCGATTCCTCCTGGAGCACTTGCGGTGATGAAGTTTGATGCAGCATTCTCCATGGACTTTGAGTCCTTCCAACATTCAGATCCAATTTTTCTTTATATCCTTGAATTACTTGAAGAATTGCATCTCAAGGATTTCATGACACGCAGCATCAAGCTACACTCAACCGAGATAAGAGAATGGGTGTACACAGCCACAGTTTCTGAAGATGGAAATCTGACAGAACATATTGGAAACACTGCCGTTTCCCTGTCTCCAGCAGTCCTCTCTGAAATTTTTGGACTGATCAATGGGGAAGACATCTTCGAAATGGATGCTGAGGAATATGCTGATATGTTGAAAGTCATGGGTTTCTCCGGCAACAACCCTAATAAGCTTCTGAAGAAGCAACTGTCAGCCGCCTATCAATTTTTGGCCGACATTGTAGGGAAAATTCTGATGGGCAAGCATTCGGCACATGACTATATCACTCGCCATAAATTCCTAATCATGTGCGCAGTGCTCAACAAGCGTTAGGTCGATTGGGGCATGGTCTTCTTTGACCTAATCAAGAAGAAAGCAAGCAAGAAGGAAGTCTGCTACGGCAGAATCCTGGAGATTTTCCTCCAGGAAAAGGCCAGTGAATGTTTGGTCTCCCCGACCACATTCATCAATGCCAGCAAGCGCCTCACCTGCGCCTTGTTTGGTCGATGGGAGAGGACAATCAGCAAACCCTCCAAGGGCTCCTCCTCCTCCATCAATGCATCTGAGAGCACCAGGACCGTCAAGGACACTCCCCACCCTGACACTGAAGAGGCCATTCCTCCTACCAAATCTCTTCCTACTCCTCTGGCACCTCTATTGCCTCCCCCTCACCATCAATCTCCACCACTTGATGTGACACATACCCCTACACCTCTAGTTTCCCCCACTGAAACACTTATTCCCTCCCCTCCTCAATCCCCTCTTCCCCCATACCTATCCACAATTCCATCCTACACCATACCCACTGAATCACACACTGTTCTCCCTCCATTATCCCCTCCACACATTCCTCCTTCCTCCTCCGCTTCTCTCCCCTCCACTGTTCTTTCTCCACTTATGGATTCTTCCACCATTCCCTCCATCATCTCTCTTTTGACTCCTCTTATTAAATCCCTCATCAAAGAGGCCATTACACCTCTGGTGAATTCCATTGATTCGTTATCTGCCCAAATCATATCCCTTTCTGCTGCCCCCTCTTCATTCAGGGGCCTGGCTCCAGGTTCTCCTGAACCCAGGCAGGGGGAGATGCTCCATGATGAAGCTGGTGCAGCAGCTGCAGAAGCTGATATAGTTGATACAGATACAAATACTGCAGATACAGTTTTTGACACTACAGATACAGTTAATACAGTGCTTGATAATGCAGTTGTAGTTACAGATACAGAAATTGATTTTATTCAATTCATGGACACTGACAGCAGCTTTGATGAGTCAGTAGATTCAATAACAACTTCTGGTGATTTCCTTATAAATCCCACAGTTAATTTATCTGAGATACTTCATATCTTTGATCCTGTATATATGAAGCTTCCTTCAGTAGAGGTTGCTAAGCCATATTTGGCTATTGTCCAGTATACTTCTCCAGCTAGTTCAGCCATTGCCAAGTATCTTTGTGACACCTTTGCTGCTCCTACTGCTATTCCAACTCCTGTGTCTATTCCAGAAATCTGCCCTGTCCCAGATTTTATCATGGATGATTCTCCCATGCCTGATCTGGATGAGCTCATTCGAGCAGACATTGAATAAGATAACAAGGCAGCAGCTGCAAGCTCTGTCTCTACTGCTGTTGAACCCTCACCCTCTGAATCCTCTATCCCCCCTCAAGAAAAACCTCTTATCATTCCTGATGCCACTCTGAGGAAGTTGGATGCTCTGTATGACAACCATCAGAGTTCAGATTCAGATGATGATGATGATGATGAATCAGATGAGGAGGCTGCTAAAAATAAAAAGAAGTTGCTCTCTAAGAAAAGGAAGGCTCCTCCTCCTCCTGCTCCCAAGCCTAATCCCACTGCAGACACTCCATACTATATTCTGCACAATGTTGCTCCTTACAAAGGGATGCCTGCATGGATGTGGCTATCAAAGAACCAGCAAAAAGAGAGGAAGAGGAGTAGGAGATACTCTCCTCCCCCAGTTCATAGATACAGAAAGGATCCTCCTCCTCCTCCTCCAGCAGCAGGTGCCTCTGGCTCTGGCTCTCAGAGATCTGCTCCTATTCAAACCTATCAGAGACAAACAGGGAGATCCTCTGGTGGTAGTCAGCCAAGGCCACCATCTTCAGGCAGACAACAACAACATCAGCAGCAGCAGCCCCAGGGACATAAGGAACATGAAGCTGAAAGGCCCTATTATCCTCCTAAAGATCCAGAAACAGCCAACACAGCCAGAATGGCAAGGTTCCAAGAACTCATTGGATTATCTCTAATCAACAAAGCTAAAGCTGAAGGCAAGGACACAACAGGCTTAACTAATATGTCTCAGTACAGGAGAGATGAGCTAAAGAGATTTGGGAAAGCAAACAAGCTGCTCAATGTTGATGAATACATGCATCTTCACCCAGAAGCAGTTGTCCCCAGAGCCACTTCACTGAACATCTTAGGGGCAGCTGACATGACTATGACCAAGGCTCAAGCTTCAGATCCCAATAGGGAAATCATTTTCAAGAAGCGAGGAGATAAAGCACCAGAAGTCAAGCCAATACAGAAGAAGACAGAGAAGTAATTTTGTGGTTATTTCATTTCTGCTTCTATTTCAGACTATTTCTTGCATTAAAACAAAGCCTGTGTGTTTATATATATGATGCATGTGTTGTAAATTCTCTGCCAGATATATCTCTATATGTTGCTTGTTTTTCTGTTTGTTCTTTGCTTGGAGTCTCTGTTAGTGACCTCACCCAAATAGGGGGAGATTGTTGGATCCCTAGTTGATTTGGGCTAGGTTCACTGACTTAGGATGTGACCCATCATGTATAGTCTGGGTCAAGTTTTTGTCTTAGAGTCTAGGACAGTCCTCTAACTCAACTTCAGATGGACCAGCCTTCCTCAAGACCATCAGGAACTCCAGCTTTATCAGTTTTTCAGACTATGTGGAATGAGTTCGACGTTCGTCGAACTCCGCTCGACGAAGGGAGTTCTGCGCTCGACGATCGTGAGACAATTCGCAATGCTGAGCTCGACGGATTATATTCTGAGCTCGACGAACTTGGACATCAAGTTCACAGCTTCTCAGGTCGATGAATGCTAATCTCTACTCGACGATTTTTGTACTGAGAGAATCTGTGTCGACACTTATGGTTTGTGTCGACACCAGACAATTTGTGTCGACAACAGGATTTCAGTCGACACCAGCTTATGTCGACACCAGAGGATTTGTGTACACATCAAGATCAATCTGTCGACACCAATCTGTGTCGACACAGCATTTCAGCAGATGCAGAGTATTTCGTCCAAGTCCAGTACTTTTCTCTGTTCAACGAATTTTATTCTCAGCTCGACGAATTTGGTTCTCTGCTCAACGAATAATGTTTGTCTGATATTGAAGGTTGTCTGTTCAACGAATGAAGACTGTCAGCTCGATGAACTCAGGCTCAGCTCGACTAACTCAAGCGCAGCTCGACGAATTATGTTCTTCGGTCGACGATTCCAGACTAGGTCTTCTTCTATTCCCGTCTTATTCCATGGCGCTGATTCCTGAACATTTAATGGCAGTTCTTTACAGAATACTACCGTTGGAATGCGCAGTTAATCCTGGATTATTACATACCATTTTCCCATGGATATAGTTGGGGAAATAATTAATTGCTACCTCCTTTCCAGGCCGTCTGCCATTACTGCTCGATATTCAAATATTCGAATGTGTTCTTATGAGACACAGAGATATACAGAAGCAACAGAGTAATATATAGTGACATAACAACAAGAAAAGGATAGACAGTGATTCAGACAACACAAAAAAAAGAATTCATTCTTGCCCAGAGAAAAACTGATCAAGAAGAAGAAGAAGAACACTACATCAATATCAAGAGTCTTCTTCATCTGCTTTTACTCAGGATAACTTCAAGAAACAATACATTCATATCAGTCACTAGAAGTTCCTGAAGACCTTCTCTGGACCTGGAATTATAGGTCTCTGAAGACCTATCACCCTGAAGCAGTGCTCCAGCTTTCTTCCTGATCCATTCTACATCTCAGGGGGAGCAAAGCTGCTTAACAACATTCCACAAGTCTTCTCATTTGACTTGAGAAAGAGAAGACCTCATCACCCTCTCACTCCATCTTTGTACAGGGTTTTAATTCCCTTCAAAATTATTCTGGTTGCAAGTCTCCCACAAAAAGATTTGATGGTTTTGTTTTTGGGAACCTAATCAAAACTCCATTGGTGTCAGGACACCTGATCAACCCCTTCCTGCAGTGGATTCCTACCAGGGTGGTAGAAGAGTGGACTACCAAGATTTGGGGAACCACTATAAAATTCTTGTGTCGTCTGGTTGCTTTCTTTTCTTTTTGTTGTCTGGCCTTGCTCTGTGAATGTGCTGTGATTAGATAATTGCTATATCTTGGTTTATTGTATTTGCTTCCCTGCACACACACACACACCTATAATACAACAGCAGTTGTTAAAGTTTTAAAAATCACCATATACTCTATTCACCCCCCCCTCTAGAGTATATCAGATCTAGCTGCACTTTCAGTGTACTTTTAATTAACGTGGCAGATAGCTCTTTCCACGCGCCGGGTTCACGCCAAGATGTCACGCCCGTGACTTTGGCGTGTGTTTTTGAAATTTTCCTGCTTTTGTCCAGTTTTGTCTCCTGATCAACACTATAGACTCCAAATTGAGATTTGCAACCCAGATTGCGCTGAAATAAGAAATTAGAAAAATTAAATAATAAAATTATAAAATATACTTATAACTTAATTAATTATTAAATAAAAATAATATAAAAACATGGATAAAATTAGAGTTAGCAAATACCCCCATACTTACTCGTTTGCTCATCGAGCAAACAACTTTTCATGGAGAGTAGAAAAATCTTAACGCTAAAAACGAAAATTGAACATAAGAAGTAGAATGCGAAGTCTTATACCTATGCTTGTAGTTATTATTGTAGAAAATCCTACTCAGCATACAAATTAGTTTTTTTAATTTTCTAAAATGTGTTTTCACTTATTATTTTTACTTCAAGGATGGAAACACGATAAATCTTCGAATCACGTTTAGGGAGAAAGTAGCGTGTTTGCTAAGATAACATTGCACAAATCGAAGATCGGGATACCCTCCAAAGAAATCCATCAATGTCGATGGACATAGGCTTGCCCTTTCACACTCTCGCCACGGCACTAGGTTAACTTATAAGCACAAATCAGTAGGACTTAAGTAGGTTGGAATGTAGGCTTAGTTTTTTGGTTTGGAAAAACAAAGATAAAAGCGATTGGTAGACACACCAAAACCTAATGAGAGATTGCACAAAAGAAATAAATTGAAAAAGTCCGCCAATTCCTATATTTTTTTTCAATATGTTGAACATTTTTTTCAACTTCCGCTTTTTATTTTTATTTGTTTTTTTTTCCTTTTTTTAGAGGAGAAATGAAAAATAGAACAACTCTTGTATATTGTTTTTAAAAAGCCACCAAAATAAAATGGCTCCTAATCACACATAAACTGGTTTTATCTATAATTTCAAGCTCAGTTTTAGGTGTGTAATTAGGATGCTTTTTAGGCTTTGGTAAAGTGTTGGTGGAGCTACAACAAAAGGAAGGGTATAGGCTCAAATTGTCTTAGCAAGGGTAAAACGTTAGGTAAGGGTGCAAAGACTCAAAGTAGCAAAAAGAAATGCCTAAATCGTTTTCATACTAATGAGTTTAGCCTATGCAAAGTCTTGAGAATAGTTAGAAGGCAAGTTCTAGACATCGAGAAAGAATACCTCTTTCTTGATCCGCGAAATATCTCTCTAGTAAACTTCTACACACTCTCCTAAAATATTTTTAGATTTCACCGGTTTTCAAGTAGAAGTAAAATAAACTATTTCTACGCATTCAGAAAAAGAAAAATCTAATTGTATGCTGAATATTTAATTCTACTTAAATTCTACTAACATGTGCACTTAACTAGAAACACAGCATGGCCAACAGTTCTACTACACAATTCAAAATTCAATTGAAGCATCAAAAATTTTCTAAAATTATGTAAAAGTTAAATACCTAGAATTTCGCATGTGAATAAATATAGAAATAAAGATCTCCCTAATTTTAAAAGTAATCCTATTTTTTGTGAATTTGATTTTTGAAAATTGCATTTTTTGTATTTTTGTAAAGTAAGTAAAAACAAAATTGCACAAAAGAAATAAAATCTTTTTTTTTTGTTTTTGAAAATTAGTATGATGTTTTTTAGTATGTTTTGCTTGAGAAATATCCCCTCATACTTAAACAAGACATTGTCCCCAATGAAAAATAAGTAAATAAAGATAAAAGATAGGAGACTTCCCTGAAGCAGGTCATTCAGCACCAAAATGTACCTGGAAGACAAAGTTGAAGCAAAACATATTTTTGATATATATATATATATATATATATATATATATATATATATATATATATATATATATATATATATATATATATATATATATATATATATATATATATTAAGAAAAAGAAAAGATACATGACAAGGGAAAATAGAATGATAAAAAGAAAAGATACAAGGGGGCGGACTACAATCCCAAAGAAAAAGAAAGCAGGCTAATCCTCATCGCTATGCTGCCTCGGCTCCTAATAGTACGTCCGGAGGTTTGAAAACTCACGCTCAATACGTGCCATGGAGGAGGCTTGATTTGCCTCTAGCGTGGTAAATCGACTGTCAAAACTCACAAAATGATGGTCAAAATCGTTCTGCATCGTATCTAAGCGTGTGTGAAGAGACGCAAACTAACGATCCCAATAGCTTTGAGGGCCGGGCTCTGAAGAAGGGTCCTGCGGTGGTGGAGGAATGTGGGGAGAGTGAATAGTGCCACTAGGACCGGCACCGTAATCAAGGTCCCCGCCACCGACCACTGGGGGAATAGCCTCAAACTCTCTATCACGTCGTCGCGCTAGGCTGATGGCCTGAAGGGTCTGGAACTGGATGACCTGCGGCGTCTGGACGCAGCTCAGTCGCGGAAGAGTATCACAAAGGCCGATCTGCTTGGCGAGGAAAGTGATGAAGTTCCCGCCGTGCACCGCTCCCAATCTCACATTTTCGGCCTGGTGCCGAAAGAAAATTGCGAGCAGATAACCAAGGTTGAGGGGGACCCGGTAAAACATACTATATAAATATAGTAAGTCTTCCCGAGTCACCACCCCGTGGCTATCGCCGCGACCAGAAATAGTGAAGGTAAGGAGGTTGTGGAGAATACGTAAGGCGGGAGAAATGAGTTGGTTGCCTTTTGATTTCTTTGGGGTGTAGGGAACGACGTCATTACTGATTTCCGCCCAAAAGGCGAGAAGGTTGACATCGGAAGGGAAATCAGTAATTAAACCGAGATAGGCGGGATATTGGGAAAAAGCCTCCGAGAAGAAGCCCATGATGACATTGAGCTAGAGGATGGTGAGCTGATGCATCACCCCTCCTATGCGAAAAATGATGAAGTCGTCATTGGCCGCCCAGCGAAACTCAAAAGAGGCCAAGAACTCGACCGTGAGCTCGAGGAAGGCATGCTCCGAGATGGAAAATAGGGAACTCCATCCAGGGGTGGATAAAAATTCCCTAACCAAATCTGTCGCTCCAAATGTGGCGAGGAACGCAAAATCTAAAATGCGGAACACGTCAAGGGGTTTGGCGTGTAGGCGCTCACTGCGATCCTGCTGGGTTTGGTTTTGAAATAGGAGCATGGCTTCCGCTGCGGCGGGATCCGCAACGTGCTCAGAGGAGGAAGAGGTGGAGCGAGGGTGGTGGCAAGGCATTGTTGAAGAAAAAGAGAGGGATTCGGGTTAGCAAAGGGAGAAGAGAAGGGTTGGATGGTGTGGGGAAAAAAGAAGGAAAGAAATCCTATTTATAGGATTTTTCGGGCTGGTCACGCCCCGTGACCTGGGACATGGGGCGTGACAGGCACGGGACAAAAAAAGAGGAATCCGAGGCTACCAGCCTCGGATTCGCTGGTCACGCCCCAGAGTCACGCCCGTGACTCTAGGCGTGCAAGGGGTATCCGATGCAGGAATCCAATGCACTGATATTGGATTCTAAGGCCATGCCCCAGGTCACGCCCGTGTCCGGGGGCGTGTCTCATAAAAAATATTAAAGGGAAAGGAATCTGAGGCGTTGACCCGGGGTCACGCCACGAATTCGATAACACGGCCCAGAGTCATGCCCGTGACCCTGGGGCGTGTATCTGAAAACGAGAATAAAAAAAATGTTTTTTTTTTTGAATCCGGGCGAGTCACGACCGTGACTTGCCAGCGTAACGGGCGTGACACGACCATGACTGGGCAGGAAGAGAAGTTTTCCCAGCTTCACTTGTCGAACAAAGTTCCGCGCTAGACACGCCCGTGACCACTGATGGTCACGCCCGTGACAGTACCGAAAGACGAACGAAACACTGCGCTCGATGAAACCACTCTCGGGTTTCGCTCGACAAACTAAACACGTCTCTGTCACGCACATGACCCATAGGTCACGCCCGTGGCAGAGGCGTGTACGAACAGAAAAAAATTTATTGTTTTATTTTTATTATTTTTTTATTTTTTATTTACTTTTTTTCTTTATTTATTTTTTTAAGATTCAAATAAACGATAATAAAACAAAAGTTACCAACTTGAAGAAACACATAGACTTAACGCTCAACTCCGTCGATCTTCACGCCGTAAAGATATCCTTCAAACATGCAAAAATAAAATTAAAAATAAAAAGACAAGAAAAGCATGGGGTGCCTCCCACAAGCGCTTTGTTTATTGTCGTTGAGCTCGACCAAAGCGGGGCACTCATTTATGGATTCGGGAGGTTAATTTCCTCCCAGTACTCATTAGTAGTATCGCCGGCGAGGAATATCTTCAGCCGGTGCCCATTCACTTTAAATTCGTCTTTTTCCGGGTGCGAGATAAGCATTGTCCCATAGGGCCACACCTCTTTTACAATAAAAGGGTCGGACCATCGGGACTTGAGTTTGCCCGGAAAAAGTCGGAGGCGCAAATTATAGAGGAGAACTTGGTCTCCCGGTTTAAAATCTTTAGGGTGCTTAATTTTTTTATCATGATAAAATTTTGTGCGCTCCTTATAAAGTTTATTACTTTCATAGGCGAAGGAGCGCCACTCATCGAGCTCGTTAATTTGGAATTTCCGAAGCTCGGAGGACAAATTTTCACCTAGATTTAAAAATTTAAGCGCCCAAAAGGCGCGGTGCTCAAGCTCAACCGGTAAGTGACATGCTTTCCCATAGACCAATCGGTACGGCGTACAACCGATAGCGGTCTTGTACGCGGTCCGATAAGCCCAAAGTGCATCGTCAAGCTTAGCCGACCAATCCTTTTTATTTGTAGAAGCCGTTTTTTCTAAAATGCATTTAAGTTCACGGTTTACTACTTCTACTTGGCCACTAGTTTGAGGGTGATAGGGGGTGGCCAACCTATGTGTAACGCCATATTTAGACAAACTTTTGCAAATTGAGCGTTACAAAATTGAGTTCCCCTATCACTCACGATTGCCCGCGGCGCTCCAAATCGTGAAAAGAGTTTTTTGAGAAATTGGGTCACGACGCGGGCATCATTGGTGGGAAGGGCTTGTGCTTCCGCCCACCGTGATACGTAGTCAACCGCTACCAAAATATAACGATTTCCAAAGGATGTTGGTAGCGGGCCGGCAAAGTCGATTCCCCATAAATCAAAAACTTCTATTTCTAAAAATGAATTTAATGGCATTTCATCACGGCGAGAAATATTACCTGAGCATTGGCATTGTTCATAACGACTTACATGTGTGAGCGTCTTTGAAGATGCTCGGCCAATAGAAGCCCGCCTCAAGTACTTTTCGGGCCGTCCGATTTGCTTTATAGTGCCCGCCGGCGGGTCCCTCATGGCAATGTTTCAATATTTGAGCACCCTCCTCATGTGAAACACACCTCCGCACCACTTGGTCCGCGCAAACTCAAAAAAGAAACGGATCCTCCCAAAAATAGATTTTCAAATCAGAAAATAATTTCTTCTTTTCTTGATAAGAAAAACCTTTTGGGAGAAATCTTGCGGCAAGAAAGTTTGCGAAATCGGCGAACCAAGGGGTGGGGAGAGTCATTACCGTATATAAAGCGAGGAGGCGCTCCTCAGGAAATGTATCATCAATATCCTCTTCGATAAGCTCCTCCAAGTTGGGATTCTCCAACCGGGAAAGGTGATCCGCCGCCAAATTCTCCGCTCCTCTTTTGTCTCATATCTCCAAGTCAAATTCTTGAAGAAGCAATATCCACCTAATCAATCGAGGCTTTGCATCTGTTTTGGTTAGTAGATAACGCAAAGCCGAATGATCGGTGAAAACAATAACTTTGGACAAAGTAAGATAAGAACAAAATTTATCAAAAGCAAAAATAACGGCAAGAAGTTCTTTCTCAGTGGTGGTGTAATTTTTTTGGGCGGTGGTTAGTGTTTTGCTCGCATAATAAATCAGATGAAAGTTTTTATTGATGCGTTGTCCTAAGACCGCACCAATGGCAAAACTACTAGCATCGCACATGATTTCAAAAGGGAGATCCCAATTGGGAGCTATCATGATAGGCGCGTTTATTAATTTTTCTTTTATAATAGAAAAAGCTTGCAAACAACTTTCATCAAAAATAAATAGTGCATCTTTTTCCAAAAGGTGAGTGAGGGGCTTAGTTATTTTGGAAAAATCTTTAATAAACCGGCGATAGAAACCGGCATGCCCCAAAAAACTACGAACGGCCTTGACATTTGAAGGGGGGGGGGGTAGCTTTTCTATTGTTTCAATTTTGGCCTTATCTACCTCTATGCCCTTATTAGAAATTTTGTGTCCCAAGACTAAACCTTCCCGTATCATAAAATGACACTTCTCCCAATTTAATACTAAATTAGTGTCCTCACAACGTTGGAGAATATGGGAGAGGTTATCCAAACATAAATCGAAGGAATCTCCAAAGACGGAGAAATCGTCCATGAAGACTTCCATGATATCCTCCACTAGCTCGTCAAAAATCGCTAGCATACACCTTTGAAAGGTTGCCGGCGCATTGCATAACCCAAAAGGCATCCTTCGATAGGTGAAGCTGCCAAATGGACAAGTGAAGGTTGTTTTCTCTTGATCCTCGGGTGCAATTGGGATTTGGAAATATCCCGAGAGACCATCAAGAAAACAATAGAAGGCATGACCTAAAAGCCGTTCAAGGATTTGGTCAATGAATTGTAAAGGAAAATGATCATTTCGGGTTGCATCATTTAATTTGCGATAGTCGATGCAAACCCGCCATCCGACAACGGTTCTAGTAGGGATTAACTCATTTTTATCGTTTGGCACTACCGTTAATCCTCCTTTCTTGGGCACCACTTGGACCGAACTAACCCAAGTGCTATCCGAAATCGGATAGATAATGCCCGCATCTAATAATTTAATAACCTCCGCCTTAACTACCTCCTTCATGTTAGGATTTAGCCGGCGTTGAGGTTAAATAGTTTTATGAAAATTTTCTTCAAGTAAAATTTTGTGCGTACAAAAGGAGGGATTAATCCCTTTTAAATCCGTGATTTTCCACGCAATCGCGCGGCGATGGCATTTTAAAACATTTAATAATTTAAATTTTTCTTCATCAGATAAGTACGCCGACACAATAACGGGAAGTTTCGAACCCTCAGAGAGAAATAAGTATTCTAAATGATCAGGCAATTGTTTTAGTTCTAAGGTTGGAGGTTCATCGTAAGAAGTTTTTAATCGGTCACCACCTAATTCTAGAATTTCAAAAATAGGCTCTTGTGTGTCCGATTGATTATCACTATTGTCATGAGAAATGAGATATAAAGTTTCAAAATTTTCTTCATGATCAATAGGAGAATAAAGATTTTCAGAAATTAAAATGGAGTCTTCATCGGGAGAAGCCTCCAAAAAGAAACACGAGTCGTCGTTAGCAAGCGTATTTTTCATAGATGACTTGATAGTAAAGGTAACATCTTCATCTCCGACTCTAAGGAGAAGTTTCCCGTTACTAACATCTATGATAGTGCGGGAGGTGGCGAGAAAGGGCGACCAAGAATAAGCGGAGTCTTGGTGTCCTCTTCTATATCAAGGATGACAAAATCTACCGAAAAAATAAATTTGTCAACCTTGACAAGCACATCCTCAATAATACCCATAGGGTATTTGATAGACCGATCCGCCAATTGGATGCTCATTCGTGTTGGACTAGGCTCTCCTAATCCTATTTTTTTAAATAACGAATAAGGCATTAAATTAATCGAGGCGCCAAGAACGGCCAGCGCATGTTTTACCAATAAATCGCCAAATAGACAAGGGATAGAGAAACTTCCCGGGTCGGTTAGTTTCTGAGGCAATTTATTGAGTAGAACCGCCGAACATTCCGTGTTCAATTGAACCGTGGAAATTTCCTCAAGTTTCTTTTTATTTGTTAAAAGATCCTTGAGGTATTTTGCGTATTTCGACATTTGCTCTATAACTTCATAAAAAGGTAAATTAATATGAATTTGCTTAAATAGTTCTACAAATTTACCGAAATTATCATCCGCCCAGTCCTTTTGTAGTTTAGACTGGTAGGGAAGAGGCGGTTGATATGCTTTAATTTTATTTTCATTGACAACTTTAGGAGGAGGAGGAGGGGATGGGGAAATTGTTACCGCTTGTTCATCCGGATTTGAAGAAGTATGTACCTCCTTCCCGCTCCGTAGCGTGATAGCCTTCGCATGCTCCTTTGGGTTGGGCTCCGTATTGCCCGGTAATGCTCCTTGTTGGCGATCGGAGAGCATTTTAACAATTTGCCCAATTTGGTTCTCCAAACTACGAAGAGATCCGGTGAGATTCCGGATATTGGCATCATTTGTAGTAGTATATTTGGTGAACAACTCCTCGAGATTGGGAGCTTTCAGAGCTTGTGGCGGAAAATAACTAGGTGTGATTGTGTTTGGTGGGCGAGCCGCGTTCCCCGGATTACTCCAAGAGAAGTTGGGGTGATTCCTTATACCCGGGTGATAGGTATAGACAAAATTATTACCCGGATTATAAGGTGGCCGATTCGGATTACCCATGTAATCCACATGCTCGACAATAGTAAAAGGCTCCCATTATTGAGGCTCACAGGTAGATTTGGATGAGGAAGCAGACATCTCGTTCGTCTGTTTTTGCAGTTTCTCAACCTGGAGAGACAAACTTGAAACCGTATCTATTTCATACATCCCGGCCGGTTTAGGTGGACGTGACCGGGGTGTACTCCATTAATACGTATTCATGGCCATACCTTCTATAAGTTCTTGGGCGGCCGACGGTGTCTTGTTGTTTAACGTTCCACCGGCGGCGGAATCAATATGTTGCCTCGTTTGTTGATTGAGGCCATTATAGAAGGTTTGCACTTGCAACCAATCGGGGATTGCATGATGCGGACAACGGCGAAGCAATTCCTTAAATCGCTCCTAAGTATCATATAACGTTTCTGTATCAACTTGGGAGAAATAAGTAATATCATTGCGCAATTTGGCAGTCTTAGCGGGCAGAAAATATTTCGTAAGAAATTTTTCCGTCATCTCGGCCCAAATAGTGATGGAGCCTCTTGGTAGAGAACCCAACCACTGCTTAGCCTTGGTGCGCAAAGAAAAAGGAAATAGCCTTAGCCGAATGGCATCATCGGAAACCCCATTAATTTTAAAAGTATCGCATATTTCTAAGAAATTAGAAATATGCGCGTTTGGATCTTCATCTTGAAGCCCATCAAATTGTACATATTGTTGTACCATTTGGATGATGCTTGGCTTCAACTCAAAATTATTGGGGGCAATAGCGGGTCGAACAATACTGGATTGAGCCTCGTCCAAGTTTGGACGGGCATAATAGGACATAGTACTTTGTTCGACCGCATTTGGCTCACCCATATTGGAAGAAGAAGAAGAAGGAGATCTAGGAGAATGGGAAGAAGAACTAAATGAAGAAGGAGAAGAAGAAGGCGGCGACGAAGAGAGAATTAATGAAGGATTAGGAGTGTCTCCAAAGGATTCCGTATCTTGAGAATTCGGAACTCGAAATTATAAGCGGTGCCGAAGGGTTCGCTCGATTTCCGGATCCAAATCAAAAAGAGGTGACGGATTCCCTCGTGGAATATACCAAAATATGACAAAATGAAATTTTTTTTTATTTTGGACTTTTTAAAACAAAAAAGAAATTGATAAAACTAATAGATCCTTGCTTTCAAAATATCAACACAGAAAAAGTTCCCCGACAACGGCGCCAAAAACTTGATGGAGATTTTATAAAGTTTTGAAAAATATCCAAACTAAACTCTCAACTAGACAAGTGCACCTATCGAAATTTAGTATAGGAAATATCGTATTTAAACTCGGGGACCGTTGAGTATTTGTACTCACAAGGAAGAGCTATTATTTCATGGATCGGAAAATTGGTTTTGCGAAAACGAAAACAAATGTTAAACTAAGAGGAGAAATTCGATGAATAAAAGGCTAGCACTTGATCTGGAATCCCTTTGGGCTAGAATAAAATCCACGAAATTAAAGAGCACAAGCATCTAAATTATTAACTTCGACCGTGGAGGTTCCAAAGCTACGAAGCGCCTCTCTCGAGAATACGCACTCGACTAACCTTAGGTAGATTGATTAAGACCTCTCGGCCAGTCGAAAGACCTAAGCTTGCTTTAGGCGGTGAACCTCACTAATGGAGTTGACTCCAAGGCGGAAGAATTTTGCGTTCCTCTCTCGAGGGGTGTAAGAAACTCTCTTTATCCTTGAGTGATCTACTCGTATCCACAACTTCTCGGTAAATCTAGGATACAGATTTAATATCGAATACACATAATTTGTAATTCGATTTAATAATAATCAAAGATAAATTGAAGTACTTAAATTAGAAAGCTTGAGAAATTGAGACGAAAATAAGAATTTTATTCTATTCCAAAGTTCATCATGATCAAGTGCTTATTGAAAATTAGCTACTCATCATGATGTGAGAGTTACAAGAAAGTTGGGAAGAGACATGATTATAAAAAGTGCTTCAAATAAAAGCTACACTATGAGTTGAAAATGCAGGAAAAACAGTAAATAAACAAGAATTAGAACTCCCCAAAAATTCCCCCTGAGCATCTGAAGCTATCTGGAATTTATAGAAGAAGTTTCTCGGTGGTCACGCCCCTAGGTCACGCCCGTGACCTAGGGCGTGTCGGTCTCGGAACCGTCATCTTCGAGTCTTCTGAACGTTGGCGCGAAACTGCCAAAAGTCATTAATTGGCGGGTCACGCCCTTAGGTCACGCCCGTGACCTAGGGCGTGTCTTGACGGTTGCAGAAAAATGGCGGGAAGCAGAAACGGTGGGAATAACTCCGGCCGTTTTTGGAAGGGTCACGCCCATTGTCACGCCCGTGACCTTGGGTGTGTCTTGCGAAACTGCCAGCGCTTGAAACTGCAGCATTAAGTCGGCACACCGGGATGTCACGGGGTTAGTCATGCCCGTGACAACTTTCTCATGCCTGTGACATGTTGTGCAAATATAAAATGTCGTTGACTGGAAGACTGGACCGAGCACTGGATGTCACGCCTGGCGGACACGCCCGTGTGATCATTGTCACGCCCGTGACTTTAGGGAATGTACTTTTAATTGACGTGGCAGATAGCTCTTTCCATGCACCAGGTTCACGCCAGGATGTCACGTCTGTGACCTTGTCGGTCACGCCCGTGACTTTGGCGTGTGTTTTTGAAATTTTCCTGCTTTTGTCTAGTTTTGTCTCCTGATCAACCCTATAGACTCCAAATTGAGATTTGCAGCCCAGATTTACCTGAAATAAGAAATTAGAAAAATTAAATAATAAAATTATAAAATATACTTATAAACTAATTAATTATTAAATAAAAATAATATAAAAACATGGATAAAATTAGAGTTATCACAGAGCTTGACGAAAATAGCTCTGTCAGTTGTTATGGCCCGTTTGACGAACTCACTCCCGTTCGACAAATTTGTCTCCGTTCGACGAATTGTCGAAATAAGATATCGCCGTAGTGGAAACTCGTGTCGGGTGGCTGGTGTGCGGCCACTAAGCGGTGGTTGACTTTGTCAGCTCAAACCCGAGCCATTGCTTTATTTTGATATGAAGAGATCGATAGCTATGGTAAAACCCGAGGCCACAAATGCAGTCTGATGGGATTGAGGAAATCATTATTTTCTTCTCTCTCTATCTCTTCCATACTTCCCAAGTTTTGGAGCAGAGAACTCACAATGGGTGCTAGAGTTTGGGTGGAACTTGAAGTAGCTGGAGAAGATCTTATGGCTGGAATCAAGTGCCGAAGCTAGAATCGCGAAGGGGAAAGTGAGGCAATCATTTTCATCCGCGTAGAAAAGCTTTGTCATTGCTCCGATGAAAACTCCAAGGGTAACGGTCTTCCTCCTTGGACATATGAAGTCCTTATTTTGGCATATGTATGGATTTCCCCCACCAAAACATGTAATGTTGAGGGATTTCCGTTGGGTTGATTCTTGAAATACCTAATATGGTTTGAATATAGATCCAAAAATGTGTAGTACGGAATAGTCATGCTGTGTAAAGCCCATCTGGACAGGTTTGTCGTGATTGGTGATGTTTTATTTTGCTCATCAGAGAAAACTCCACGTATAAACGAGTATTTTGTGGAGTTAGTGGCTTGTTCCTGTGAAGTGGAGTAACATGAAGTACTGGAGTGGAATTATAGGAAAATACCCGCAAAATTCATGTGTTTTATGCTACGAAAGTCCAGTGTTTTTAACACTACAGGTGGCTGCATGCTTTTCTGGATAGTGGGTCTAGTTATGGTTGGGGCTGGGTATGGAAAGAGTTTTCTGTCGCTAATGTCAGGAGATATGTTGGAACCCTACTTGTGATTGGGGCTAGGTTCACTATTAGGATTGTTTAGATGACCCAATATGTATAGTCCAGGGTCAAGGTCAACAGCACAAACTTAGATTGTCAGTACCCCGCTTCAAAATACTTTAGAGACAGGAGACTTCAGAGGAAAATCAGTTAAAAGGAATGCAGAAAAGTGGTTCGACGATAGCTGAACTCAGCTCGATGATCGTCGACCTCAGATCGACGAACTCAGAGTTCCTTGTCTGAGTTGAGCTCGATGAAAGTCTAGCTAAGATCGACGAACTGTGATCTCATATCAAAAATTCAGCTCGACGAAGGACTATCTCAGTTCGATGAACTTGGAGCTCATGTCGACGAAATCCTTACTGAGTTTGACTAACTCCTTCTATGTTCTGGTCGACTAATCTTCTCTGCAGTTTCTCAGTTCAACAATAGCAGTTTGATTTCAAATTATCTTATATTAAGACAGCAAAACTCTGATAATTATTGCTCAATATTCTTGAGAAGATAGTCATTACCTGACAGCAATTATTATGGATTTCACAGAGTTATTACTCTACCATATTTACTGGGACAGTTAGGGAAATGCATTCAAGACTAAATTAGTCGTTCCAACTCCCAGAAATTATGTAGAGGATTTCAAGGAAAGATTTTAAAAATATTCAGAGGTTTTGAAATCTGCTAGGACATATATACTCCTGAAAATTGTAGACTAGTGAACAAGAAAAAGATATACATAAAGCTAAGGAATATAGAACATAGTTCTTCATCATCTGCTCCAGTCTTTCAAGAGACAACAAATCAAAATCAGTCTAAAAGCTTGCTGAATAGCAACATCACTTTGAAGGCCTACACCCTGAAGCAAAGCTTCCACTCCTGATCAGATCCATACAACTCCGGGGGAGCTTTGACATCATCAACAATCCACTAGTCTTCTTAGAGATTTCAGATAGAGAAGACAAAATCATTTTCATTCTTTCTTTCACTGTGTACAAGGTTATAACTCCCTTCAAAAGTTAACCTTTTTTTCACAAGTCACTTGACCAAAAGACTTGGGTTTGGTTTTTGGGAACCTGATCAAATGCTCAAAGGGTTGCAAGATCTCCCTTAGAAAAATTGATCTTCTAGTGACAGGGCACCTGATCAAAAACCTGTGGTGGCAGTGCACATGAGCAAAAACCTATAGTGGATTCCTATCAGGGTGATAGAAGAGTGGATGTACCCAGCATTATTGGGGACCCACTATAAATTCCTTGTGTCCTCTGGAATGCCTTTACTTCTTTTGTTTGTGTGCTGCTATTTTCTTTCTCTATAAAAATAACTTACATATATATTACCTAATTTAATCCTCTATAAAAATAACTTACAGTTTTTAAAATACTCTATTCACCCCCCCTCTAGAGTTAAGTTAGATCTATCTCTCACTTTCAATTGGTATTAGAGGGATGGTTCTTTGGTGTCACAGGCTGACACCTGAACTAAAAGATCTTTGATAGATCTTATCTACTCTTGTTTGTCTTTTATATCAAGGAACAAAATATGGAGTATTCAAGCACCAGACATCCAGTGTGAAATATGAATAAGTTTGCACTTTGGAAGGCAAGGATTATGCTTTATATGAATTCCATTGATGAAGATATATATAATTCCATTTTGACAGGTCCCCCACTACCAATAGTCACTACAAGTACCAGTGCTGTGCCACCACCTGAGTGGACCGAAGCACAGAAGAAGGCCAAGATTGCTGATGCTAAAGCAATGAATATTCTGGGCCAAACCATGTCTAATGACATATTCCATAAGGTTGTTGAATGTACTTCAACAAAGGCCATTTGGGACTCCCTAAATGCTATGGTAGTAGAATCTGCTGATGAAAGGAAAGATATGAGATCACAATTGATCTCTCAGTATGCAAATTTCAAGAAGAAAGGGTCAGAATCATTTGCAGACATGTATAACATACTCAGCCTCATAATAAATGAGCTCAAAACTCTGGACAAGAACATCTCATTGACAGAGATTAATGATAAGATCCTTATGTGCTTCCCTAGAACATGGGACTCTAGGATCTGGCCAATTAAGGAAGTAAGAAGCCTAAATGAAATCTCTTCTGAAACTTTATTGGGCAAGCGCAAGTCTTATGAGCAGCTAATCAAGACCAGAGAAGCTGAGCAAAGTAGTTCATCGTCAGGAAGGAAAGAGAAAATCATTTCTTTCAAAGCAAGTGAAGAAGCAGAAGCCATTCGACACAATGAAGATTTATTGAGTCTCTTGGCCAAGAGATTCTACAAGATGGCTTGGAATGATTTTAGGAGAAGATCTTCCTGAAAAGAAGATAAGCTAAGGTTTGACAAGACTCCAGCTAAAGAAATAGTTTTCTATGGATGCAGGAAATCAGGACACATATTACCAGAGTGTCCAGAAACTCAGAAGAAAGACAAAAGAATTGAGAAAGACTATAAGAAAAATTCCAGCAAGCCCTCTTCCAACAAATACAAAAAGAAGGAGAGAGGCTTTGTTGCTGAAACTTGGAGTGAATCTGAGAATGAATCTTCATCCAGCTCTAGTGAGGATGAAGAAAAGTCCAAGGGCCGAGAGATCTGCTTGATGGCAATCAATGCATCTTGCAGCAACTTTGAAGCTGCTAATTCAGAAGCTGATAACTCAAAAGATGAATTTGTATCAGAAGAAGATCCGGTAATTTCTTCTTTTGATTTTACTTCAGATCAATTTAAAACTGAATTTAAATTGTTATGCAATAATTTAATTAAATCTTTGAAGGAAATCAAACTCCTCATAGAAAAGCTAATTGAATTTGATAACCTATTTTCTGAAAATATTAACTTAAAGATGATCTAGATAATGCTTCAGAACAGATAATTTCATTGAAAACTAAATTATCTGAGGCTAAGGAATTTGAAGAATCCTTTAAGGGAGAAGTATCAAATTGATGAACAACACAAGTACAGTCAATTCCAGGCTTAATGGCAAACTGGGCTTGGGAGCTTCATCTAGTCAGTCTCATCTATTACAAAATAATACTTTATCTACTCCTATAAAATTTGTTTCTGAAAAAAGAAAAGGAAAAATAGAAAACAATAATAAAGAAATAGAAGTTTTATATAAGACTAAACAAAAGAAAGATAAAATTTTTAATAAAAATTATGTTCAACATATTTCATAGAACCAAGCTTGACGAAATGAATAGGTTCGTCGAACTCAGATCGACAAACTATTAATACAGACTTTCAGTATAATTATTTGTCTAACTGTGCTCGACGAACTGAATATGGTTGGTCGAACCGCGATCGATGAACATGGGGCGCAGAGAATAAATACTTTCATTCTATGAACGGAGTTCGACGAACTCATCCCTATTCGTCGAACGCAGATCGACGAACTTATTACAATTCATCGAACCCAGTTTCTTATAACAGAAACTTTAATTCTTTTCAAAACTTTAATCAAACTAAAACCTTTTTTAATCCTTTTACTTAGTGGATTATTTCTCCTAGGAGATATCATCCACTATGTTAGAAGGACCAACCTGAATTTTCTTATATCTCTAGCTATAAATATGAAAGAAATCAAGGACCTAGGGTTACCCGGGTCAAGAACACCTAACCTATTTTTATGCAGGTGAAGAACTATCCTACCATAGAGGAACAATGGTATCTGGATAGTTGTTATTCAAAACACATGATAGGGAGTAAAGACAACCTAACTGATTTCAAAGCAAAGCTTAGACCAAAAGTGATATTTGGACACTCCAACCGTGGACAGACAAAAGGATATGGAAATGTCAAAGTTGGAGTAGTTACATTTATGAAAGTAGCCTATGTAAGTGGTCTCAAGCATAGCATAATATCCATAAGCCAATTATGTGATGAAGGTTATTAGTATCACTCAATCAATCTTCTTGCATTATTACTTCTAGTGACTATAAAATCATTTTAACTGGAATTAGACAAGGAAACATATGTGTAGTTAATTTCAAATCTACTAATTCAGAAATTTGTTTATTTAACCAAATCAGTAAAATAAATGATTTATGACATAAGAGACTAGGTCATGTAAATCTTAGGAATATTGCTAAATTATCTAGGGATAACCTTGTTAGAGGGCTGCCTTCTGGTTCTTACAAGAAGGAAGGACTCTACAGGGCTTGTCAATTAAGCAAGCAAACTAAAAATAGTTTCAAATCCATTAATAAAAGTGATTCACCCAAGATTTTATACTTGCTACATGTGGACCTTTTTGGCCCTATAGCTGTACAAAGTTTGGGAGGAAAGTCACACACTCTGGTTATTATTGATTATTTCTCTAGATGCACTTGGGCTTTCTTTCTGAGAAACAAGTAAGATAACTTTAAAGTTTTTACAAACTTTCTTAAGAGCATCAAGATTGAGTACTCTACTCTGGTATTATTGATTAGAAGTGATCATGGCACTGAGTTTGAATCTATTCTGATGCAAGAATTCTGTGAGAAGGAGGGTATCAGTCATTGCTTTTCAGCTCCTAGAACTCCTTAACAAAATGGAGTAGCTGAAAGTAAAAATAGAACCCTAATTGAATCTGCAGGAACATTGCTTGTAGATGATCACTTGCCCCTATCCTTTTGGGCAGAGGCAGTGAGCACAACAAATTTTGTTCTAAATAGAAGTTTAATATATAAACTTAATTGTAAGACTCCCTATGAATTACTTAAAGGGAAGAAACCTAAAGTAGATTATTTTAATGTATTTGGTTGTAATTGTTATATTTATAATAATAACAAGAAAATCCGAAGAAAATTTGAATCCAAAGCTACAGAAGGAATTTTCCTTGGATATTTCCAAGTCAGCAAGGTTTATACGGTATTTAACAAATCAACATTGAAAATGGAAGAATCTATACATGTATCCTTTGATGAAGCTAACATGTTTTATAAGGAGAAGTATTCTTCTACTAGAGAAACTGTGCAGGTACCTTATCTGTGTAAGAAGTTGGATGATTTAAACCTTACCCAAGTGGTTACATTGCATCCTTCTGCATAGATTGATGAAGACAGTGAAGAAGATATTGTTGAAGCAGTTGAACCCACAACAGCAAATATAATTCCATAAGAGGAACTAATTCTACAAGTTGTTGATGCACCAACTCCACATGCTGATTTTTTTCATACTTAGAGATCATCCCATATCTTAAGTGATTGGAGATATATTAGCTGGTGTGCAGACAAGGCATCAACTCAACCAAGATCTGATCCATGCTTGCTCCATTTCTCAAATTGAGCCTCAATCCATAAAAGATGCATAACAAGTTCCCCCATTGGATTATTGCAATGCAAGAGGAGCTCAATCAATTTGAGAGGTGTAGAGTTTGGGATTTAGTTCCAAGACCCAAAGACTACCCCGTCATTGAAACTATTTGGCTCTTCACGAACAAAATTGATGCTCAAGGATTAATTGTAAGTAACAAAGCAAGATTGGTATCCCAAGGATATTCATAAGAGGTAGGCATAGATTATGAACAGACTTTTGCCCCTGTTACAATATTAGAGGCTATCAGGATATTTCTTACACATGCAACGTTCAAGAAGTTCAAAGTCTATCAAATGGACGTCTTAATTTATAGAAGATTTTTGAGTCGGGTCACGCTCCCCTGTCACGCATGGGTAGGGCATGTCACCGTGCGTGACATGTACTAGATGATCTCGGGAGGTGAAATCTGACAGAAATGATCATTTATTCTTTACATTAGTGGACGCGCCCAAGGATACACCCGTGTAGGGGGCGTGTAAGGCACGTCAAGCCTCAATCACTGGTTAGGAATCCGTCAAATGCTGGAAATTGCGGAACATGCCCGATGATACGCCCGTGTAGGGTGGGCGTGTTAGTACTATTGACGTGCAGAACAAAAAAACTTTAAATGCGACAACAGGCTTCGGGAAGAGGGTGACACGCCCGGTGACACGCCTAGGAGGCAATGTAAGGGGGCGTGTAAGGGTTTTTGATCAGGATTTGGGCTCAGGCAGCAACCTCTCCATGGGATCGGGTTACACGCCCGGTGACACGCCCAGTGAGGGCGTGTAACGGGGGCGTGTAACAACATTTTTGCTGAAAACTGAGAAAACCTGCAAAAATAGAGAAAACATTTGCGGCAATAAAATATATACAAAATGAGGTCAAAATAAAACTATACAGACATGATTTCTATATTAAAAGCTAGTAATTTAGACTACAAAACGTATTATCAAATTCACCCAAGCTTAAGCTATGCTTGTCCTCAAACAAAAATATAAAACTAGCTAACATAAAAATGACTAATCAGGAAAATTCTAATTATGCTAACACAAGTACAATGTGAAATTCTATGTAGGGAGAAGGTGAAACGTAAATCTAAAACAGTTACTTAAATATAATTTAACAATTTATAAACTTTACTAACGAAAATAAATCATTCAAAATTTTAACAAAATTCTTTAAATAAATTTATGCAAAGCAACAAAATGAAAAAATGCGTTGAGTTGTTACTAGATCCAAGAAACACATTATAACTAAATCAATCAAATAACAAAAATCTAAATTTAAATCCAAAACTTTACTATTTTACTTTTCTTCTTTACTTAGCTAAAAAAATAAAATTCAGAAACATAAATCAATAGGACTTATTAGGACTGAAAAGTTTGGTTTAGGATTATGATTTGGAGTGGAATTCAAAGATAAATAAGAAGACTTTAAAAATCATACTAAACCAAAATAAAGAGTTTCAAAAATTTTGATCATAAATAAAATATTTTTCTTTCTTTTTTTCTTTTCTTTCCTTTTTATATTTTTCTTTCTTTTTAAGAAAAAAATAAAGGACATAAATAGTTTACTTTTCATTTTGAAATTGGCCAAACAAAATAAATACTTCTTTTGAGCATATGTTTTTCAAAAAGTTCTCCAAATAAAAATCAAAAAACAACCCTATCATAATCATGAAACTTTTTTTAATGAAACTCAGAAGGTTAGTGCGATTAGATAGGTTGGAAAATTTTAGCTTTGGTGAAAATGAGATGATAAGTGCAGCTAACAATTGAAATCGGAAAAAGGCTCAAAAGTGACTAACTAGGGATAAAAATTTTTAGGTTGGCAAGAAGGCTCAAACAAAAACAAATACAGCCTAAATCATTTTAATGTTTCCAAAATTATCTGAAGCATAAGCCTTGAAAAATTTCAAAAAGAAAATCTTAGATAATAAATTAAGACTAATGAAATTATCTTTAAAATACAAATAATATGCGACTTGGATCATTCACATCTACTATTCTAATCAAAAGTTGACATTACAAAAATTATCCAAAAAACAAAAAAGAAAATATTGGATGAAAGATATTTAAGAAGATAAAGAAAATAAAGAACAAAAAACCAAAATAGAAATGCGATTTTAGAAAAACGTTTCACGTTAACATACTACCGTGAATTAGAAATACAGCATGGACAACATTTTACTGGTGAAACATAATTAAAAACGATTAGAAAAATCATAATTAGCTAAGTTGTTATAAGGAATTTTGAAAAAAAAAATAAAACAAAAGAAAGGGGTACTATTGAAATACCAAAATTTGTTTAAATTATTAAAGTAAAAAACAAATAGTATATATATATATATATATATATATATATATATATATATATATATATATATATATATATATATATATATATATACATACTAGCATCTTCGAACGGGTTTCGCCCGTTCTCGATACATGGCTGCGGGCTTCGCCCCGCACCCAAGCAGGCTTTGCCCGCTTTGCAACGACATGGGCAGTGGGAAGCAACATGTGTCATGGGCGGCAATATTGGTCGTGGGTGCGCTATTTGTCATGGGTGGTTATATTGGTCGTGGGCGTTGATATTCATCATGGGCAGCGACATTATTCATGGACGGAGACATTGTTTGGGGGCGGCCATAATGTTCCGGGGCGGAGACAATGTTCGGGGGTGACGAAATTTTTTAGGGGCGGTGATAATATTTGGGAGCAGCGACATTCATCGGGTGTGACCATTTTTGAATTATCAAAAATTGTTTCCATAACATGCTTCCGTAGATGTGAATAATTTGGAGCAAATAATAGAGCATTTTTCATGATTAAATTTTCACTGTGTATCAAGATGGCTAAGAGTAATACGCCGGTAAATATTGCAAAAAGCCAATTTTATCAACATTCACATATTAATTTGTAGAAATCAGGAACATCTTAGTTAGGTGGTAAAGGAAGTGGAAAGAAGAAATTGGATATTATTCTTGAAGATCTTTCCTAAAAATAGAAAATGTAAATCTTACACAATGTTACTCAAAATCAAACCCTCTCTTGAATTTAAAAAAGAATGAAAATTAGAGGCAAAAAATAATAGAAATATGATTCATGACTTTTTTCCATGTATTTTTAATAGACAATAAAATCAAAGACTAAATTTTTTTTACAATCAACATTGTAACATTGCGTGGCTATATTTTGTGCTCTTGTCGATCTCAACTCACCACAGTTGAAGAATCGTATTCAATGTCCTACTTTTTCAATTATATGAAATCAAAAATTGTATTCATTGTGGCAATCAAAGGGCAGATTCAATGATTATTCGACAAATAGTAGGAATTTTAAATTTGTTCTAGCATTTCGATATCCCATCAAAGCTTGGGTCTCATGGGATATGACCCAAGATTGCTACTTTTTAAAAATGAGCAGCGTAAACTTATTCTTAGTATGATCCTAATTAATGTAAAAGTAAATCACATCTCATTAGAAAAATTTCAAGGCCCCAACACCTATCAACATTTTTTTGGTAACAATTATGAAGTTCTTGAGGAGACCTCAAATTAAACCTTCACTGTCCCGACACCTCCCTCCAATTTTGGGAAATGTGTCACTTGTAGATTATTAGTTTATTTTGAGATTGCAAGTTAGTGATTTATTTCTAATAATCGATGCTCCTATTCTATGCAAGTTCAAGCAGATTGTAGTGGGAGGAGAGGATGATACCTGCAACCTCACCATCTAATTTTATATTAGTACAGGAGATACTTGCAACCATGCAAATGAAAAAGGGTGGTGTTCTCGATGATATCTTATAATAAAACTATTGGAAGTTTTAGTTTTGATTTCTTATAAAACTTAGTAAAACTATTGTACAGGAGATGAGTTTTCAGAAAACTATGAAATCAAAACTATAAAACTTTTTAATAAAAGTACGGTTGATAAAATTAGTGGTGGTATTCTCATAATACTATTGTAAAATTATATGGTAATTAATAATATTAGTTTTGATTAAGTTTTTTTCTATTAGTTTTATTGCAAGTAAATTTTAGTGCATTATTGTGAGTTTTTTCATTTGCTTAGTTGCGATCTCAGAATAAAACTAATAACCTGCAAGTGACGCATCTCCCAAAAGCAGAGCACCTCCCTGCATCGACATATAGCAAGTGTCCTTCATTGCCCTATATGTATTTTGTGCACTAATAATCGGCATGAACTTGCCGGATAAACTATATTTGCAACACATATAAAGGTCCTTCATTTTGAGGTTCACTTGACAAACAACCACTTATAGGAGGTTCAAAAAGTTTACTACAGGTAAACACATAGTAGTTGGAGGAGGCAATGATACATGTGGATGAAATCAGTTGGATAGTGGAACGAGTGGACGATCGCGAGCAGTGTAAAGCCGAAAAGCTGTTGTAGGATGCTGGAATTGCTGTAGGATGTTGGAATAGGAACCAAAGTAACAAAGTTGAAGAAGTATATGATTTGCAAAAGCATAATAAAAATGGAGAACCCAAACTCAGGATAAAAGCCCGAAAATGGAGCACCAAAACTCAGGAGGAGCAGGAAGCAGAGAGGTGCAGCAGCAGAGGAATATTGAAAAAAACTTTTACCTTTATAGGAGGAAGTTGCAGCAGCACAAAGAGGAAGTAGAGGTTCCAATGCCAACCTACACGGAATAGGAGCTTGCCTTAGGAAGCTACTGAGGAAGCTGCAGATTTTAGTGTTATTTGAAAAAAAACACAAAATAGGAGCCTACCGGAGGAAGATTCAGATGCTTCAGTAGGAGGAAGGTTTAGATGTGTCTGCGGGGGAAGAATGAAGCTGGAGGGGGATTAATGCCATCGATTTGGCCTATGCAAGAGTGGTAGGGGGATTTGTACCATCGATTTGGCCTGTGCGGGACGGGAGGAGAAGTGACAAGGAGAGCTGCTGCCATTGCTTTCAGAAGATAAGAAGCGAGTCTATTGCTTGCCAGCATACTTTCGGAGGATTAAACGGGTAGCGTGCCGTTGAGCATGCCACAACGTCAGATTGTGCTCCTACAGCCATCGATTTTAATATTCTGAACATGCAATCTTTTTAAATTTAGTTATTATAAAGCTTCGATACAGGAGACCGTGCGGGCAGAATTGTTTCATGCAGTTTGATCGAACAGCCAAAAATAAAAGTTTGGTGTGCCTCTGAGATATGTATATTCATTTATATATATATATATATATATATATATATATATATATATATATATATATATATATATATATATATATATATATATATATATATATTTTGATTTTGAAGTATTTTATATTTTTTTGGATTTGTAAGATATTCTCTTTTTTTATTTTTAAGATATATTCTTTTTTTATTTTGAAATATTCTCTTTTTTTGTATTTTTTAGATATATTCTCTTTTTTTATTATTTTGAAATATTCTCTTTTTTTGTATTTTTAAGATATAAAATCAAAATTTTGATTTTGATTTTTTTAAAGGAAACCAAATAAAGAAAAGAGAGCGAGTAAATCCTCCCCCAAGCTTAAAATGGACATTGTCCTCAATGGAGAAAAGAGGGGAAGGAGAGAGAGAAATCAAAACAGAAATGAAAGTACAGAAATGAAAAAAATGCAAAAAAAAGAAAAGATGCCTCCCTAACGCTTGACGCCCTGACGTTGAAAACATGCGTCCCCCCGAACTTGAGCTAAAGGCCGGCTCGAGCCCAAGTTGGGAGGCGAGAAGTGGAACAAACACCCAGAAACTTATTCCTGCACAAAACAAAACAAAACAACAACAACAACGACAAGAAAGATAATCAAGAGTTGCCTCCCAAGAGCGCTCTTCGTTTAAAACGTCGTTGAGCTCGACGTTATTGGTTAGCTAAATGGAAAATAAAAGGAGTAATGTAATTACAACTCGCGTAATATGCGTTGCGGCGCGAGTGCCAAAACATTTTTTAAGAAAATAAAAATATTTTTTTGTAATTTTTTATTTTTTATATAAAACAAAAAAGAAAAAGATTAGGAAAAAGAAAATTTTTTAGTAAAAGAAAATAAACTAATTGAAGGGGGAAAAGAAGGAGAACTAGAAACTAAATTATAAGGAAAAATAAAAGAAGAAATAGAAGAGAAATTTTTGCAAGGAGGAGGAAGAGAAGAAAAAGAAAAAGGCGGTGTAGGTTGATCACAAGAAAATTTTTGGATAAAAAGATCCGGTTCCTCCACTTGGATATCAATCATTTTCGTAGATTGGGAGAAAAACAGGATATCCGAAAAATAAATCTCCTCGGAAGATCGAACACAGGAAAGTTCGTCTTTCTCAAAAATTTGGAAAAAAATCGGGATATCGGGGGAAATCTCCTACTCGAGAGGTTGTAAACACAATGGAATTTCTCAAAAATCGTCTTCCGCGAGTGATTTAAGGCACGGAGAAAAGTTTGAAGATTCATCATTCGAAAGATAAGTAGGAGGGGGAGGAAGAAAAGAACGAATTGCAGCCTGAGAAGCTAAATTGTCAGAAATTATTTTGTAATGAGCATTGATGCTTGCATCAAATGCTGCATACGTTCTTTCATCTTCACTAAAATCACAAATAGGAGGCGCGCAAACATGCTATCGTGAATTAGAAACACTGCATGTCCAACATTTTACTTGTGAAATGTAACTAAAAAAATGATTAGAAAAATCATAATTAACTAAGTTGTTATATGGAATTTTGAAAAAAAAACAAAACAAAAGCAAGGGGTACTATTGAAATAACAAAATTTGTTTAAATTATTAAAGTTAAAACAAATAGTGTATATATATATATATATATATATATATATATATATATATATATATATATATATATATATATATATATATATATATATTGATTTTGAAGTATTTTCTATTTTTTGGATTTTTAAGATATTCCCTTTTTTGTATTTTTAAGATATATTCTCTATTCTTTTTATTTTGAAATATTCTGTTTTTTTATTTTGAAATTTTCTCTTTTTTGTATTTTTAAGATATATTCTTTTTTATTTTGAAATATTCTCTTTTTTTGTATTTTTAAGATATAAAATTTAAATTTTGATTTTGTTTTTTTAATTGAAATAGAGTAAAGCAGAGAGGAGGAAATCCTCCTCGAAGCTTAAAATGGACATTGTACTCAATGGAGAAAAGAGGGGAAGGAGAGAGGGAAATCAAAACAGAAATGAAAGTACAGAAATGAAAAAAAATGCAAAGAAAAGGAAAAGATGCTTCCCTACCTCTTGATGCCCAGACATTAAAAAATGTGTCCCCCCGAACTTGAGCTAAAGATAGGCTCGAGTCCAAGTTGAGCGGCGAGAAGTGGCACAAACACCCGGGAGCTTATTCCTCCACAAAATAAAAAAAAACAAAAAAGATAAACAAGGGGTGCCTCGCAAGAGCGCTCTTTATTTAAAACATCGTAGAGCTCGACGTTATTGTTTAGCTAAATGGAAAATAAAAAGAGAAATGTAATGGCAACTCGCGTAATATGCATTGCGGCGCGAGTGCCAAAACATTTTTTAAGAAAATAAAAATAATGTTTTTCTATTTTTTTTAAAATAAAAAAAAAATTTGGAAAAAGAAAATTTGTTAGTAAAAGAAAATAAACTAATTGAAGGGAGAAATGAAGGAGAACTAGAAACTAAAATAGAATGAAAAATAAAAGAAGAAAAAGAAGAGAAATTTTCGCAAGGAGGAGGAAGAGAAGAAAAAGCAAAAGGCGGCGGCGGTTGATCACAAAACATTTTTTGATGAAAAGATCTGGTTGCTCCACTTCGATATCAATCATTTTCATAGATTGGGAGCAAAATGGGATATCCAAAAAATCTATCTCCTTAGAAGATTGAACACAGGAAAGTTCGTCTTCCTCAAAAATTTGGAAAAAACCGGGATATCAGTGGAAATATGCTCCTCTAGAGGTTGTATGAACAATGGAATTTCTGAATAATCATCTTCCGCGAGTGATTGAAGGCACGACAGAAAGTCTGAAGATACATCATTCGAAAGATAAGTAGGAGGGGGAAGAAGAGAAGAATGAATTGCGGCCTGAGAAGCTAAATTGTCAGAAATTATTTTATAATGAGCATTGATGCTTGCATCAAATGCGGCATAATCAAAAGTTCTTTCATTTTCGGTAAAATCAAAAACAGGAGGTGCACAGACTTGCGGAGAAAAAGCGGAGATATTTTGAGATGGAATGGGCTGATGATCTCCATGGCCCCAAGATTGATCAGGGTGTTGCCACCCTGAGTAGTTCAAAGTAGGGCTAGGGATCATAATGTCCATTCAAGAAATCTCTGGAAAAATTAAAATCAGAAAAATTCGGAGGAGAAGGGTAGGAAGGCGTTTGAAAATTATCTTAATCCCATGAAAAAAATTCGCGGATGGATCAATTTCGCCAAATTGGTCCGATTCGGAAGGAATAAAATCATGGGTGGATAAAGGATATCCAACCCAACACTCCTTGCGAGAGTGACCTAACTGTCCACAAGAAAAACAAAAAATATCCATAAAAAAATAATATCAACCACGAAAGAGGGGTAAGAGAAAAAAGAGAGACAAAAAAAAATGATAAATTAATAGCTATTTGTTTTTCAAAATATCAAATCATTCCCCGGCAACGACGCCAAAAACTTGATATCGAAAATCGCAAAAGTGGAGAAGAGGGGTTAGAGAAAAGAGAAGGTGGATTGTGGAAGTTGATAATATTTTCCGATTCTATATCCGATAAAGGCAAGTGTACCTTATCATTTATAGTGTAGGATACTAAAGATTAATATAAAGGTCGTATTTTCCCTGGGGCGTAATGACTACTTCTACTTTGAGGAGATCGCTATTATTTTATCAAAATGATTTTTTTAAAATTAGTTTACTAAACTAACAATAGGAACTTAATTTCTAAGCTAAAAAGAAAACTAAATTAATTGTAGAAATAAAAGGTTAAAGCTAAAGATAAAAGGGGAGTACTCAATCTTGGATCACTTTGAAATAATAAAATCAAAATGAAATAACAAATAATTCTAAATAAAGTAAAACACCTTGACCGTGGAGGTTCCTAAAGCATGAACATGCTTCTCTCGAAGACATGTCCACCTTAGTTTAGGAAGGTCCGACCGAACTCTCGTCCAAATCGGAGACCTAAAGCTCGCTTTATACTGTGAACCCCGCTGTTGGATTTCACTCCAATCTAGGAGATTTAACGTCTGCCTCTCTCGAGGGGTGCATGCAACTCTCTGTACTCTTGGGTGATCGATTCAATCTACGAGCTTCTCATCTAACTAAGATTGAAAACCCAAATGGAAACTATATACCAACAATATAGTACCACTAAATAAAAACCAAAAGTAAATCAAAGGTAATTACATTTAGAAGAAAAAGAAGGCTAAAACATCATAACTCGATCAACTCATTCTCAGATCATCGCGATCGAGTACAAATGAGGATTAGTTAATCATGGTAATAGGGAAAGAGAGGGGTAAGTAATAAAGTTGCATGAAACCTAAAGAGAGAGAAAAAGAGAAAGAGAAAGCTAACTATAATTTCATTAAGGACAAAAAGGGATTATGTACAAGTAGGAAGGAACATTACAAGTGCACGAAAAAGAGAGATAACTACTGATATTATACTAATAAAAAGAGGCTACAAGTAATGAAACTACATTGCATGAAGAATAAAACTAGGGATGGAGTGAGAGAGAGAGAGATAGAGAAAACCTGAAAATGAAAACACATAAGCTAAGATTAGAATTGGGAGCACCTCCCCTCTCCCCTAAACTGCTTGTTGGACACAAGGGGGGTCTTAATTTATAGAAGATTTTCGGGTCGGGTCACGCCACCCTGTTATGCCCGGGTATGGCATGACAGGGGGCGTGACATGTATGGGATGATCTCGGGAGGTCAAATCTGACGGAAATGATCATTTCTTCTGTACTTCGGTGGACACGCCCAAGACACGCCATGTAGGGGGGTGTATAAGGCACATCAAGCCTCAATCACTTGTCGGAAATCCGTCAAACACCGAAAATTATGGAACATGCTCGGGGACACGCCTGTGTAGGGTGGGCGTGTTAGTATTGTTGACGTGCAGAATGGAAAAACTTTAAATGCGGCAGCATGCTTCGATAAGAGGGTGACACGCCCGGTGATACGCCCAGGAAGGGTGTGTAAGGGGGCGTGTCGGGGGTCTTGCTCGGGATTTGGGCTCAGGCAACAACCTCTCCACAGGATCGAGTTACCCGCCCGGTGACAGGCACAGCGAGGGTGTGTAAGGGGGGCGTGTAAGGTCATTTTTGCTGAAAACTGAGAAAACCTACAAAAAACAGAGAAAACATTAGTGACATTAAAATATATACAAAACGAGGTCAAAATAAAACTATACAAACATGATTTCTATATTAAAGAATAGTAATTACCCTAATAGTTTAGAATATAAAACGTATTATCTCTTCCTGCAAAATCTGCATCTGAAAAACCAATTAGTTCGCTGTCATTACTTCTTGGGAACCATAAGCCAAGATTTGGTGTACCTTTAAGGTACCTCAAAATCCACTTTGCAGAAGCGTAGTGAGATTCCTTGGAGTTCACTTGAAATCTAACGCATGTTGAGAACATTATATCCGGTCTACTAGCAGTAAGATAGAGTAAGGATCCAATTATACTACTGTACTTGGTTTCATCAAAAGGATTCCCTTTCTTATCCTTGTCCAGAGACATAGTTGAACCAATTGGAGTCCTCATAGAGGTTGCGTTCTCCATTCCGAATTTCTTAAGTAACTCCTTGGTGAAATTCGTTTGAGAGATGAAAATTCCATCTTTATATTGTTTCACCTGAACTCCTAAGAAATACATCAGCTCTCCTATACTACTCATTTTGAACTTCTCCTACATAAGCTTGGAAACTTCTTGCAGAGGTTGTGATCATTAGAGCCAAATATGATGTCATCGACATAGATTTGCACTAGCTAAATCTTGCCTTTTATTTCCCTAAAAAATAATGCCTTATCTATCTTTCCTCTTGTGAACTTGTTCTCAAGAAGAAAGTTAGACATTGTCTCGTACCAAGCTCGAGGATCTTGTTTCAAACCATATAAAGCCTTAATTAACAGATAGACATGATTAGGAAAGTTAGAATCAACGAAACCTACAGGTTGTTCCACATACACCTCTTCCTTTTTGTCACCATTAAGGAATGCCAACTTCACATCCATCTGATAGACAGTGAAGCCCTTAAGTGCACCATATGCTAGGAACAACCTGATTGCCTCCATCCTTGGCACTGGTGCATAAGTCTGATCGAAGTCGATTCCTTCTTCTTATGTGTATCCTTTGGCAATGAGTCTGGACTTGTTCTTTATGATTGTACCATCCTCGTCGATCTTGTTCCTGTAGACCCACTTTGTTCTGATGATTTTCTTGACTTTAGGTCATGGAACAAGCTTCTAAACTTGGCAACACTTGAATTGATTGAACTTTTCTTCCAGTGCCATTATCCATGATGCGTCTGAGTTTGCTTCCTCAAACTTATTCTGTTCAACCTGTGAAATAAAACTCAAATATAAACTCTCATTAGCAGTACATCTACAAGTTCTGACACCATCCTGGGGATCTCCTATAATTTGGTCCATTGGGTGAACATTCAAATGTCTGAGCTCTAGAGTTCTTTCATCTGGAACTTCTTCAACAACAGGAGTGATTTCATCAACTTGAATGATTTCTTCATCATGGTCATCAACCTCTCCAATAGTGGTTGGAGTGGTGATCATGATGAACTTTTTATCTTTTTCTTCAGTTGGCTCATCCAAGTTTAATTCTTTTATCTTTAAACCTACATCTTCATTAAATACACAAGAAGAGCTGTCTTGCAGCAAGCTCGTCTCATCAAATACAACATGAATAGATTCTTCTACAACCAGAGTTTTCTTACTAAAAATCTTATATGCCTTACCATGGCTACTATACCATACAAAATACATTCAAAGCTCTTTTCGCTAAATTTAGTAGAGTGATACTTGCTATTGTTAAGGACGAAGCATTTAAAACCAAATATTATAAAAATATGAAATAGTCGGTTTCCTGCCCTTTAGTAGTTCGTAAGGGGTCTTATCATGGTTCTTATTTATGAGGGCTCGATTTTGCACGTGGCATGTAGTGTTGATGGCTTTAGCCAAGAAGTATTCTAGTAGTGAGGCATCACTCAACATGGTCCTGCAGGCCTCTATGGGTATTCTATTTCTTCTCTCTGCTATTCCATTTTGCTGAAGAGTACAAAGAGAGGAAAACTCATGGAAGATACCTAGGCTTTCACAGAATTCTGTCATGGACCCAGACTTGAACTTTGTTCCATTGTCACTTCTGATTTTGAATACGGAGTAGTTGTATTGATTCTGGACCCGCCTGACAAAATTAGTAAAGATTTCAAAAGTATCTTACTTGTATTTTAGAAAGAACACCCACTAAAAGCGCGAGTAATCATCAACAATAACAAATGTATAATCCTTATCTCCCAAACTTCTTACTTGCAGTGGACCGAACAGGTCCATATGAAGTAGATGTAAACATCTATTAGAGTCTTTGCCAATAATGCTCTTAAAGGTAGCACTTGTTTGCTTGCCTTTTACACATACGTGACAAGGTCTATCTTTAGTGCACTTGACATATAGGGCATCACGTACTAAACTAAGAGAAAATAATTTATTTATAGTTTAGAAATTAATATGTGCTAGTCTCTTGTGCCATTGGACACCAAGAGACGCACTATCTTTAGCCAAAAAAGCATAGTGGTCTAGAAGAGTCTATGCAAATAAAATTCAAACAAAATATGTTTCTACTACGAGTGCCTGATAGAATCGTTTCCAAATTCTCTACCGATTTTATCAAGCACTTGTCTGCATAAAATTCTACTATGTGTCCTTTATCGCAGAGATGGCTTATGCTTATAAGATTGTATTCCAATCCTTCAACTTAAGCCACATCTGAGAAGGATACACTATCATTCGTAATTATATTGTTGTCTTTAGTAATTCCTTAGTCAGAACCACTAAAGATGACTTTTAGCCCGTTCATGACTGAAGAATAATTCTGGAGTAAGCTTCTAGTACCAGTCATATGCCGAGAGAATCCGCTATCCAAGTACCAGATAGGAGTTTTGGTGTCCTTTGGACATACCTGCAATAACAAGACAGTTTGCCTTAGGAACCCAAACTCGTTTGGGTCCTTCGTCTCTAGTTAGCATGCTCCCCCTACTTGTATTAACATTATGAGTGGTCTTTCTCACATCGTTAACTTGAGGAGTAACATAATTTCTGGGATTAAACCAGCAATCAATGGCAAAGTGACCAACCTTACCACTGCACCAACAGTCATATCTTTTGTATCTTTGGCTGAATTTCTCCTGCTTGAGCTTTTGAGTGTGTGGTCTAGCAGTTGTAGCAGTCTTGGAGGTAAAAGATTCATGGTGATAGCATTCACATGTCATTTTCCCCATAAGAGTCTATTCCACAACAGGTTTTACTTTTTGTGGTTTCTTAATGTTATGACCATAATTATAAGGCCCATAGCTCTGAAGAGTGATCTCTTCATACGGTACCTTGAAGAAACTTTTGCCAAAGTTTCGGGGACGGGTCCATCCTTGGTACCGAGACTTGGGATCTACATAAGTAGGCCTAACAAAGTGACCGTTGGGAGAATCAAGATTAAACTCGTTCATTGGAAAGATGAACTTTTTGAATGAGGTCTGATCTTGATGAGCTTTCCCTTTCTCCTTGGCCAAAGCCTTCTTGGCCGCCTTATTATTCCTCTGAGCCTTATTTCTTCTAGAGGATTTACTAGGAGCAACAACATGGCCTAAGCCCGCACCTTTGGCCTGAGCTGAGAATTTAGCAACAAAAGGAAGGATAGTCTTGGGCTTGGAGAAGCTTTCAGCAAGTTTCTTCGACGCAGTAAGTTGTTCTTCCAATTATTTGATGATCTTCTCCTTTAGATCTAGGTGCTCGAGAGAATTATTCTATTCTTCCTTAGAAGCATTGTAGTTCTCTCTGATTGAGTCCATCTTGGCAACTTCCTCTCTCAGAGTGCTCTCTTCAGCCTTGAGAGATTTAATCTCCTTGGCCTGAGTTCTCATGACTTCTTGACATTTGTCGTAAGCCATGATTAACTCCTTATATTGGGCCATGAGTTCAGACTCATCATCAGAAGAGTAGTCCTCATGATCATGATCAAAAGCATCAGATTCAGAAAGAGGAGTGTGAGAATTTACCTTCCCAGTGAACTGGGGTTCTTTTTCTTCATCAGTTTGTGCCATTAGCCCAAAGTAGGCTTCCTCGTCTTCACTTGACTCAGATGAGTCAGAGTAGCTGAAAGTCTTGCCCTTCTTGGCTACTAGGCTTCTTTCAGTTCTCTTCTTATTATATGAAGATTTCTTCTCCTCTCTCTTTCCACACTCCTTCTTTTGAGGGCAATCAGCGATGATGTGACCTAGCTTATTACAACAATAACAAATGTTGTAAGAAGAAATATGTTTGTTTTGTTTAGTATGATACCTGTATTGGATACTTGAGACTTTATTGTGTCGATCACCATCATGACATGATCTTCTGTGCGAGGCATCTTTGTCTTTCCATTGTTTCTTCTTGTTCAATAATTTCTTGAAATTCCTTGAAAGAAGATATAGCTATCCTTCAGATAGCTTTGAGCCTGAAGTGCTTGGATCTGAAACTTCATCTTCACTATCTTCCTATACAGGAGCAGGTGATGTAGCTTTGTCTTTCCTTGAGCTGTCTACCTTCAGTGCAACAGATTTCTCCTTGGGTGCCCACCGGCTCTTCTCTTCTTCAGCTTTTTTTGAGTTGATTTACAGTTCATAGGACATTATCTTTTCGAAGAGATTCAGATGGTCAGTCTCTGCCAGCTTACCAAACTCCCAAATATCATAGAATTTGTTGTCTGATTACTTAGTCAGGGACCTCAGAAACTTATCATTCAACTCTTCATTAGTGAAGACCCGGCCATATACTAGGCAGTTAACAATTTTGAAGAAGCTTTCAAAGGTGTCTACAATTGAGTCCTTGGGACCTTGTCGAAATGCTTCATATTTTTGATTCATTAGGGATCTTCTGTCATCCCTAACCTCTTCAGTGCCTTCCATTAAAATGATAAGAGACTGCAACATTTTCTTAGCGGATTGGCATTGAATCAGATTTTACAGCATAGAATCATCGACTGTACTTGCGATGATATTTTTAGCTTTCTTGTCTAATGAGTCAAGTGCAATCTCATCTTTATTAAGATCCATCAACTTCTTAGGAACTTTCTTGGTAGGATCAATAGTGGAGACGGTCATGGGAACATAAGGACCTTCTTCAACATTCATGAAGATCCTTGGATCCAATACTTCCATGAAAGATTTAATCCTTTCTTTCCATATGGGGAAGTTGTTCTTTGTGCACAGAGGAACCTTCGCAAAATCCTTGGCTTTGTCATGGCTTGAATAACTCAAAAGACAACTTGGGGCAGATATGTTCAAGGTGTTAACCTTTTTGTGAACAACCTCCCTCTGATGCCAATTGAAAATGTTTTAAGTTGTCTTACCTAAATCACCAAGAGGGGGGTGAATAGGTGAGTTGTGCGTCTTTTGGCGGAATAAAAATTTAACGAGCTATGCACAAAAAATAATCAAGCATTCACAGACAACACTAAGAGTTATAGTGGTTCCCCAACCTTGGTTACATCCACTTTCCACTCAACGATCTTGAAAAGCACTAGACTCAGCTACCCCAGTAATCTCTGATTGAAAATAATCCTACAACTCGGAACAACATTCCTACAACTCGATCCTGAAAACTGGATCTACACTCGAAGATAAAACTTCCTACAAAAACAACTCGGAGAATAAAGCTCCTACACTCGGAGAAGGATCTCCTATAAGAATAAATTGAAATATAACAAATACAAACAGTGTTTTATCTCTCAGATCTGACAGCTTCTGCCTTTCTTCTTCCTAAAACTTTGCGGCTCTATCAGAAGTGTTTGAAGAAGACTCGGCAAGATCTCTGGAACTGAAATTCTGGACTCACCAAGATCAAGTAATGGATCTATAGATTGTAGAATGTCTTGATCTCCGAATCACTTACTCTGAATCGATCTTGATCGAAAGCGCTTTTGGCGATGAAAGCGATGAAGGTGATGAGCGGCGGAGCTTCTGATTATGGAAAGAAAATTAGGGATTCATAATTCTTAGAATATCTTACATGGGTTGGTCGAAAATGACAGGACCTTTTATAGGACTTTCCTAATGGTCATAATCATAACTATTGATAACCACGTGGACCAATCACGTGCTACTGATATTTGAAATTATGTCTGATGGGACTTAGAGAAAATTTCTGAAAAGAGTACAGCTGTTCTCGAGAAGAAGAATTGTACTCTAGAAAAAGCTTACTGGTTCTCGAGAACAACAATGAAGATCTGGAGAAAAAGACTTAGAACACAAAAAGCTGGAGGTGGAATCCAACACTCTCGGGAATGAAGGAAAGTACTCAAGAAAAATAAGTTATTGTTCTCGAGAAGAAATACTTTGTACTCGAGAACAAAAGACTGTCAAGAGAAAATTTCCAGATGGCACTAAGACAAGTCTCGCTCTCAATGATTTTTGACTTAGAATACACGAGAACATTTCCAAATGGCATTTAGTAAAGTCTCACTGTCAACGCTTTTAGACAGACTGTACTTGAGAACAAAAGACGACTTCTACTCGAGTACAGCAAGCCTTACTCGAGAACTAGACTTTACTTCTCAGTGCTTTCAACTCCTTAAGACTAGCTACTCAAGAATTAAATATATCCTTCTCAAGAACTAAACATGGAAATCTAGAGAAAAGGACTTAGATTAATTTCAGTCTGGAAAAGAGAATAACCCAAGAAGAGTTGTCATGAAGTACTCAAGTGCATAAGGACTTCTCGAGAACATCATTATGCTTTTTTGAGAACTACTTCAGCAACTCAAAATTATGACACGTTTAACTCTAGAATTATCTTAGTCCTTCTCGAGTACAGAACATTTTACTCGAGAACAATACATAGAGAATTTTCTTAAAAACTGAAAACATCAACTCTTCAATAAAATCAGCAACAGTACGTAGCCAAATGTGAGACATAGCACAGTACGTAGCCAAATGTGAGACATGTGCCTTCGTGAAAGCAGAATGCAAGATGCCTGGAGGTTTCCTGAAGTCGATACTTATTCCGGAATGGAAGTTTGATGATATTTCGATGGATTTTGTGCATGGTTTGCAGAGATCTCAACGCGGTAATGATTCTATTTGGTTGATCATGGACCAGTTGACTAAAGTGGCTCACTTCATTCCGACCAAGAGGGATGATTCAGTTGAATTCTTTGCAAAGATTTATGTTGAGCAAATAGTACGATTACACGGTATTCCCTGTATCATCGTAAGTGATCGATACATGCACTTCACTTCAAATGATTATAGGCTAATCCATCAATTATTGGGGACAAAATTAACATTTAGTACAGCCTTTCATCCACAAACGGATGACCAGACTGATCGGACCAACAGAATGATGGAGGACATGCTCTGAATATGCGCCTTGGGTTTCGAAAAGAGGTGGGAAGACCATCTCTATATGGCAGAGTTCGCCTACAATAATAGCTATCAGGCTAGTAAAAATATAGATCCTTTTGAAGTTTTGTATGGTAGAAAGTGTCGTACACCATTAGCATGTGTGGAAACAGGCGAATCTAAGTTGTACAAGCGTAAGGAAGTTGAAGAGGCTAGTTCGACAATACACCCTATCTAGGAGAGGCTATTGATAGCCCATGATAGGAAGGCAAAGTACTACAATGCCAAGCACCGATACACAGAGTTTGCGGTTGGCGAATTGGTATACTTGAAAATCAAACCTTTCAAGGGCATGTCCAGTATTCGACGCATGAAAAGGTTAAGTCTGAGGTATCTTGGTCTGTTCGATGTAGTGGAGCGAGTTGGATAATCTGCCTATCGGCTAGCTCTTTTGGCTGAATTGAGTGGATTACATGATGTGTTCCACACATCACTCCTTCGAAAAGCCGTGAAAGATCCAACTCAAGTGATTGTGAATGACCACATACTGGTTGAATCTGTGCTAACGACGAAATTCAGGCCCATTCGGATAGAGTATAAAGTGGTTAAGTAGTTGCGGAACAAGACAATCAGGATGGTCAAGGTTTGGTGGGACAACTGTGGCCGTGAAGAGCTAACATGAGAGCGGGAGTATACCATGCGTGCTGAATTTCCCAAGTTGTTTATCTAAAATATTGTAATAATTTTTGATGAAGCAAATATATGTTGTAACATATTTGTTACTTGTTTCTGCACGATGTATTAAATTTTGGGACAAATTTCTGTAAGGAGGGGAGGATTATAACACCTCAAAAAGGGGTTTGTGGTAACAGGATAAAAGTCGACCTGAGCAGTGATCGACGAAAGCGTCGAGCAGGGCTCGACGAAAGCGTCGAGCAGGGCTCGACGAAAGCGTCGAGCAGGGCTCGACGAAAGCGTCGAGCAGGGCTCACTTAAGTTTCCTTTAGGGTTTTTGACATAGTGATGATGTGAATTTGTACTTGTGGTTTCAATTTGGGCTAGATTGACTTAAGTTGAATTGAAAACTATAGTGGGCCCAATGTGAGCTCACCATAACTCATTAGATCCTAAGATCACTACCTAGCCTAACCCATCACACTCACCACACGTCCTACCCTAATGTGTGTTAATGTGGTCTAAAAGAAAATGGGATGTTACAAATCCCAAAAAACAAAAATAATTCATCACCGAAATTCAAGTTTGGGTTTACGGGTTTATAATCATAAGAAGTTAAGTAACTTTTCAAGGGGTATTTAAAATGTACCTGAGGCGAAGAGTCCTGGCTACTGTTCCTGCATCACATATTTTGGCTACTAGGTGTGCTCCTCCCGCCCGTGGTTGGACAAAACACCTTAACTAAGGGAACCTTCTTCTTCTACAGGACTCGAACTATTGTATTGTCGATCTGTATCGTATCCAAATGAAGTGAACAATCGAATGCTACTGGGCCTGCTGTAGATGTGATGTGCTGCTCTGGCCAAATCAAGTCTCTCCGAAGCGAGGAGACATGGAAGACGTCTTGCATGATCTCTAACACTAGCAGCAGGTCTAGCCGGAATGCCAAAGGACCGATCCGCTCCAGCATCATATAAGGCCATATAAACCGAGGGATGAGATTCATGTGCCTCCGCACCCGCAAAACTTCATGCACTGGACATTTCTTCAAAAATACTCCATCTCCCACCTGGAACTCCAACTTCTAATTCCTCGCATCGTAATTCTTGGCCTGCCTACTCTGTGCCTCTACCATCCGATCTTGATCAGTCAAATGTGCGTGTACGTGTGCTCAATATAATCAGATCCAAGTTCCCTTGGAACATCATCCTAGAACAAAGATAGTGGTGTCCGACACTTCCTACATTATAAGGCCTCGTACGATGCCATCCCAATGCTTGCATGGTGACTGTTATTATAAGAGAACTCTATCAGTGGAAATAACCTCTCCAAAGGATTCCCTATATCCAAGATACAAAAGCGAAGCAAATCCTCCATGGTTCAGTTAGTCCGCTCTGTCTGACCGTCGGTCAGTGGATGGAAAGCTGTGCTGAAAGAAAGCTGAGAACCTAAGTATGCCAGCAACGCCCACCACTCCCTATAAGTGATCCGACCATCATGGTCTGAGACAATTTTCCTAGGCACGTCGTGGTATCTGTCAAACTGCTCCATAAATAATCTCACCAAAACTTCAATCGGGATGTCCTTACTCACTGGAATGAATCGTGCCACCTTGGTCAATCTATCAATAATGACCCAAATAGAATCATGCCCAGCGTGGGAGCGAGGCAACTCGTGTACAAAATCCATGGCTATGTCCTCAAACTTCCACTATGCTACTGACAATGGTGGTTAAAGTCCTCCTGGGATCTTACAATCTGCCTTCACCTGTTGGCTGTGGGGTTTTTCTATATGACACAACACTTGTGCGCAACGGAATAAGGAACAAGAATACCCCAAAATAAATAGATCTTGCGATGAAAATTGATCAAGAAGTAAAGTGTTGTAAATAAAATTTACCTTTATAGGATTAAGTCACTACTCTACTGAGATGCTCCAAGAAATCCGACGAACACAAGTGGCTAGACTTCCGAGCGCAAAATAATGTCCATGCCTCTATAAGTGATCCACATGAATGGGAGAACCCTTAGGCTCTTGTCGCACTAGATCTAGGTTGGAGGAAATAACTTTGCGTCTTCACAGTCTTCTAGATCTGCTCTAGAATAGGCGACGACGATGGGCGCTAGAAAAGGGTTAAGCGACGACAATAAGATCGGGACTTTTGGAAACGCTTTCTGTCGGTCTTTTCCCCGCGGGTTAGCGGCATGCACTTGCTTGTATTTTGCAGACATGTTTTTCTCTCAGCAAACACCTAAGACATCTTTTATTTATACCCAAAGGAATAAACAGTAAAAAGTCATCGTTATCGGCAGAGCCATAACATATGGAGTAATTTCGATGAATCAACCCTTGACTCGACGAATCGTCGAGAGATCACAACGCACTCAATGCCTGGTAGTGGCCTCAGTACTTGACTTGACGAATCAACATTTGACTCGATGAATCATCGAGTGGACTCAAAGCTCTCAACGCCTCGACAAATCAATAGTTGACTTGACAAAGAGTCGAGTGGTCTCGACTCTCTCAATGCCTCGATGAATCAACACTTGATTCGATGAAGTGTTGAGTGGACCCAACACACTCAACACCTGAATCGGTGAATCAACATTTGACTCGTCAAATCATCAAGCGGACATGACGCACACAACGCCTAACTCGACGAATCAACACTTCACTCGATGAATCGTCGAATGGTCTTGATGCAAAAAATGACTGGTTGTGCTTGGACTCAACATACTCAACATCAAGCTGCTTATTCATTCACTCAGCACATGAGTAGGACCAACATAATCCATTCCTCCAAATTCTCTTATGTGCGACCCTGATATGCTCATATTGCGTTAGCAGGAAGACTACATGCTTGATCACTTCCAGATCACAATGGTGACACCAATATTCTATCACTTAATATTGAAAGTATCAAATAAAAGTGTTACACCTCCATCTCTTACATGATATATAATAGAGGGTCCGGCCAGGGCTCCACACCATATGCCACAAACAGGCGGCAGGTTTACATGTTAATATCAAGGACTAGTACATGCATCCTAAATTATAGCATTCTAGCGGAAGTATTAGGGGGTTAATACTTAACTCATCGACCATGAATGTCCACTATATATATACACAACCACATTTATATATCTCACAGGAATGTATACAAAATACACAAAATGTTTGGCCTTATGGACTTATAATTCTTCTTCACTAGTATGGTTTACATACATCGGCACGCAGACCGACCACACATGAAAACAGTAAAACTTTTCTTCATTCGGCCTTCGCGGACAAGTATAGCAGCAAGGGCTTCAACCCACTATTTCCCGCTCGGCTCTCCAGCACCTGCATGGGGACAATCCACCGCAACGGTGGTAAACAAAGCAACGGTCAGCATTCAGCTGACCAATTTATAATGACCCAACACCTTTCCTGGGGCAGTGGTACTCCTTCCCTGCAGGCATAACATTTTCACAATCAGATATATCACAAAACGTGCACTCACGCACAGTCAATATATCACAATCCTCGATCGCATGGCCTGACGTTCCGTGCACTCATGACACATTAACGGTGTAATGGAAAATCATGGTCCCACCACCATTATCAGGTTTCAGACCCAACGGTAAACATTGAGCATTCATGCTACACGGCCCACGGCCGGAGACTTTAGTCTTGATGGCGGACAGACTAAGACTCTCATTATGTGATCCTAACGAACCCAATAACTTAGGCACTCAAGTTAGAAAACCATAATGCGGATACTGTTCAGCCTTTGGCAATTAAACAAATCGCCAGTTTAATTTCTAGACTGATGCGGGTCGGCTTCCCCTTATTCATTCGGCTCGCTGGACTTCAAGAATGCATAGCTCACAATAGCCACACTATCCTCAAAGGACTGGCTTCACAATCATAGGTTTGCTGGGAGCTATCACCAGCGACAACCACTATCTCCTGGCGTTAACAATAGAACACTCTTTATGTACCAGCCCAACTATAATTGAAAACCCGGCAACCACCTGCAGTTCCAGAAACACTGGACATGCATAGCATACAACACATGAATTTCGAGGGTATTTTCCTGGAATTCCACTCCAGTATTTCTTGTTACTCCCCTTCACATGCATGACCCACAGACTCCACAAAACACTTGTTTATACATGTAGTCTTATCCGGTGTGCAAAATAAAGCATCACCAATCCATAACAACCAGTCCAGATGGGCTTCATACAACATGCCTGTTTCGTACGACACATTTTCAGTTCAATATGCAAGACTTACTGGGGATTTCATGAATCCACCCAACGGAGATCCCCCAACACTCCACCTTTTAGTGGGGGAATTCCAGGCATATGCCAAATTAAGGACTTCAAATGTCCAAGGAGGAAGATCGTTACCCATGAAATTCTCTACGGAGACATTGCAAAGCTTTTATACATAGATATAAATGAGTGCCTCACTTTTCTCTTAGCGAATCTAGCTTCGGATCATGATTCTAGGCACAAGATCTTTTCCAACAACTTCAACAAGTTCCACCCAAACCCTAACTTCCGCTGTGAGTTCTCTGCTCCAGAACTGGGAAGTAAGGAAGAGAGAGAGAAAAGGAAATAATGATTTCCTCAGTACCAGCCCTCTGCATATGTGGCCTTGAGTTTCACCCCAACCACATGATAAACTCATCAAAACCAAGCAATGGCCCGGGTTTAAGACGAACTGTCAACCACCGCTCATTGGTCGCACACTAGCCATCTGAACCATGTTCGACATTCGCCGAACTTTGTTCGGCATTTTTATCGAACTCCGTTCGATGTTCGTCGAATCCCGTTCGATGTTCGTCGAACCCTGTTCGACACTTTCTTTGAACTCAGTTCAAGGCTTTTTAGCCTGTTACCTACTACTCATTTTTGGGGTGTTACATGATGATTATTTTGCTTAACAAGTAATAACTTGATGAAGATTCATTCAACACTCTATTATAAGCTATGTAGAAGTTCTTAAGCCAGATTGATTTAACTCTCAGGAAAGTACACCTATCTATCATAGTATAGGAGAAATCTACATCTCGTATCGTATTCCATAGGGTCCTTTCAAATACTCGTACTCACCCTCACTCTATTATCATACCTAAAATTAAAATTGATTTCTAACCTATATTAACCTAACTAGACTACTTGGATAAATCAACATTAGAAGATTAAACATGATAAAAAGCTGAAAGCTTATGAGCAATCACATGAACATACTCATCCATTAACTCAATTCTATGTAATCATGAAATAACAAGACTATCAAATTCGTTGTATTGTAAAGGGTAAACATCTATCGAATTCTCTCTCGAGCAATTCAAAATCTAAACCTAAGTTAGTAAATTTTCTCTCGAACAATTTACAACACTCAAATTTGCATTAAATGAAGCACCCTATATACTACATAAATTCATGAAATCCTACCTCTAAAACACCATGAATCCATTTATTCACATTCCAATTATCCAAACAACATACCTCTCAATCATGGAATTTGACTTACAAAGAGGCCTAACACCAAAATATGAACATATAAATATCATCACGAACATCCAATTTCTCAATCTAGAAATTTGCAAGTCATGTAAAATAAATAAGAAATTCATAATTAGGATAAATCTCTTTGTTTGTAAGCCTACATACGAATAAAATACCACAAATTCGATGTAAAAAATACGATACATGATTACCAAATTGTCCCAACATAAGTTCATGCGAAATAAAAGATAATTAAAGTTAGATCACCAAGAGATAGGAAAGATTAAAAGAGATATAAGAAAGATTAAAAGCAAAAAAATAATCTCCTTCAATTCCTCCTTCCCTTGAATGCTCCACTTTCGACCTCCAAAAGTTCCCCAAATGCAAACTGATCCCCAAAAGTCCCCTCTAATATTTTTAGAGGTTTTTTATAGTACCTAGCAAATAGGGTCGGACACGGGTTCCAACACGGCCGTGTGTTAGTTATTCTATTCCAACCCGCCTAGGATACAGGTTGGGACACGGGCGTGTGCCTACCCGTGTACGCCCAATTCTTGTCCTGCCATCAGCCATGTTGAATCCGTGAACTCCTCTGCTTGCTCCAAGACTTTTAGTTCCATTGGTTAGCATTACCTGCATTAGAAAAAATGAAAGAATAAATAGATAGCTTAGTACAAGGAATTACAGAAACTCCTAAATGTGCTCTTCTATCCATGATAAGACAATTTCTTAACTATTATAGCGAAATTGCTACATAGGGTGGTAGAAAATAGTAGACATGATTATAATTATGATAGTAAAAAGCCTATCATAATCGTACTCATCAAATACCCCCAGACTTAGATGTTTGCTTGTCCCTAAGCAAACTAATTCAAGCATTTGGGCTAGTAATAAATAATTTTGCCTCCACACACTGGTTGCTATGAATTTAAAGAGAACTTTGTTGAGGTAATCGTATAGGAAATAGTTTAGCAGACTTTTCTAAATATAACTTTATCTTAAAATTCCTCTAATATATCTTTTAACTATCTTCACTTTATTTAGAAATAGAAGTATAGTTACCCATAACAATTGTGAGGAGAAAATAACAATCTCAATAAGATACGTGTTAGTATTTCAAAACTTATAAGTACTAACATTGATAGTCATGAGCTTACCTTTTCACACCCTCTCCACTGCACTAGTTAGAATTAGTGAGGTTGGATCCTTAGGACTTGTATTATGGTGTAACCTTTTTGGCTTAGGATAGGAGATTATAGGTGGGGTAATCAAAGATAAATTTGATGGTTTTTTTATTCACACCTAAATCACGATTGAGCCCTTTTGTATGTAAATACCTTAACATACATTACTGTTATAAAAACACCCCCAAACTTTGCAATTATTATGCTTCCCAGATTTTTGATGGAAACTCTATATTTTTATTTCTTTCTTAACCAAGGGGCAATAGAAGGAATCATTCCAAGTGGGTGCAAGTATACACGCACTCAGGCCACATATCACTATGTTTTTTTGGTTTATAGTAGGGATCATTCTAAGTGGGTGCAAGTATACACGCACTCAGGCCACAAATCACTATGAACAAACTCATACCAAGAAGATCTCAATGATAGGTGTGCTAATAGGTAAGAATTCGGCCTTGTTCAATTTTGGTAGTAGAGTATCAAAAGGCATAGGGATTAGGTCCAAATTAGGTGTGCAAGGGTATAATGTTTTAAGGTTTTGGGTTTGCAAGGCTCAAGCTATCCAAAAGGAGGCCTAAGATATTTCTTCCCTCACTAATTAACCTATGTAAAGTTTTGAGGATCGTTAGAGAGTAAGTTCTAGACATCAATAGAGAGTATTTTTCATTTTAATTCTCTAATACAAAATTATCAAAATGTTACACTCATCAACTCACTTTATTATAGATAATTTTATTTTCTAAAATAGAGTGATTGATAGTTAATAATATAAAGGATTAATCTTAAAAATAAATTATATACAAAAAATTAGGCTAATGAATTTCTATACTTAATTATGAATCACCAAATTTGAACACTCAATGAGTCTATATCAATTCATGTAAATCAGCGTGCGAAGTTAAATTAGATAGTTATAATCCCAAATTAATGAATTAATGAGAGCATAAAGGAGTAACAAAAACCAATTTTTTTCACTTTTTTTATGAGGGGGGTATAACAAACTTGAGTATTTTGATAGCAAAATTAGAATCAATTGTAACCATGTCTATCACAATAATTATAAAATTGAAGAGCATCCACCCCCAGGCTGAAAATTTGCAATGTCCTCATTGCAATATAAAGAGCTGATGGAGGAATGTCACCAATAAATAAAAAAATACTATCATGAAATAGAAAATCTCATGAATGAAATAGGAGCTGACATGAAATCATATATAATATCTGAAGTACACTGATATAAATAAATATTACAATACACAGAGACATGTCAAAAGTAGGGCGGCGGGTCGATCTGGTCATCGGGGAAGTATGGCTGGCCAGGAGCTGCCGGAGTGCGAGGAGAAATCCCCAGGTGGTCCCTAATCTGAATGAGGATGTCCTATATCCTCGTCTGTGCTGCCTCGATACGCTGTAAGCGCAGTGAGAGATCGGTGTCGAAGAAGTGTCGGAACTCCCATGAATACTGCGAACGAGCTGGAGAAGGAGGAGCAGAAGACTCTCCTTGATCATAAGTAGAATGTGACGGAGGCACCAGAGGCACATCGAGGTTCGGATCCACCTCATCATCATCGTCATCGGTCGCATATCGTCCACGACTAACAAGAGAATAAATAATGCCTCCTTGGCCCTAACGGGCGGTGACAAGGCAGAGAGAGCGAAGACTGGCCATTGTGATAGGAACGGTCTTCGCGACCATTGTCATCGGGGGAGGGACGAGAAAATGTTCATGTTCTTCACCAGGCGCGTAATGTAGGTGGCGACACAGATGGACCCAATGTAGGAGTTGTCAGCCTAGTGGAGGATGAACTGGGCGAGCATGAAACCGAGGTGGAGGGGATAATGAGACGACATACTATAAAGGTATAACACGTCCTGCCGACTAACAACGCCGGAGATTTCGCCCCGGCCACTCAAGGTATGACTAAGGAGGTGGTGAATGTAGTGGAGGGCGGGAGAACCCAACTTGGAGGCCTTAGATCTCTTGGCCTCATACGGACTAACGTCAAAAGAAATCCGAGACTAAATGTTGCTGGCAAGGTCACGAGAGGGGAGGTTGAAATGGAGCTCGGTGTAGGAGGCGCTAAATAGGAATGAATCCTCATACACCCCTAGCTATTGGGTGTATTGGAGAAGGGTGAGTGTATAGAAAGTGCCACCTACTCGAAAGGAAATGACCCCCTTGTGAGCGTGTGCGGTATCAATGAGATTAGGCCTAAGATTAAAGTAAAAAGAAGACATGAAGTCTAATGTGAGTTCCTTAAAGCCTAACTCCTCGATAGCAAAGAACTGCTCCCATCCCGCTACAGATATTAACTCTCGGACATCCCCCGCTAAATTTATCTTGTCGAGGATGCTCTAGTGTATTGTTCAGATATCTTGATATTTCTTCGATTGGAGGCGGTTGTAGTGGTTGACGTGCGCCGGATCTTTGAACACCAGAGGCGCAGCGGCATCGCACCTCTCCGTTGACAAGGCCTAGAGCTCCGGTCGATGACGTCGACTGCTTTGTGCTCATCCTGAAGACATGATCTGTGGTCATTAAAAAATGATGAGAAATTGGGAACCGAAAGGGGAGGAAAATGAAAGGAGAGGCAGAAGAATTTAGAGCAAAGAGTAGCGGGGAAGAAGAATTTACAACCAAAATAAAACAACAAAGTGGTACAAAGGAGGATGGATTGCGAGAAGAGGAGGCAAATCTGCGAAGTTTTTCAAGCAAAAGCTTCAAATCCGAGCTCTGGCTTTGGAGAGAATGGGTGTTGGGAGAAATGGCTACTTGGACACCAGGGGAATGAGATGAGGATGACAGCACACGGACTCTATTTAAAGTATGCGAACATGGGTGCGCACACAGCCGTGTGTGCACACATGTTGGGGAATCTAAACCCGCGTGGAACACGTGTTTCCTCGGGACGTGTGGTGAAAGATCACGGGAGGGTACGTGTCAGGCAGACACGGTCAATAACACGCCCGGGTATTGACTCGTGTCCTACTCGAGTACAGTGTTCATTAAATGCCACACGGGTAATAACACGGTTGGCTGAGAACCCGTGTCCTTCTCGGGCAGCATTTGATCGAAGAGCCACACGGGTCATAACACGGCTGGGTGATAACCCGTGTGCTTCTCAAGCAGCATTTCGTCGAAGCGTCACACGGGTATTGACACGGCCAGGTGTCAACCCGTGTCCTTTTCGGGAAAGAAATCATTGAACATCCACACGACACGGGACACGGCTGGGTGCCTACCCGTGTCCTTCCCTGGAACCTATCACAAAAATAATGGCAAATAAAACGACCACACACGCGGGTTTGTGTGTACTCGTGTGGTGCTCGGGTTGAACCCTTCCTACTCCAGGTTTTAAATGACACGGTTGGTCCTAAGGTTGTGTTGCGGACACGGCAACCCATACGGGCGTGTGGTTACCCGTGTTCTCCTCTGAATATTGAATTCTTCCTAGGTGAATTTTATTACAGAATTTTTTTTGCATTAGAACCTAACTAGACTTATACTAAAAATTTTATAACTTAGAAGCATTACTATATTTTAGATAATCCCAGTCTAGATAGAGGCAGGTCTCTTGACGAGCGAAGTCTGTAGGAAGCTTACCATAATAAGGCTTTAGTCGGTGTCCATTAACTTTAAAATATCCCCTCTCAGGATGGGTAAGTTCGACGGTGTCGTAGGGAAAGACTCTTTAACCTTGAACGGTCCGGATTACTGAGACCTTAACTTCCCTGGGAATAAACACAGTCTGGAATTAAAAAGGAGGACTTGGTCACCTTTTTGGAATATCTTGGGTTTGTGAAGGTGACGGTCATGAAATAACTTGGTCTTCTCCTTATAAATCCGGCAGTTCTCATAGTTCATGGTTCTTCACTCATCTAATTCGTTAAGTTGAAGTTTTTGTTTCTCCCATATAGAATTAGTGTCAAAATTCAAATAACATATTGCCCAATACGACTTGTGTTCTAATTCTATAGGCATGCGAAAGGATTTACCATAGACTAATCTAAAAGGGGTGGTCCCTATAGGTGTTTTGAAGGCGGTCCTATATGCCCACAAACAATCGTTTTCCTTCCTAGACCATTGCTTCATATTCCCTTCTATAGACTTTTCTATGATTCTCTTAAGTTCTCTATTGCAAACTTCAACTTGACCACTAGTTTGTGGATGATAAGGAGTGGCTATCCTATGTGTAACTCCATATTTTTGGAATAATTTATCTAGTTGTAGATTACAGAAATGTGAACCCCTATCACTAATAAGTGCACGTGGTGTGCCAAATCGTGCGAATAAGGTTTTCAAAAATCGGATTACTACCCTACTATCATTAGTAGGCAAAGCTTGTGCTTCAACCCACTTTAATACATAATCTAGAGCTACCAAAATATATTTATTCCCATAAGAAACTGGAAACAGTCCCATAAAATCAATCCCCCAAACATCGAATACTTCACATTCAAGAATAAATTCTAGCAGCATTTCATGTAATTTAGAAATATTGCCTTCTTTCTGACAAGAATCACATGAAAGCACATTCCTTTGGGCATCCCTGAATAGAAGGGGACAATAAAAACCAGAATCAAGAACCTTTTATGCAGAGCGAAGTGCTCCATAGTGACCACCAGCAGGACCTGAATGATACTGCTCCAAGATTTTCCAACCCACCTCCGATGATACACACATTCGTATAACAGAATCTGCACATATCCGAAAAAGAAAGGGGTCCTCCTAGAAGTAATATTTCAAGTCAGAGAAAAATTTCTTTTTCTGCTCATATGAAAATTCTTTTGGAAGGACCTTAGCCACAAGATAGTTTGCATAATCTACAAACCATGGATAATCAAGATGTATATTTGTAGATACGGCAAATAGCGATTCCTCAGGAAATGTATCAGAAATCACAGATTCATCTAATATTGATCGTAGTGGATTTTCTAAGCGTGATGATGGTCTGCCGCTAAGTTTTCCGCTCCTTATTTATCCCTAATTTCTAAATCAAATTCTTTTAATTAAAGTACCCAACGGATCAAACGAGGCTTTGATTCCGCTTTGGCGAGCAAATATCTAAGGGTAGAGTGATCTGTGCATACTACCACCTTAGACAATGTTAAATAAGATCTAAATTTATCGAAGGCGAATACCACTGCTAGAAGTTCTTTTTCTGTAGTCATATAATTCTCCTGCGCATTATTAAGTGTTTTGCTAGCATAATAGATAGGGTGAAAGTGGTTGTTTTGGCGTTGTCCTAAAACAGCTCCTACAACAAAACTGCTAGCGTCACACATGATCTCGAATGGTTGAATAAAATCGGGCGCGATCATAAAAGGAGAATTAATTAATTTTTCTTTTAAGAACTCAAAGGCATGTATACACTCTTGTTCAAAAATAAAAGGTGTGTCTTTTTCTAACAACCAAGTAAGTGGTTTACCGATTTTAGAGAAGTCCTTAATAAACTGGCAGTAAAATCCAGCGTGTCCAAAGAAACTTCTCACTGTCTTAACAGAGGTTGGTGGTGGTAACTTCTCTATGGTCTCAATTTTTGCTCTATCTACTTGGATTCCTTGGCTTGAGATTTTATGGCCAAGTACTAACCCTTCTTGTACCATGAAATGGAACTTCTCCTAACTAAGCACTAGGTTTGTCTTCTCACAACTCCTAAGAAATTTCTCTAAATTATTCAAACACAACTCAAACAAGTCACCAAAAATAGAAAAATCATCCATAAACACTTCCATGATATCTTCAACATATTCGTTAAAGATGGCTAACATGCACCTTTGGAAAGTGGCGGGTGCATTACATAACCCGAAAGGCATACGTCTATAGGCAAAGGTACCAAATGAGAAGGTGAATGTTGTTTTCTCCTGGTCTTCTAGCACTATAGGAATTTGTAAATATCCAGAAAGTCCATCTAAAAACAATAATAAGAATGTCCTGGCAAATATTCTAGTATTTGGTCATGAAAGGAAGAGAGAAATGGTCTTTCCTAGTGGTGTCATTTAACTTCCTATAGTCAATACAGACACGCCAACCTATTACCGTTCGCGTTGGTATTAACTCATTCATATCATTAGCTACCACTGTTAGACCACCGTTCTTAGGAATGACTTATATAGGTCTAACCCATGAACTATCCGAAATAGGATATATCATACCATCATCTAATAACTTAACAATCTCAGCCATAACTAACTCTTTCATATTAGGGATTAGCCTACATTGCGGTTGAATAGAATGTTTATAGTTTTCTTCCAAAAGGATCTTGTGAGTGCAAAAACTAGGTTTAATACCTTTTATATCAGATATTTGCCATTCTATTGCACCTTTACATTTCTTAAGTACAGTTGTTAATTTAGCTTTTTCAGTATTAGAAAGATTAGAAGATATAATAACTGGATAAGAAGAATTAGCTCCTAAGAATGCATACTCAAGATGATCCGATAATTTTTTCAATTCTACTATCGGTGAATCCTTAGTATTATTCTTAAGAGCTTCATGATCTCTTTGTGTAATCAAACTATATTCAGTCGTTCTATTCATCGTAATACAATTATCTAGAAAAAATAAATGTTCAACAATATCTTCATTTTTTCATCTTCTAGATAACAATTAGTAATGCAAATTTCTAAAGTATCTCCATAATACAAATTAGAATTCATAGAAGTCATAAAATTATCAACACCATGAGAAAAATAACAATAATCATCATTATCTAAATATTGTTTCATTGTATTGCAAATTTGAAAAGTGAGTTCATCTTCCCCTACTCGCAACACTAACTTACCATCAAAAAAATCAATATGAGCTCTAGATGTCGATAGGAATGGACGACCTAGTATGAGTGGTACTTCAATTTTTTCGTCCATATCTAGAATAACAAAATCAGCAGGAAATATAAACTTATCTACCTTAACCAGTACATCTTCTACTATGCCTCTAGGGTACTTAACCGATCAATCTGCAAGTTGAATACTCATTCTAGTTGGGCTAAGTTCTCCTAGACCTAGTTTCAAATATAGTTTGTAAGGCATTAAATTTATACTAGCTCCTAAATCCGCTAAAGCTTTATTTACTTGTAAATCTCCGATTAAATATGGAATTGAAAATGAACCGGGATCCTTAAGTTCTTGTGGTAATTTATTTTGCAGAATAGCAGAACATTCTTCACTAAGTGTTACTAAAGATAATTCCTCTATTTTCCTTTTATTTGAAATTAAATCTTTAAGAAATTTAGCATACTTAGGCATTTAAATAATTTCAGAAAAAGGTAAATTGACATGTAATTGCTTAAACATAGATAAAAATTTACCATACTGCGCATCCATATGCTCCTTGTTAAGCTTTGTTGGGTATGGTACTATTGGTTGATACTCCATTGGTTGCACGTTCATCTCGCTCAGTCCTTCGCCGCTAGACTCCACTTGGGGTGCTTCCTTCGTAGGCCTTGGGTCCTGTAACTCCTTCCTGCTCCTCAATTGAATGGCTTGTGCATGCTCCCTCGGATTTGTCTTAGTGTTTCCCGGAAGTGTTCCTTGTTGCCTTTCAGATACCATCCTCGCGAGCTGACCAGTCTGATTCTCCAAATTCCAAATTGAACCCTCTTGATTCTGGAAAGCTACATTGGTAGTTTGCATGAACTTGGTAAGCACATCTTCCAATGTAGGCTTCCTTGGTTGCGGTTGTGGTGGTTGTCCAAACATAGGTTGTTTCCCTTGATTTACATGTCCTCCCCAAGAGAAATTGGGGTGGTTACTCCATCCAGGATTGTATGTAGAACAATATGGGTTATTTGTTGTGTTGAAAGGAGGTCTAATATTGTTACACATATAGTTAACATGCTCTTGTACTTAAGATTCACAACCCGACATTCCACCAAATGAAGGGTCCCATTGTTGAGGTGCCATGGAGGGCGGTGCTAAGGACAAGTTATCCATCTTCTGGTGAAGCTTCTCCACTTGAATATCTAAGGCGGTGATGACATCTACTTCATAAATTCCTGCAGGCTTACTATGATTTTGTCTTACGGTAGTCCATTGGTAATTGTTCATAGCCATATCTTCTATCAACTACTGAGCTGCCTCATGTGTCTTATTGTTCAAGGTGCATCCACTAGCCGCATCAGTCATCTGTTTAGTGGCCGGATTGAGACTATTATAAAAAGTCTGAATCTGAAGCCATGAAGATAGAGCATGGTGGTAACATCTCCTTAAAAGATCATTAAATCGTTCCCATGTATCGTACAACGATTTAGATTCCAATTGAATAAATGTAGAGATGTCATTCCTTAGCGTTGCAGTCTTTGCCGGTGGAAAATACATCATCAAAAACCTCTTGACCATCATGTCCCAAGTAGTAATCGACCCTCTAGGTATTGAATTCAGCCACTCCTTCGCCTTATGCCTTAACGAAAATGCAAACAATCTCAATCGAATGGCATCATTGGAAATGTCATTGATCTTGAATGTGTCACATATCTCCAAGAATCCAGCCAAGTGGGTGTTAGGATCTTCATCTTGCAGGCCATCATATTGGACATACTGTTGAACCATCTGTATAATACTAGTCTTCAATTCAAAGTTATTGGTATCTATTGGTGGTCTAACGATACTTGACCCAGTTCCTTGGAGATTAGGTCTAGCAAAGTCAGACATGGTTTGCTCGTTCTGATTGGCCATATTATCCAAATTTTCCGGATGATTCTCTCCTTGGTTCACTGTCTCCTCTTCTGATAGTCCGTTTGAAATGTTTGTGGTATTAATTTTCACGTCCCTTTGGTTAATGTTTTGAATAATTCGCTCTTGGTCAGGATGAAATGGTGCTAGCCCAGAATTTCTACCCTTGGTCATAGACTAACAGACTACAAAATAGAGATTAAGCGATATAATTATTCCCTAAAATAATATGTAATTATTTATTAATAAACAAAAAATGGTAGATTAATAAAATTAGGCTTTCAAAATATTGAAAACGATCTCCGGCAACGGCGACAAAAACTTGATGCAGATTCATAAGTAATAACTTGATGCAGATTCATTCTACACTCTAGTATAAGCTATGTAGATGGGCATAAGCTAGATTGATTTAACTCTCAGGCAAGTGCACCTATCTATAATAGTATAGGAGAAATCTACATCTCGTGTCGTATTCCACAGGTTCCTTTCAAATACTCGTACTCACCCTCACTCTATTATCATACCTATAATTAAAATTGATTTCTAACCTATATTAACCTAACTATGACTACTTGGATAAATCAACATTAGAAGATTAAACATGATAAAAAGCCGAAAGCTTATGAGCAATCACATGAACATACTCATCCATTTACTCAATTCTATGTAATCATGAAATAGCAAGACTATCAAATTCGTTGTATTGTAAAGGGTAAACATCCATCGAATTCTCTCTCGAGCAATTCAAAATCTAGACCTAAGTTAGTAAATTTTCTCTCGAACAATTTACAACACTCAAATTTGCATTAAATGAAGCACCCTATATACTACATAAATTCATGAAATCCTATCTCTAAAACACCATGAATCCATTTATTTGTATTCCAATTATCCAAACAACATATCTCTCGATCATGGAATTTGAATTACAAAGAGGCCTTACACGAAAATATGAACATATAAATATCATCACAAACATCCAATTTCTCAATCTAAAAACTTGCAATTCATGTAAAAAAAGTAAGCAATTCATAATTAGGATAAATCTCTTTGTTTGTAAGCCTACATACGAATAAAATAACACAAATTAGATGTAAACAATACGATACATGATTACCAAATTGTCCAAATATAAGTTCATGCGAAATAAAAGATAATTAAAGTTAGATCACCAAGAGATAGGAAAGATTAAAAGAGATATAAGAAAGATTAAAAGCACACAAATAATCTCCTTCAATTCCTCCTTCCCTTGGATGCTCCACTTTGGTCCTCCTGAAGTTCCCCAAATGCAAATTGATCCCCAAAAGTCCCCTCTAATTTTTCTAAAGGTTTTTTGTTGTCCCTAGCAAACAGGGTAGGACACAGGTTCCAACACGGCCGTGTGTCAGGCCGTGTTGACGGTTCTAGTGCGGGTCCACACGAACAGGCGTGTCTGGTAGTGGGCCATGTCAGTTGACACGGGTATAGACACGGCCGTGTTGTTCTTCATGTTCTTCAGACACGGGTTGGTAAGCAGTCGAGGTTGAATTTATCCTGTTAAGGACATGGGTTCCCACACGGGCGTGTGCCAACCCGTGTGGTGCTCTGTCTTCTGCTTCCAGTTCTTATATTCCAGCCCGCCTAGGACACAGGTAGGGACACGGGCGTGTGCCTACCCGTGTACGCCCAATTCTTGTCCTGTCATCAGCCATGTTGAATCTATCAACAACTCTGCTTGCTCCAAGACTTTTAGTTCCATTAGTTAGCATTACCTGCATTAGAAAAAATGAAAGAATAAATAAATAGCTTAATACAAGGAATTACAAAACTCCTAAATGTGGTCTTCTATCCATGATAAGACAATTTCTTAACTATTATCGCAAAATTACTAAATAGGGAGGTGGAAAATAGTAGACATGATTACGATTATGATAGTAAAAAGCCTATCATAATCATACTCATCATTACAATACTCCCCTCCTTATAGAAATTTCGTCCCGAAAATTTATACAACTATCGTAAACTAGCAGCAAATATGTTATAACATATATTTTATTCACAAAACACATGTTACAACATTTTATACAAATAACTTGGGAAATTCAGCATGTATTGTTTTCTCCCACTCCCATGTTAGCTCCTCACGGCCACAGTTATCACACTGGACCTTGACCATCCCGATTGTCTTATTCCGCAGCTGCTTAACCGCTTTATCCTCGATCTGAATTTTCCTAACCTTCGTCGTTAGCCCAGATTAGACCAGTATGCGAACATTCGTAAGCACATGAGTTGGATCTTTCATGGCTTTTCGAAGCACTGATATGTGGAACAAATCATGCAGTCCACTCAATTCTTTCGAAAGAGTTAGACGATAGGCAGCTTCTCCAACTAGCTCCACTACTTTGAACAAACCAAGATACCTCAAACTTAACTTTTTCAAGCACCGAATCCTGGACACGCCCTTGAATGGTTTGATTTTCAAGTATACCCACTCACCAACCACAAACTCTATGTTTCGGTGCTTGGCATTGTAATACTTTGCATTCCTATCTTGTGCTATCAGTAACCTCTCCCAGATAGAGCGTATTGTCGAATTAGCCTCTTCGACTTCCTTACGCTTATACAACTTAAATTCGCCTGTTTCCGCCCATGCTAATGGTGTATGACACTCCCTACCATATAAAGCTTCAAAAGGCGCCATAATTATATTAGCTTGATAGCTATTATTGTAGGCAAGCTCTACCATATAGAGATGGTCTTCCCATCTCTTCCCGAAATCCAAGGAGCATATTTGGAGCATGTCCTCCATCGTTTTGTTGGTCATCTCAGTCTGTCCATCCATTTGTGGATGAAAGGCTGTATTGAATGTTAATTTTGTCACCAACAATTGATGGATTAACCTCCAATCATTTGAAGTGAAGAGCCCATCTCGATCACTTACGAAACTATGGGGAACATCGTGTAATCATAATATTTGCTGAACATAAAACTTAGCCAAGACTTCTAACGAATCGTCTCTCTTGTTCGGAATGAAGTGATCCACCTTTGTCAACTGGTCCACGATCACCCAAACAGAATCGTTCCCGCGTTGAGATCTCTGCAAACCGTGCTCAAAATCCATCGAAATATCATCAAACTTCCATTCCAGAATAGGTAGCGACATTAGAAAACCTCCATGATTCTAACATGCTGCTTTCACAAAGGCACAGGTTTGACATTTAGCCACGTAATGTGCTATGTCTTTCTTTATGCCCGGCCACCAGAACAGTTTCTTCATGTCTTTGTACATCTTTGTGCTCCCTGGGTGAATTGAATACCTCGCGAAGTGAGCTTCATACATCAATTCTTCTCTTAACTTACCCATATTCGGGATGCACAAATGACCACCTTTCCGCAAAAGTCCATCATCCTAGGAGAATTTTCCATTTGACCCATCCACTGCACAGCGTTGTAAACTTTCATCAAGTTCCGTTGCTCGCCGAACCATGTCCGCAAGGTCATATTGTACATCCGTCTGGTTCAGACTCGCATTTGCTGTGGAATTCTTGTCAACTCAAGAAATCTCTAAATCTTCCAACTCCTGGATTAGATGCTCATCATGTATCTGCAACCAATTAGCCCTTTCCGTAGTCCTATGACACAAGGCATCTGCGACAACATTTGCCTTCCCTGGAGTATAATGAATCTGGAAGGTGTAGTCTCCAAGGAACTCCATCCACCAATATTGTGGCATGTTGAGATCCTCCTGATCCAATATATACTTTAGGCAATTATGCTCCATGAATATATCCACTTTCACGTCATATAAATAATGACGCCACAGTTTAAGTGCAAAAATCACCGCCGCCAACTCCAAGTCACGGATAGGATAGTTCCGCTCATGCACTTTCAACTTGCATGAGCCATAAGTCACTACTAGAAAATAGACGTTTGGCCAGGGAAAATTTCCCTGGCAAAAAGTCCAAAACCGAGGCTATAAAGTTTTAGCCATGGTCTAGCCACGGGAAAATTCCATGGCTAAAGTAATCATGACTAAAACTTTTATGCCACGAATTGGCCGTAGAACAGAGTATTAGCCATGGTAAAAAATCTGTGGCAAATATTCCAACTATTAGCCACGGTATGAAACCCTCGCTAAAAGTAAACTCATCATTTTTAAAAAAAAACTATTTGCCACAGTTATAAGCCGTGACAAATAGTAATTTTTTTTAAAAAAACACATTCAAATTACTGTAATATAGTTGCAAATTGTTACAACTGTAAATTAACGAGATACACACTCAATCGTGATAAGTCATGCGAGGAGAATCTGATTGTTGAAAAATCAAACACTCCTCAAAATACTTATTAAAATTTTTCGTGATAAGCGGTTATAAGAGATCACTATTAATGTTGAGGAAATGCTTAAAAATTTGAGTTTTGGCGAAACAATGATGTAAATAACTTTGTTTTAAACCTATAAACATATTTTGCATCACCTGAACTATATTTGGACATAAGCTGTGAGTCAAATAAAATAAATCTTCAGATGCAGACATTGCCTGCACACTATTTCCACTTAACATATTGGCAGAAATCTGAGGCTGTTTGCGCCTTCTCCAATCCTGTAATTACTATTGAATTCAATAAACCACATTCAAATTTGATTTAAAGTTGACAATTTTATATACCTTTGCACTTGATCCATGTACTGATGCACCTGCACAGTAAATCCAACCTTTGTAAACACAGATTGAATTGATGGGCTTCTTTTGAATTTTCCAGCTTATTGATGTTGGTCTAATCTCTATGTGATTGTCGTCATTTATGTCTATTTCCTGTAAAGATTACAATTTTATATATCGTAATCGTCAGTTGATTCTTGTTTTATGCCTGGAATGCAATTGGGACCTGGCTATCTGCATGCTTGAATCTGTGCAGCCCAGGTAAATCTTTTCTTCAAAGACAGCAAGAGATGTAACATGTTTGTTCTTGCAAACTGACTGAATGCTCCTCAATGCATTACACACCTTGGAAAAATATGCAATATATAATATATCAACCGCCATTTTCCTGAACCGAAGTTCCAAATTATCATCATAATGAGCAAATTAAGCATTAACAAATTGTTATAACTCATGAATTATGGAATCTCAAAAAGAAAATCTGCAAGGTTCATTTCGACCGGCCTCACGGTTAATACATCGTATGGGAAGGCTAAATGTGAAAACATAGCAAGTAATGGAGGCATCAAACATCAACTTGAGAAATAGGTCAATCAGGGCGTGCACAAATGCCAATACATTTTAATCTTTTGCTCTCATTACCAAAGTTCTCTAAAATATGAATTTGACGACAAACAAAAATGAAACAACTTTTAAGAGAACTAAAGAGTTTAACTGATATGGCAAGCATAAAATTAAGCTAATAACAAAGAAGAGGAAAATTATGTAAAAGTAAGAGTTGGGACAATTATTGTTCATAGCTAAGGTTAATTATCAAATGTTCTTCTCTATTACACAATACTACGACATCTAGATAAATTGCTCAAGGGTGGATACAATATATTGGAGTTTATCATGGAAAAAATTGAATCGACAAAACCATTTCGAGTAAAATCATTTGAAAATAATTCATTCAACCTATAGGAAGATGGATCGACAACATCAGCAAAATATTAAATAGAAAGAGTAGTCAAATTAATTGCAGTCACACACAACTAGGAGGTTTCATTCACAATGGCCTGGGGATATCATTCATGACTCGGTTTCAGTAAATACTAGTCAGATTGTCAATTTTGAAGTTGTAACGTCCATAGAAAAAAAGTTAAATCGATGGAAATAGAAAGACAACTATTATCTCTCCCAAAAAAATCATCCAAAACAAACCGAGCACCTTTTTAGCAAACTAGTCCCTACAAAACACTAGAAAGCTCACATCTACAGGATACAAATGGAAAATTTAGTAAGGGAGTCATGAAATAGATTATCGGTTAGATTATTGACACTTATAATGAAAATAGAATGAAAAAATAAATATTAATTGAACACAAAATCGAGACCCAATTGCTCGGAATTCGATGCCGTATATATTGAAACCACATCGAGTGTCAATGCGGCCATCATATTTGCTGGGTGTGCCTCCAGGCCTTCTCATGAAGGCTGGTTTTCTGAGCATATCAGGTGTATTAATTGTAAGACCCACTCTCGGATCCCAAAACATGGCACGAAGGGGGTCTTATGCCCAGAACAACCGCCTTGCGGTAGCATTAGCACACGGGCCAACCTGTACCACAAGACGCCTATTCTAACGGCTACAACCAATATCAATATATATATGCCAACCCAACCAACAATAATAAGAGAAGTCAAATTCACACAAAGCATAAAAGTCCAAAAGTACAACAAATAAGAAGCTAATAACAAGCTTCTACTAGTATCAGAGTACATTTAACAATTGCCCAAAAGGGATACATCAGAGTTTCTCAACACTCACATCGATAACTGATGGTAATGATGGTACCGTCCCTTCAGGCCCTTTCATCCTGGCCTAGCTATCCTGCTACATAGTCTGCGGCTGCTCTACCTGCGGGGTGACCTCCTAAAAAGGAAGACGTAGCAACCGTTAGTCGAAAATACTAAGTGGCTTCACATCCGCTCCCCCTGCGACTCCTCGGCACCGGGCCGAGAAAGGAACAAGGGTACAATATAAAGCAAGTAATGTAACAGGTACAAGTATGTGGCAAGAGTACATGATTAACAGTATTATAAACTAGCAGTTCTACAAGAGCAATAACAAACCATCAAGTACAAGTAACTACAACAGGAAAGTAACATAACTTATAAGGATTCCCATACAAGCTTATAAGTTAAGGATCGGGTTACATAAAGTAACTCAAAGTATAAGAGTGCCCATACAAACTTATACAATGAGGATCTTGTTTGTGCAATGTAATGTATAGTATGTATTCTATGCAATGACTCTCCCATGATCACACACATGCAACCGCTATGTTGACACAGACTAGTAGTTCCCACTTTTTGAGCAGGTAGCTAACCTCTCAGGGATCAACCATCGTGGCCAGGCGGCGACAGTAGAGTGAGCTTTTCTACTACCAGGCGGGTATCCACACTACTTCAACTAGGACTCTGTAAGCCTCAACGCTAAGAACAAAATAGTCGAGACCACCCCTCGCTTACTATGGCCCAGCGGAAGCCTCGGGTAGATGTGCACCGAGGACCAAGCCCCGAACTGGTCTTGTGTGACCCGGAAGGAGCCTAAGAAGAAAGCACGAGGACCAAGCCCAACCATTCACCTGGAACGGAAGGAGCCCCGGGACATGAACATCGAGGACCAAGCCCAACTGCCCAAAGTCTAACTACTAACTCCTGTCGGTGTGACGACTGGCGAGCCCGTAGACCTGCCACACTATCCTTAACCTAGGATTATGACACGGTGTGTCGACTCACACTGCATGCAATTCCACATCACCGTGGCATTAAAGGAGCCTCGGAGAAAGCACGAGGCCCAAGCCCAACCATCCACTCGGCACGGAAGGAGCCCCGGGACGTGAACACTGAGGACCAAGCCCAACCGTCTAACTTTGACTCAACTCAACGCTATCCCAACTAGTGACATTCAACGCGGCACTTACATCCTTCAATAATGCTACCCGTAGGGAGACAACACTCTAAGAATTGGACTACTAAATTCATTTCGTTAATCAAACATTCACATGGCCGTAGATTATGCTCCTACATGTGATCCCAAATGATTTCAAAGCATGATGCACATTTATATTAGTCTACCAAATTCAATCAAATCATTTCGTTAAGTATGCTTCGCTTCACAAACCAATTTCATGAGGTCCAATTATTAAACTTCATTAATAATAGAACTAGGATGATTAACCTAAAAGAGTTCAATGAACCTCAAGTTAATTTGCTAAATTATCTCTACCGAATATAAATCCAAAGATATACCAAACCCAGAATTTTAAGTACAGAATAAATCTGGACAGCAACTTCGACCGGAGATTCCTGAAGCTACAGGAATCCGCTGAAGATGTGCAACCCTCGATGGAAAGGTCTTTCCATGGGTTACAACTTTCATATTCAAACCACAACCCATATTTGACAGTATCATACTTCAAAGTCCGCTGCATACAGAACACAATTTATGCCCGCTTGGTTTGCCGGACATTAATTTTATTCCGACTTTCCCATGGCTACTTACTTTGCCTGAAGTCATGCAACTACTCGTTGGAAAGGATTTTTCAAGGGCTTCAACTTTCATGTTTAGTCGAAAGCCCAGATCAGGCCATATCACACCTAAAAATGGCCTAGAATATCGCTGCACGCAAAACACAGGTTCTGCACACATCTTAAAGCCGTATGAATGTCATCGGTCCATCTTCCTCCTCAAGCCGATCTTCCAAAAATCACATCAAAAATTCCTCCTCCCTTATTCACCCTCAAGAGGCCATTACTCTTCACGAAACCATCCCCCATCTTCATATGGATGGTTGGAGAGGTTGAAGACAACTATCCTTAGAGCAAAAGCCCTAGAACGGCCTCTTCCTAAAGAAATCATCATCTCACATGTCTAGAATCTTTTGAGTCTACATCTCACTTAGATATCTACAGATCTAGCACCAAGGGAGAGTGGACGAAGCTCACATCATTTCCGATGTTTCCACCATTTCCGGCCATTGATCTTGTAACACTTCTCGGAGGCATCTTCTCTTCCACAGCAGCAGCAGATCTTCTCCTCTTGGACTTGCTACAGTAGCTCTCCCCCTCTACAGAAGTTTCTCTCAGGAAAAGGGCTGGAATGAGGAGTGAAAATGGCTAGGGTTTCCACAACCCTTATAAATGAAAAGTGACACAGGTAGGGACACGCCCGTGTCCTTACCCGTGTATCGCTCGGGCGAAGCGTTACGGGCGGTTACCTGACGTTTCGATACACAAACACGGTTAGGGACACGCCCGTGTCCCTTCCCATGTCCACATGATACGGCCATGTTCTCTTGCCGTGTCCTCCTCTGGACACGCTTTGTTAAGCTTAACTCGACACACACAGGTAGGGACGTGCCCGTGTCACTACCCGTGTCCTTCTCGGGGACAACGCGAGTCATCAAGTCGAGAGATGGTTGGATAAACATGGGTAGGGACACGCCCGTGTCTCTACCCGTGTCCTTAACGGGACAGCGGTTGTGCATACACGGGTAGGGGGTATGCCGTGCCCCTGCCGTGTCGTCATGCACACGGGTAATGACATGCCCGTGTCACTACCTGTGTCCTTCTCTAGACATACTCGAGTCATCGACTCGAGAGCTGGTCTCACACACACGTGTAGGGACATGCTTGTGTCTCTAAACGTGTCCTATTCTGGTCTGATTTCTCCTCCCCCTCGCTAGTGCAGCCTCGCTGCCAGCACTCCCTTGACCCCAAGTCAGCTCTCTTAACTCCAAAAACGCGCACGAGGGGCCTAGTGCTAATCGGGACGTTACAAATCCTATAAACAAAATAAAAGATTTCTACCCCGAAATAAGGCTAAGGCTTATGGGGAGAAAAGCATACAAAAATTAAAATATGCTTTCAACCAAAATTACCTTGAGGAAATAACTCCGGGTAGTATTTTTGCATTATGTCCATCGGCTCCCAAATATACTACTCCTTCCCTTGATTAGACCACAGCATCTTCACCAAGGGAACTCTTTTGCGGCTCAATATTCTTGTAACGCCCCGAAACTCAAAGGAGCAAAGGGGGACGTTTTGGGCCAGTTTTGGTTTCTGGCTGAAGGCACACGGCCTGGGACACGGGCGTGTCCCAGGGCGTGTCAAGCGTGTGTCGACACTTAGCCGCGAAGTCGTCGAGTTATTCTCGACGATTCGTCGAGAATGGGCACACGGCCTGCGACACGGGCGTGTCGCAGGGCGTGTCGACCCGTGTCGACACTTAGCCGAGAAATCGTCGAGTTATTCTCGACGATTCGTCGAGAATGGGCACACGGCCCGCGACACGGGCGTGTCGTCGGGCGTGTCGACCCGTGTCGACGAGCGTCAAGGTGAAATCGTCGAGATTCACTCGACGGTCGTCGAGACAAGGCACACGGCCTCGGACACGGGCGTGTCCAAGGCCGTGTCAGCGAGTCGTCGTTCTCCCTCGACGAAATGTCCCGTGTACACGGCCTGGGGGCCCAGGCGTGTCAATGTGATACGGGCAAGGACACGGGCGTGTCCTAGAACCCGTGCAGTGCTCGGGTTGGAAACGGGGGAAAATCATGGGGTACACGGCCGGCTACACGGCCGTGTCAGCTGGAACACGGGCGTGTCAGCTCGAACACGGGCTTGTTCGATACCCGTGTGCGTGTTCAGAAGATTCGATTTTGACGGCGAATGCGGCACACGGCCCTGGACACGGGCGTGTGCCAAGCCGTGTTCGGTCCAGATTGGGCATTTCAGCCCCGAATCAAAGCCGCTCATTTTCTTAGGTTGAGATCCGACGGCTGGGGATGGTTCCTGGGAGGATATACACGGGTTTGACTTAGAAAAATCCACACTTTTCATTACTTATCCTCTCTCCAAACCCTTGGAGAAAGAAGAGCTAAGGCAAGAGGAAGAGGAGCTAGATCCGCCATTGGAGGAGCTTCGGAGCTCCGAATCGCAAGCCGACTCCGGATCCAGGGAGGCAACGCAAGCGCGGTGATTTCTATCCGATTACATTTCGATGGCGCCAAAGAGGAACGCAAGGGTAACGATCCTCACTTGTGAGCATGATAGCTCTCTTTCTTAGCATAGGAAGCCCTCTCTCGCGAGTTTGCGAAGAGTTGGAGGCGTTCCTTCGGGTAGATATGTAAAGTCCCCGTTGTTTAGCGTCCGTATGCGAGAACGGACATAGGCATTTTGGTTGAAGCCTACCCGGACATGTAGTTCGGATCGGTGATGTTGCATTGCATAAGGCCGGAGAAGACTCCGTGCTATTGGGTGTTTTTCGGGTTTTCTACGCGGTAGATTGCAGCAGGGAGCCTTGGGGACTAACCCAAAGGTGCACCCGGAAAACTGGGCGGACACGAGGTCTTGCCAACTTGGTGGCCTGAGAGCCAACTTGAACATAACGGGGTTATGTGTCTTGCGGTAGAATGGGAATCGGTGAAAGTTTGACCCGCGCAAATGGCTTAAATTGCCGTTGCGATGTGAGCACGGGTTAGATGGAGCCGTACCCGCTTTATGTCGTTCGGGTTAGAGAGACCTAAAGGTATATGGCACTCGCCGTTGGCATAGATGAGGGTCTTCGGTGGTCAATGGCTTAAATTGACGTGACCAATACCATGAAGACAAATTGCTCATAGGAATGACCGTCTAAGTGGCGGTGGTGAGTCCGGAATGTTAATGGCTTTAATTGACGTAACATCGACCGGCTCACCGAGAATGTGCCCTGAGTGCACGGGACGTGTGGCCGTGCGAGCCAACGTCTGTGATGAAATGGCTATGGTTATATGCATTGCTCGCTTGTGCTAATGAAATGCAGGGAAGGAGCATCGCCGCCCCGAGTTGGGGGCGGGATCGTTATAATTTGGTCAGCATTGCTGACCGTTGCTTTGTTTGCCACCGTGCGGTGGTTTGTTTGCTTGCAGGTGCAGCTGGACCAAGCGGTCAATAGCGGGCTAAAGCCCTTTTTGCGAAGCTGGCCCTCGAAGGCCCAAGTGGAAATGTTTTATGTTTTATTCATGTATGGCCGGCCTGCGTGCCGAGGTTGGTAAATCATGTAAAAGACAAGTGAAACTTTTTGTAAGGCCTTAAGGCCGACTTTTGAGTATTTTGTAATAACATTCCTATTATCCTGTTAGTGGACATTCATGCTTGTGCTGGGTTCTTGTTTTGCAACTTATAAACTGCTTCCGCTAGAATGCTCTGTGTAGGACGTTGAGATTAGTTGGATGGTTTCCATACGTAACCACCCGGTCTGTCTGTGGTATATGGCGTCGGGCCCCGGCCGGACCTACTGCTATATGCTATGCGACGGATAGGGGGTGTTACAATTTGGTATCAGACTACTGGTTTTGGTTGGGCTTGAATTGAATTCGTGGGCGAATTCTTTTTAAGGGGTGGTGAGCACATTGTGTGCGTCATCGTTATAACAGTAAAAAGAACCCATGAATGTCCACTTAGGAATGAAAATACTCATGTTTGAGGAACCTGCGTGTTCCTATAATTGCTGTTTGCAATTTATTTGGTCGCTTAACGGTGTTTTGTACCACTATAGGTGACCCGAAGTGGTGCTGGGCCGTCAGAACGTCGAGTTTCTGAGGCAAGTAGTGCACCAGATGTTGCTCCTGCAACACCTCTGTCGGCTGAAAATATAAGATTGGTGGCTGAAGCGGTGTTAGCCGTGATAAATGCGCAGCCTGGGAGGCAAGCGCAGCAGCCCGCTCCTGTGATGGAGCAAGTACCTCTTCAAGAGGCTGAGCCGAGGAGGATGGAGCAAGTGGTTGTAGAACCAATAGTGCCAAGGAGGGCGACTGAGAGGCAGTTGAAGCATGTAATGAGCTTTAACCCTCCGTTATTCTCGGGGTTGGGAACCCCATCTCAGGCTGAAGACTGGCTCTCTAGGGTGAATAGAGTCATGACAGCGACGGAGACGGAGGAGTGGCAGATGACCACCATTGCTACGTTCCTGTTGGACGGTGAAGCAAGGATGTGGTGGGAAGGTTTGGAGCTGCATCATCTGCGAGGTAGACAACTGATAGACGTCCCGATGGAAGAGTTCTCGGGATTGTTCTTGGCAAGATACCTCCCTTCTACTCAGAGGATCTCGATGGAGAATGAGTTCCTGAAGTTGGTGCAAGGTGAGAGGAACGTGGATGAATATCTCCACGAGTTTACGCGGTTGAGTCGTTATGCTAGCTCCACCATCATGGATGAGGAGCGCAAGACTAATCGTTTTTATGAAGGTCTGAGGGATGAGCTGAGACTATTACTGTCGGGGCCGATGACGCAGGGTTTCTTAACCTTGGTGAATACTGCCCGATCCTTGGAGAAGGACATGAAGAGTGTACAAGCGAAGAAAGGCTTGGTTGAAAAGAAATCTGAGTTTAAAGTGCCGACTACTTCGAAGTCTGGCTATCGGAGAGCTTTCAAGAAGCATAGGACTTCGGGTCCAGCTCCTTCTGGTGCTTCTGGGGCGACTACGAGTCGGACCCCGGGCGCGTGCTTTACTTGTGGCAAGACGGGGCATTTCGCCCGTGATTGTTGGAGCGGACGTCCTAAGTCCGAGAGGAGGCCGGGAGCCACTTATGAAGAAAAGGGAAAGGCGGTGGAGTCGACCGCATCCCATTATGCTCCGGCCCAACCAAGAGTTTACAATCTTGGCCAACAGGAGGCCATTAAACAAGCTGACGTGGTGACAGGTACAGTTTAATTTATAGCAAGTCAATTCCTTTATATGCTTGTTATGTATATGTTACCTTACCACTGCTTGTTTAGGATTTGTAATGATTTGTGAAAACCCGGCACGAGCACTCTTTGATACGGGAGCTTCACACTCCTTCTTGTCCGAAGGATTTATATCACGCATCGGAGTCCCTTCTTCGATGGCGAAGGACAAGTTGGATGTGTTATTGCCCAATGGGTGTTCGATGCGAGCGGTTAGGATCTGCGAGGTTAAGACTCGTATTGGAGAGCAGGAGTTCGACCTGCGGGCGTCTTTACTTCCGTTAGTGGAGTTTGACGTCATATTTGGCATGGACTGGCTCTCGGAGCAGCAGGCCCATATAGATTGCGGTAGCAAGGAAGTCAAGCTGGGAGCAAGTCGTGAGACAACTTTTACGGGCTTAAAGGGGTCGAGCAAGACGTTGATGTCTGCTCTTCAGGTGGTGAAGGCGGTTCGTGCCGGAGCAGAACTGTTCTTTACACTTGTGGAGGTTGCGAAGCCGAAGCCCGCGTTGGATTGTATTTCAGTGGTATCGGAATACCCTGATGTGTTCCCCGCAGATCTTCCTGGAGCCCCGCCTCAACGGGAGATAGATTTTACGATCGAGCTAGTGCCAGGTGCAAAGCCTGTGTCACGATCTCCGTATCGGCTAGCGCCTAAGGAAATGGCGGAGCTGAAAGTTCAACTGCAAGAGTTGTTGGAGCAAGGGTATGTGCGCCCGAGTTCTTCGCCTTGGAGCGCACCGGTCCTCTTTGTTAAGAAGAAGGACGGAAGCTTGAGATTGTGTATTGATTATCGGGAGCTAAACAAGCTGACTGAGAAGAATAAGTACCCGATCCCCCGGATTGATGATCTCTTCGATCAGTTAGTCGGGTCGACGGTGTACTCGAAGTTAGATCTCAAGTCTGGGTACTATCAGCTGCGGATAAGGGAGAGTGATATCCCGAAGACAGCGTTTAGTACGAGATACGGGCATTATGAGTTTACGGTCATGCCGTTTGGGCTGACTAATGCGCCGTCGGTGTTCATGGATTTGATGAACAGGACGTTCAGGGAGTACTTGGACCATTTCGTGATCGTCTTCATCGACGATATTTTGGTGTACTCGCAAAGTGAGGAAGATCACTTCAAGCATCTTCATTTGGTGCTGGAGACGCTAAGGAGAAACCAGTTGTATGCCAAGTTCTCGAAGTGCGAGTTTTGGCTATCCTCAGTAGCGTTCCTCGGGCATATAGTGAGTGGAGAGGGTATTGCGGTGGATCCGGCGAAGATTGTTGCGATACGGGAGTGGCCTGAGCTTGCTACGGTAGCAGAAGTCCGGAGCTTTTTGGGGCTTGCCGGCTATTATAGGCGCTTCGTAGAGAACTTCTCGCGGATAGCGTTACCTCTCACTACTTTGACGAGGAAGGAGCATAAGTTCGTTTGGACGCCGGAGTGCGCGCGAGCTTTTGAGGAATTGAAGTGCCGGTTGACCACGGCGCCTGTGTTGAGTTCGCCGGTTGGAACCGAAGGCTATGAGATATATAGCGATGCTTCAGGCAGCGGTTTGGGTTGTGTGCTACTGCAGCACGGAAGCGTGATAGCTTATGGCTCGAGACAGCTAAAAGTGCACGAGAGGAATTATCCGGTCCATGACTTGGAGTTAGCGGCCGTGATTTTTGCCTTGAAGCTGTGGAGACACTATTTGTACGGTGTGAAGATTGATATCTACACCGATCACAAGAGCCTAAAGTATTTGATTGATCAGAAAGATCTGAATATGCGGCAGCGTAGGTGGATGGAGTTCCTGGGGGACTATACTTTTAAGATCCACTACGTGCCTGGCAAAGGGAATGCGGTTGCGGACGCGTTGAGTCGCCGAGCCCCAGCTCAAGCGAATTGGCTATCAGTGCATGATGAGCGGTTGGTGCAGAAGCTGGAGGCGTTGGAGATTGTTTGTGTGGATAGACAATCTAGTGCTGAAGCAGTGCTGAATTGGACTGAAGTCCAATATGACCTGGCTGATCGGATTCGGCAGGCTTTGGATATGGATGCTCATATGAAGCAGTTCATGATAGAGGCTCTGGATGGGTCAAATTCCCAATTCGTCGTGGAGGACAGATTGCTTTGGAGAGACGGTCGTTTGTGCGTCCCAAGTGTGGGCAATTTACGGGTGGAGTTGTTGTACGAGGCACACCATACCAAGTACTCGATTCACCCAGGGAGCACGAAGATGTACCGCGATGTAAAGAAGCTATTTTGGTGGCCGGGTTTGAAAAAGGATGTGGCGCTATACGTAGCGAAGTGCCAAACTTGCGCCTTGGTAAAGGCGGAGTGCCAAAAGCCGGGAGGATTTCTTAAGTCCTTGCCTATTCCGGAGTGGAAATTCGACGACATCTCTATGGACTTTGTGCATGGTTTGCCAAGGTCGCAAAAAGGGAACGACGCCATTTGGGTGGTTGTTGATCGATTAACAAAGGTGTCGCATTTTATTCCGCATAGGAAGGATGATCCGGTGGAGAAGCTGGCGAAGCTTTATGTGGATAATATAGTACGGCTTCATGGTGTGCCCCGCAACATCGTGAGTGACCGTGATGGGCGGTTCACGTCCAATGATTGGAGGCTGGTGCAGCAAATGTTGGGAACAAAGCTGAAGTTTAGCACAGCCTTCCATCCACAAACGGATGGGCAGACCGAGAGGGTCAATAGAACCATGGAAGACATGCTTCGCATGTGTGTCTTGGACTTCGGAAAGCAATGGGAGGACCACCTTTATTTGGTGGAGTTCGCATACAACAACAGCTACCAAGCAAGTATTCAGATGGCGCCTTTCGAGGCCCTATATGGTAGAAGATGTCGCACGCCGTTGTCTTGGTTAGAAACGGGCGAGTCGAAGTTGTATAAGCGATCGGAAGTGGAGGATGCTACTTCCTTGGTAAGAACCATTCGGGAGAGGTTGCTCATGGCTCAGGACCGGCAAGCAAAGTACTATAATGCCAAGCACAGGAACGTGGAGTTCGCTGTGGGCGATTATGTATACTTGAAGATCAAGCCGTTCAAGGGTGTCTCGCGGGTGCGGCGATTGAAAAAGCTAAGCCCGAGGTACCTTGGACCGTTCGAGGTTCTGGAGCGAGTGGGAGAAGCGGCCTATAGGTTGAAGCTTTCAGTGGAGCTAAGTGGTTTACACGATGTATTCCACATTTCGGTACTTAGGAAGGCGGTGCAAGAGCCTACGCAAGTGATCGCGGTCGATCAAGTGCCGGTGGATAGTGGGCTAACGACAAAGGTCAAGCCCGTGCGGATTGAAGACTCGGAGGTCAAGCGGCTACGCAATAAAGAGATCAGGATGGTCAAAGTCCGGTGGGACAATTGCGGTCGTGAGGAGCTCTCCTGGGAGCGAGAGCAGACGATGCTTGACGAATATCCGGAGTTGTTCCGCTCAGGTACAAATTTTGTTTTGTACATGTTTTTTTCCCTTTATATAATTTCGTGGGCGAAATTCTTTTAAGAGGGGTAGAGTTGTAACGCCCCGAAACTCAAAGGAGCAAAGGGGGACGTTTTGGGCCAGTTTTGGTTTCTGGCTGAAGGCACACGGCCTGGGACACGGGCGTGTCCCAGGGCGTGTCAAGCGTGTGTCGACACTTAGCCGCGAAGTCGTCGAGTTATTCTCGACGATTCGGCGAGAATGGGCACACGGCCTGCGACACGGGCGTGTCGCAGGGCGTGTCGACCCGTGTCGACACTTAGTCGTGAAATCGTCGAGTTATTCTCGACGATTCGTCGAGAATGGGCACACGGCCCGCGACACGGGCGTGTCGCAGGGCGTGTCGACCCGTGTCGACACTTAGCCGTGAAATCGTCGAGTTATTCTCGACGATTCGTCGAGAATGGGCACACGGCCCGCGACACGGGCGTGTCGTCGGGCGTGTCGACCCGTGTCGACGAGCGTCAAGGTGAAATCGTCGAGATTCACTCGACGGTCGTCGAGACAAGGCACACGGCCTCGGACACGGGCGTGTCCAAGGCCGTGTCAGCGAGTCGTCGTTCTCCCCTCGACGAAATGTCCCGTGTACACGGCCTGGGGGCCCAGGCGTGTCAATGTGACACGGGCAAGGACACGGGCGTGTCCTAGAACCCGTGCAGTGCTCGGGTTGGAAACGGGGGAAAATCATGGGGTACACGGCCGGCTACACGGCCGTGTCAGCTGGAACACGGGCGTGTCAGCTCGAACACGGGCGTGTTCGATACCCGTGTGCGTGTTCAGAAGATTCGATTTTGACGGCGAATGCGGCACACGGCCCTGGACACGGGCGTGTGCCAAGCCGTGTTCGGTCCAGATTGGGCATTTCAGCCCCGAATCAAAGCCGCTCGTTTTCTTAGGTTGAGATCCGACGGCTGGGGATGGTTCCTGGGAGGATATACACGGGTTTGACTTAGAAAAATCCACACTTTTCATTACTTATCCTCTCTCCAAACCCTTGGAGAAAGAAGAGCTAAGGCAAGAGGAAGAGGAGCTAGATCCGCCATTGGAGGAGCTTCGGAGCTCCGAATCGCAAGCCGACTCCGGATCCACGGAGGCAACGCAAGCGCGGTGATTTCTATCCGATTACATTTCGATGGCGCCAAAGAGGAACGCAAGGGTAACGATCCTCACTTGTGAGCATGATAGCTCTCTTTCTTAGCATAGGAAGCCCTCTCTCGCGAGTTTGCGAAGAGTTGGAGGCGTTCCTTCGGGTAGATATGTAAAGTCCCCGTTGTTTAGCGTCCGTATGCGAGAACGGACATAGGCATTTTGGTTGAAGCCTACCCGGACATGTAGTTCGGATCGGTGATGTTGCATTGCATAAGGCCGGAGAAGACTCCGTGCTATTGGGTGTTTTTCGGGTTTTCTACGCGGTAGATTGCAGCAGGGAGCCTTGGGGACTAACCCAAAGGTGCACCCGGAAAACTGGGCGGACACGAGGTCTTGCCAACTTGGTGGCCTGAGAGCCAACTTGAACATAACGGGGTTATGTGTCTTGCGGTAGAATGGGAATCGGTGAAAGTTTGACCCGTGCAAATGGCTTAAATTGCCGTTGCGATGTGAGCACGGGTTAGATGGAGTCGTACCCGCTTTATGTCGTTCGGGTTAGAGAGACCTAAAGGTACATGGCACTCGCCGTTGGCATAGATGGGGGTCTTCGGTGGTCAATGGCTTAAATTGACGTGACCAATACCATGAAGACAAATTGCTCATAGGAATGACCGTCTAAGTGGCGGTGGTGAGTCCGGAATGTTAATGGCTTTAATTGACGTAACATCGACCGGCTCACCGAGAATGTGCCCTGAGTGCACGGGACGTGTGGCCGTGCGAGCCAACGTCTGTGATGAAATGGCTATGGTTATATGCATTGCTCGCTTGTGCTAATGAAATGCAGGGAAGGAGCATCGCCGCCCCGAGTTGGGGGCGGATCGTTATAATTTGGTCAGCATTGCTGACCGTTGCTTTGTTTGCCACCGTGCGGTGGTTTGTTTGCTTGCAGGTGCAGCTGGACCAAGCGGTCAATAGCGGGCTAAAGCCCTTTTTGCGAAGCTGGCCCTCGAAGGCCCAAGTGGAAATGTTTTATGTTTTATTCATGTATGGCCGGCCTGCGTGCCGAGGTTTGTAAATCATGTAAAAGACAAGTGAAACTTTTTGTAAGGCCTTAAGGCCGACTTTTGAGTATTTTGTAATAACATTCCTATTATACTGTTAGTGGACATTCATGCTTGTGCTGGGTTCTTGTTTTGCAACTTATAAACTGCTTCCGCTAGAATGCTCTGTGTAGGACGTTGAGATTAGTTGGATGGTTTCCATACGTAACCACCCGGTCTGTCTGTGGTATATGGCGTCGGGCCCCGGCCGGACCTACTGCTATATGCTATGCGACGGATAGGGGGTGTTACAATTCTGGTGTCATTATCTACGATACGCACCGGCTGTAGTTGCACAGACCTATTAGTCGCCACTGCACCATCAGTAGTGGGGATATATTGATCGGGCCGCAATAGTGCCTTTCAAAGAGACGACGCATGGAACACGTCGTGGAGATTCTCTAGCTCTGGCGGTAACTCCAACCGATAGGCCAAAGATCCAATCCTTTCTAGTATAGTGTAGGGCCCAACGAACCTTGGGCTGAGCTTTTTCACACCACGCACCCGTGACACTCCATGCATCGGCCGGATTTTCAGAAATGCTTTATCACCCACTAAAAACTCCACCATCCAGTGCTTTGTGATGACTAGTTTTAGTCATCGTTTTTGGGTTATTCTAGTAGCTTATTTTCCTAAGTTTTTGTTACAATTATGTGTTTTTTGTATGCTTGTTATGATCTTCTTTTTAATATAATGTTTATGTTATGTTTTGTGGCTATTTTATATTTTATGTTTAGCTTTATCTATAAATATTATTATAGCTTGTATGTTATGTTTAATTTAATGTTTTATGTTTAATTTTATATTATATGTTTAACGTGTGTTTTATTTTGAATATAAATATTATGTTTTATGTTATTTATATGTTGTATGTTTTATTTATATTATGTATTTTGTTTTGTGTATTATATAATCATTAACTAATGTTTATTTTGTTTTAATGTAGGAGCAACCCTTGAAGCTACCCGAGCCCCTACATGATGCAGCTAAAGCATATGGTGCAGCCCACTTCACATTTGGAGCAGCCCTTGAAGCTACGCGAGCCCCCTATGCAGCCCAAGCAGCTCTCCTAGTCCAACCCGAGCCCAAGCAGCCCACCTAGCTCTAACCCGAGCCCAAGCAGCCCACCTAGCTCTAACCCGAGCCCCTCCCTCAAGAGCATCCTACCCGAGCCACCAAACAGCCCATTAAAGCCGACATTGGCCGGCCACACCCCCTCTCTTTCCTTTATTCTCTTGCCACCTTTCAATCCATGCATGCATCATAATATTCTCTCTCCCTCCTCATTGATTTCTCTATCATTTAATATTGTATTCATGCATTCCTCCATCACATGGCCGGACCCTACATTCACCCCCTTTCTTCATCTCTCTCTCATGCTCATTTAATTTCATGCATTCCCCCTTATTTAGTTTATTTCTTTTTTTTTTATTTCCCATAAATATCATGCATGAATCATCCCTCTCTCTCTCTCTCTCCCCTCATTAAATACATCATGCATGAACATTCTTCCCCCCCCCCCATGGCCGGCCACCCTTGATCTCCCCCTTCTTCTAGATGCTTCCCTCCTCTCCTATAAAAGGAACCCAAGACCCATACTTTAAAGAGTAGTTTTCCTTTGGAGTTAGATTGAGAGGTTGGATTGGAGCAAGAGAGCAAGTGAGCAAGAGAGTTCTAGTATAAGTTTTTCTTCATTGTTGTTCTAGTTTTATTGTGTAATTTTCTTCTTAGTAAAATTTTATCATCCTTTTAAAATTTTTGTGTACCTCTTTTTAGTAATATAAATGAAATTCTCTTCTCTTTATTTTGTTGTTTCCTTTTGCAATATGCATAGCTAATTCCCTCTTAGCATTTGATCATGAGGATCCATGATTTGAAATGAGAATTATTTTTATTTCATAGATTTATTTTTGCATAATTCTACTCGGTCCTTCTTTGAATAATTATTGTGTCGACTCCGTATTTCCGGTATACGGTAGTAGGCTTATGATCTCATATTCGAGTAGCTGAGAGGCTCGTGGATGTGAAAGATCACTCAAAGAAGGAAGGAGTTGATCGCAACCCTAGAGATAGGACGACGTAAATCCTTCGGATTGGAGTCAAATCTAATAGTGCGGATCATCTCGATAATACAACTTTAGGCTTCTTTGGTTTGTAAAGAGATTTCGATCAAAGAGTCTATAAGTTAGGAGACCTAATGCTCTAGCGAGATTTTGTCTCATATTCGGATCCGTCACGGCCGAGTTGGATTTGCAAATTTAAAACTATGCCCTTTTATTTTCTCGTTTCATTTCATGGTGAATCAATGATCGAATGCTAGATTTTTTTATATAAGTTTTCGTCTCGCAATTTATCGTTCATTTTACTTTTAAAAAAATTCTCAAAATCCCAATAGTCTTCCGGTAGGATAATAGTTAGAGCGTGAGTAGAAGTACTTGACAACCCCGTGTTTAAATACGACCTTGGTACTACAATTCGACAGGTACGCTTGCCTGTTCGGGTTTTGGCCCACCAAGTTTTTGGCGCCGTTGCCGGGGAATTTTCTTCGTCAATATTTTAAAAAAAATTTATTATTATATTTATATATTTAAATATTTATAATCAACCCACCTCATTTTAATTTCTACCCCACCTAAAATCTCTCGAAAAGGGTAAGGGGCTTTAAGCGCCACCATTTTACCTAGTACCGGGCGAACCCTTCATCGGGTAGTCCTCGGGAAGTTCGAGAGCCAAGCCGTAAAAAAAGTCTATTTTCAAAAAAAAATCTATTAAAAAAATTTTTTTCCTTTCTTTTCCTCTTTTTCTTTCTTTTCCAAGCTTTCATTTTCATCTTCCCTCGTTTTCTTCGCTAGTGCATGACCCGAGAGAATCCGTCGCTACTTCTTGATTTGGACCCGGAAATCGAACGCTCCTTTCGGAGACAACTACGATTCGCGGCTTCCACTTCTCAAACAGCGGTTGAGGATTCCTTCGTGGATTGTAATTTTTCTAAAATGGGAGACCCTAACCAAGAAATGGCTCAGCAAAGGACCATGTCCGATTATGCTCGACCCAATCTGGAGGGGACAGAGACAAGTATTGTTCGACCTGCAATTGCGAACAATAACTTCGAGCTTAAGCCTAGCATCATACAAATGGTGCAACAATATGTATAGTTCGACGGATTACAAGATGAAGATCCGAACTTACATATTGCTAATTTTCTTGAAATCTGTGACACCTTTAAATTTAATGGTGTTTCAGACGATGCTATTAGGCTAAGACTCTTCCCATTCTCCTTAAGGACTAAAGCCAAACAGTGGTTGAGTTCTCTTCCAAGAGGATCAATCACTACTTGGAACATTTTAACTGAAAAATTTCTTTCTCGTTATTTTCCCCCTGCCAAAACTGCTAAGCTTTGAAATGATATAACTTCATATTCTCAAATTGATTCTGAGACCCTCTATGACACTTAGGAGAGGTTCAAAGAACTTTTGAGAAGATGCCCACATCATGCTCTGCCTGTATGGTTGCAGGTTCAGACATTTTATAATGGGCTAAACCAAGAGACAAAGCAAATGATAGATGCCGCTTCCGCTGGTTCTTTAGACCGCAAAACTCCGGAAGCCGCTCTTGAGCTTATCGATGACATGGCGATGAACACTTATTAGTGGAATTCGTCCAGGTCTCGCCCATCTAAACCTGCAGGTATCTATGAAGTGGATTCGGTGACGCAACTGGCGATGCAAGAGGAAATGCTGAACAAGAAGATCTCGGAGATGACTGCTCCCTCCGCCGCTAAGGTATATGAAAATGCTGCTGCTGCCGAGCAGGTGGATTATCTGGGGAACATACCCAGGCCTGCTCAAAATAATTCTGCCAATAATTTTTCTACTTTTTCGAATTTTTCTTCTCCTCCTGGTTTTAATGCTGCTACGAATTCTTATCATCCTGGATGACGTAACCATCCTAATTTTTCATGGAGTAATAATGCTAACGTAGTACGCCCACCGCACGATTTTACACCACCACCACCACCACAACAAAATTTTCAAAAACCTTCCCCTTTGGAAGAGGTCTTTGCTAAGTATATAAGCTCAAACGATGCTACTATTAGAAACATAACGGGATCAATTAAAAATTTAGAAAATCAGGTCGGCCCACTCGCCAAGGCCTTTTCCGAGAGACCACCTGGAACTCTTCCCTCGAACACTGAGCCTAACCCAAGGGAACACGCAAATTCGATTTCCCTTCGGAGCGGTAAAGTTGTTAACGAGCCCACCACAAGGGAAGAGCCAAGGGTGATTTTCCCTCCTGTTTTTACCCCCATGGAAAATGACAACTTAGATCTTGAAAAAGAAAAATCTACACTTGAAAAAGAAAAGGATAGCTCTATTATTTCTGATTCTGAAAAAAAGACAAATGGTTTTCAAAATGATGCTCTAATTGTTCTAAAGGAATTTCCGCCACCTCCTTATCCGGCTAGACTTAGGAAAGAAAAATTAGATAATCAATATCAACGCTTTCTTGAAATATTTAAACAAATTCATATTAATTTTCCGTTTCATGAAGCGATTAGCCAAATGCCTAAGTACGCCAAATATCTTAAAGATTTATTAACGAACAAAAAGAAATTAGAAAATTTATCGTATGTAACGTTAAATGAAGAATGCTCGGCGGTCGTTAAAAACTCTACTCTTCCTAAAAAGATAAACGATCTGGGTAGTTTTTCCATTCCTTGCGTCTCTGGTGATCTTTTTGTTAAACACGCGTTAGCGGATCTAGGAGCGAGCATCAACTTGATGCCTTTTTCTTTATTTAAAAAGCTAGGTTTGGGCACTCTCAACCCTACGCGCATGAGTATTCAGTTAGCAGATCGTTCGATTAAGTATCCGTTAGGAGTCGTTGAGGATGTGTTAGTGAAGGTCGACAAATTCATCTTCCCGGTGGATTTTGTCATTCTCGATATTGAAGAGGACATCGAGGTCCCTCTTATCCTTGGTCGACCTTTCCTAGCCACCGCTCGCGCAATTATAAATGTGAGTGAGGGAAAACTTTTTCTGCATGTAGGAGATGACGAAGTAATATTTGATATTAACAAATCGATGAAAAACTCTTTACATAATGATGACTCTTGTTTTTTCATTGATGATTTAAAAGAAGACTCCTATTTTCCTCCAAATGATTTTTCTTCTTCCTTTTTTGGACCCTCATCAACTATTTTTGAAAACACTGTTATGTCCGTACAAGCACCATTTGAAAATGACTGATTTTGGACAACAAAATCTTATTTTTGAAAATGATAAAAATTTGCCAAATTATTTTGAAAAACCACCTGACCCTGCAGAAAAAAATTATCATGTTAAGAACTTCCGCCAGCATAAAAATTTTAAACCGGGCGATCAGGTTCTTCTTTTAAATTCATGTTTACGTATTTTCTTTGGAAAATCTAAATCTCGTTGGTCTGGACCGTTTGCGGTCAAGGATGTTTTTATGATGGAACTGTGTTACTTTCACACCCCGATAGGGGGGATTTTAAATTAAATGGCCGTAGACTTAAAATTTATTTTTCTAATGATTATGTGCCTCCTGCAAAGGAGAATCTTGTGTTGGACTCTTAAACATTTATCTTGTGTGGGACATTTTTTTTATTTTATTTTTGGACTTATTATTATTATTCTGAAACTCTTTTATTCGGACTTTAAATGATTGTAATAAAAATCATTATCGGGCATCTGCCCATGGACTCTATCTATTTTTTTGCTTTTATTTTGCTCTTCCTACCGGAGGCCAATCAAGTCCATGTTCGTGGTCGCCGCTCCGCCGTTGCTGATATCAGATGGATCAAGTCATACCTGCTGACGATCAAGTACTCTAAAAAGCAAGCATGGGGGAGCGACATCCGCCTTCATCTCACGAACCCGGGGAAGTCCTGTTCTTATTTATTTATTTTTCCTGCATTTTTCTTTTTCTCTTCTTCTCAGTCCCCTTCTCTTTTTCTTTATGTTTTCTTCATTGAGGGCAATGAAGGATTTAAGCATGGGGGGGTCTAGTTTCTTTTGGTCTTTTCTTTTCTGTTCTTCTTCTTTCAAAAGAAAAAATTTATGTCTTAAATTAGTATAGTATTTTATGTCATCAAAATCTAAAATACAAAAAAATTATAAAATATAAAACCCCAAGAAATTAGAAAAACAAAAATCAAAAAAATCTATTTGAAAAACAAAACCTAAAATTATTTCTATCTTTATTTTTATGTTTCTTCTAGTAAAGTGTAGGCCCGTGCGGTTTTTGTAGTTCTATGTAGAATCCTTTGAAAATGTATTATAAACTTATCATTTTAGCATAGTTTAGTTCTACTAGTTTCTTTTTCTTAAATATAGGCATCCGATTTTTACGTTTTAAGTTAGCAATTTGTAGTTATGTCTTTTTATTCGGTTAGTTGCTTACGAATGGTTGCTAGGTAATGTTATCTCTTTTTCATTTGTGGGGTAGTCTTTCTTGGTGTCTAGAACTTGAACCAAGCTACTCTCGAAGCATTTGCGCCGTTTTTACGTTCTTTAGAAATGATTTAGGCCACCATTTGAATAGTTTGAGCTTTTCTTGCCCACCAAAAACAAAACCCTTGCAAAACAATTTTGGGCCTTTTCCTTTTTTCTTTGTTTTTAGCTCCACCTTTCATTTCATTATGTTCACCAAAGCCAAATATATTTCCTATTTTTGCACTATAAATTTGAGCTTAAAAATTATTTTTGTGGGAAGGGTATTATTTTAGAAATGAATAGGAAATTCTCAAGCTTATTTTTGGAGCTTTCTTATCAAATGTTATTCAAAAGGAAAAAATTGAGAGAAAAAAAAATATATCATTACAAAATCAAAAAAATGAATGCAAAAAGTTTATGTTTGGCCAAGTTTATAAAGAAAAATTTTCATGGCCTTGTTTTTGTAGCTTCATATTGGAGAAATGACATACTTGTTATTTCTCATTTTTTATTATGCCTTATTTATTTTTGAGCTCACCTTGGTTTAGTGCCTAAAACTTTCATGTTTATCTTTGATTCCACTTCCTAATCATTTACCTAAGCCAAGTTTTAATGCCTAGTAGAAGTCCTAGTGATCTTAGAACTTAATTTCGCGTAGTGGAGAAAGTGTGAATGTACAAGCCTATGGCCACCATCATTGATGGATTTCTTTGGAGGTTATCTTGGAGTGTCTTAGGGTTAATGTTTATCTAGCAACCTAGTAGTTTGTTAATGTGCCGTTTATTTAGAACCTCTACTTTTGTTGTCCTTATTTTCATTTATTTTGGATGCCTTGTTTTTAAGATTTAGAAATGTGTAGACTTTTCTTATGTTCTAATGATATTTTTAGGTCTCCACTTTCAAGTTTGCTACTGTGCACTTCTCACCCCACTATTTGTTAACATAGGAATTAGGATAGTTTAATTTTTTCATGTTTTGTTTTTCTTAATTATGAAACCTAAATTAGCTTTGTTTATTTTCTATTTCCTTCCCTAGTTTTCATCTTTATTTGCTTGAGGGCAAGCAAATGTCTAAGCATGGGGGAGTTTGATGACTAGTTTTAGTCATCGTTTTTGGGTTATTCTAGTAGCTTATTTTCCTAAGTTTTTGTTACAATTATGTGTTTTTTGTATGCTTGTTATGATCTTCTTTTTAATATAATGTTTATGTTATGTTTTGTGGCTATTTTATATTTTATGTTTAGCTTTATCTATAAATATTATTATAGCTTGTATGTTATGTTTAATTTAATGTTTTATGTTTAATTTTATATTATATGTTTAACGTGTGTTTTATTTTGAATATAAATATTATGTGTTATGTTATTTATATGTTGTATGTTTTATTTATATTATGTATTTTGTTTTGTGTATTATATAATCATTAACTAATGTTTATTTTGTTTTAATGTAGGAGCAGCCCTTGAAGCTACCCGAGCCCCTACATGATGCAGCTAAAGCATATGGTGCAGCCCACTTCACATTTGGAGCAGCCCTTGAAGATACCCGAGCCCCCTATGCAGCCCAAGCAGCTCTCCTAGTCCAACCCGAGCCCAAGCATCCCACCTAGCTCTAACCCGAGCCCCTCCCTCAAGAGCAGCCTAGCCGAGCCACCAAACAGCCCATTAAAGCCCACATTGGCCGGCCACACCCCCTCTCTTTCCTTTATTCTCTTGCCACCTTTCAATCCATGCATGCATCATAATATTCTCTCTCCCTCCTCATTGATTTCTCTATCATTTAATATTGTATTCATGCATTCCTCCATCACATGGCCGGCCCCTACATTCACCCCCTTTCTTCATCTCTCTCTCATGCTCATTTAATTTCATGCATTCCCCCTTATTTAGTTTATTTCTTTTTTTTTATTTCCTATAAATATCATGCATGAATCATCCCTCTCTCTCTCTCCCCTCATTAAATACATCATGCATGAACATTCTTCCCCCCGATGGCCGGCCACCCTTGATCTCCCCCTTCTTCTAGATGCTTCCCTCCTCTCATATAAAAGGAACCCAAGACCCATACTTTAAAGAGTAGATTTCCTTTGGAGTTAGATTGAGTGGTTGGATAGGAGAAAGAGAGCAAGTGAGCAAGAGAGTTCTAGTATAAGTTTTTCTTCATTGTTGTTCTAGTTTTATTGTGTAATTTTCTTCTTAGTAAAATTTTGTCATCCTTTTAATATTTTTGTGTACCTCTTTTTAGTAATATCAATGAAATTCTCTTCTCTTTATTTTGTTGTTTCCTTTTGCAATATGCATAGCTAATTCCCTCTTAGCATTTGATCATGAGGATCCATTATTTGAAATGAGAATTATTTTTATTTCATAGCTTTATTTTTGCGTAATTCTACTCGGTCCTTCTTTGAATAATTATTGTGTCGACTCCGTATTTCCGGTATACGGTAGTAGGCTTATGATCTCATATTCGAGTAGCCGAGAGGCTCGTGGATGTGAAAGATCACTCAAAGAAGGAAGGAGTTGATCGCAACCCTAGAGATAGGACGACGTAAATCCTTCGGATTGGAGTCAAATCCAATAGTGCGGATCATCTCGATAATGCAACTTTAGGCTTCTTTGGTTTGTAAAGAGATTTCGATCAAAGAGTCTATAAGTTAGGAGACCTAATGCTCTAGCGAGATTTTGTCTCATTTTCGGATCCGTCACGGCCGAGTTGGATTTGCAAATTTAAAACTATGCCCTTTTATTTTCTCGTTTCATTTTATGGAGAATCAATGATCGAATGCTAGCTTTTTTTATATAAGTTTTCGTCTCGCAATTTATCGTTCATTTTACTTTTAAAAAAATTCTCAAAATCCCAATAGTCTTCCGGTAGGATAATAGTTAGAGCGTGAGTAGAAGTACTTGACAACCCCGTGTTTAAATACGACCTTGGTACTACAATTCGATAGGTACGCTTGCATGTTCGGGTTTTGGCCCACCACTTTGCATTATAATAATTCTCCTGCAGGCTTTGAGCCTCCAACATGCGATTCTGTATTAGTCTAACCACCGCATTAGTATCATCAATATACTCAATTCCCAAAGCCTTCGGGTCTTCATCTTGCACCCAAGACGAGGGGGTTCTACACCTTCCGTAAAGGGCTTCTTGGGGCGCCATGTCGATGCTAGCCTGGTGGCTATTGTTGTAGGAGAATTCTACCAGTGGTAAGAGTCTTTCCCACGGTTCTCCTCTATCCAACACACATAACCTCAACAGGTCCTCCAATGTTCTGATGGTCCTTTTAGACTGCCCGTCCGTTTGAGGGTGGAACGCGGTGCTACATGTTAGGCGCGAACCAAAATACGCATGTACAGCTTTCCACTCTTTGGAGGTGAAACGGCCATCCCAGTCAGAAACGAGATATCCTCGAACTTCCACTTGGGGATGGGCAACGACTGTAACAAACCACTGAGACTCTTGCATTCCGCCTTCACCCTTTGACAAGCTTTGCAATGTGCAACAAAATATCTGACATCCTTCTTCATTCCCGGCCAACACATGGTCTTCCGTAAGCCGGCGTACATCTTGGCAATACCCGGGTGCACTGAATACTATGAGCCGCATCCCTTCCTTGCTCTGCACAGCTTCGGTCCCGGAGGTCACAAACAATGCTCATGCTTTCCAAGTACTCCGTATACTCTGCCGAAGGAGCCTTATACACCAAAGTAATCTACATCTCCTCAATCATCTAATCCAACTCCATACTCATCAACCGAGACTCTAAGCTCGAGTCTAGTATTTTTCTGCTCAATGCATCGGCCACCGAGTTCGCCTTTCCGGGGTGGTAGTTCAAGGTGAACTCATAATCGCACAAAAACTCTAACCACCGCCATTGTTTCAAGTTCAACTGCTTATGTGTATGAACGTACTTTAAGTTTTTATGGTCTATAAAGATCTCGTAGTGGACGTCGTATAGATAGTGCCTCCAAATATTAAAGGCGAACACCACTGCACCCAATTCCAAATCATGAATCGGGTAGTTGATTTAATGTTTCTTCACATGTCTTGAAGCATAAGCAATCACGTGCCCGTGCTGCATCAATACGACTCCCATACCTTGATACGACGCGTCCATGTAAACTTGAAATCCCTCTTTTCTAGACGGGAGTGCTACGATGGGGGCAGAGGTAAGTCTATCCTTTAACTCTTGGAACGCAACTTCACATTGGGGTGTCCACTCATATGGCACACCTTTCTTTGTCAAGGATGTAAGAGGAAGGGCAATCTTTGAAAAGCCTTTTACGAACTTGCGGTAGTACCAGGCAAGTTCAAGGAAGCACCGCACATCGGCCGCCAACTCCGAGGGTGACCACTCCTTCACGGTACGCACCTTGGCAGGATCCACCGCTAGGCCAGCTCCACTGATCATATGTCCCAAGAAAGCAACCTCTTTAAGCTAGAACTCGCACTTGCTGAACTTGGCGAATAAGGCATGCTCTTTTAATTTCTTCAGCACCAAGGTCAGGTGCTCGACATGCTCCTCCTTCGACTTTGAATAGACTAGGATGTGGTCGATGAAAACGATGACGAAAATGTCCAAATAAGGCTCAAATACCTTGTTCATCAGGCTCATGAAAGCCGAAGGGGCATTTGTGAGCCCAAATGGCATTACGGTGCACGTGTATATTCCGTATCTTGAGCTGAAAAGCCATCTTCTAGATGTCCTCCTCTTGTATCCTCAACTGATAATACCCTGAGCGCAAGTCTAGCTTGGAAAACTAATGCGCTCCTACCAGCTGATCGAACAGCTCGTCGATTTGTGGTAGCGGATAAGTGTTCCGCACCGTCAGTCGATTGAGCTCGCGATAATCTATGCATAATCTCAAGGTTCCATCCATCTTCTTGATGAACAATACAGGGGCTCCCCAGGCTGACGAGCTGTGGCGAACGAACCCTGATGCCACAAGTTCTTGCAGTTGAACTCTAAACTCCACGAGTTCCTTCGGGGCCATTCGGTAAGGGGCCCTGGATATAGGGTTGGCAACCGATACTAGATTAATTTGAAAGTCAACTTCTCTATGCGGGGGTAATCCTGGAAGTTTCTCAGGAAATACATCGGGGAAGTCCCGCACTACCCGTACGTCTTTCATTTCCAATTCTATCTCCTTTAACTCGAAACAGTTCACGAAGACTTCATCCCCCTCCATATGGGCTTTTACATCCTGAACCGAAGACAACAACATACGAGGTGCAAATCTAATACCTTGGAAGATGACGTCGGAGTCCCCATTTATCAAATAGATTCGTTTCTCCACGCAGTAAATCCTTACGAAGTGCCAGTCCAACCAAGCCATGCCTATAATGAGGTCAAATTCTGGCATCCTCAAGATCATGGAATGCGTATCAAAAGCTTTTCCCCCAATAAATATCTCCAATTCGCACTTGGCGGTCGCCGTCATTTCAGAGCCATCCGGGAGGCGTACTCATCGGGCTATGCCAGTAAAATATTGTACACCCTCCATGTCTTTAATGAAGTCCTCAGACACAAAGGAGTGTGAGGAACCGGTATCGAACAACACATAGGTCGTCTTCCCGCCGACTATGTAACATCACATTTCCAACTAGACCCCTAAGAGTGGTTTTGTCCATGACTAGGTCATGACAGAACCCAAGGAATCTAAAAAGCGCCAAGAGATAGAAGGCAAAGGTGAGAATCCCCTTGGTCTGCCTATGACACAACCTCATTACAAAACCTAGGGTTTGACCTTAGGGATTCACCATGACTCCATGACCCCACCACAACATCACTAACCTATAAGAGGGTCCACTAGAGCCTTAAGGGTCCATTGGAGTCAACCCAATGTGGCCAATTTGACCTAGGACCACCATTGGCCTAAATTGGGCAAGGTGCCCTAACAAAGGACAGTTGACCTCTAATGTGCCTAACCAACCTTTCCCAGCTCTTCCTAGACCTAAAGGGAGGTTAATGGGTCACTAAGGACACATTGGGGTCAGCCCTAGAGGCCAAGTTGACCCAAGTCAACTCAAGCCCCTAATCTGGTCAAAGTACCCTTACTAAGGGTAGGTGACCTCCAAAGTGCAAGGTAACCCTACATAACCATACCTAGGCCTTAGGGGAGATCAATGGGTCACCAAGGACTCTTTAGGGGCAACCAAAAAGGTCAAAAAGACCAAGGTCAACCCAAGCCTACCTTGGGTCAACCTAGCCCAAATAGGCTAGACCAAGTTCAAGCCTCCTCATGTGGCTTCTTTAGGAGATGATGTGTATGGATGGGCTGCCAATAGACCTCCAGATTGACCAAGTCAACTTAGTGACTAGGAGAGAGAGTGAGCTTCATTTCCATGGTTATGGAGCAGAGAGAAAAATGAAAGAAGGGGGAAGGAAGGGGCTCAGCCAAGGGGAGGCCAAAGGCCACCTTTAATGGCTGAATTCAACTCCCCTAGGGAAGGGAAGAAGTTTCCAGCCGCTTCCCTGGCCACCAAGGGCCTGGTTCAGCCACCTCTACCATGGTTGAGTGTAGTCATTAATGTCCTTAATGGCCATTGATGATCCAGCCTCTCCCCTCCCCATCTGAGGCTTTAAACACCTTCAGTGGGCCAAGAGGAGGATTTCCCAGTCCTTACCTGAAGAAATCGAGCCTCCCCACTGTGTAGTTGCAAAAACCGAGCGGCGCTGCCTTCAAAGATGGCTTTCCGGCGATCTTCTCGACTTCATGCCGCCGGCAAGGTCCTCCTCCACTCCTTCTTTCATGGGTAGTTCTTAGGAAATTTTAGGTCCAAGGTTCGGGCTCAATTGAGCCCGATCCAAAGGAAACTTTTCCTGGTTTTTCCGCAAAAAATGCAACCATCAGGATAGCCCTAATAGGGCTCTCTGGTGGCTGTGGTGCCGCCTGGCGACAGCCCCAACCTCAACGGAGGTGATGGTGGCGGTGGCCAGCCGGGAAGGCGGCTGGATGGCCGGCGGTAGCCGCTTGAAACTGGCCCAGGAAATATGAATCCTGGCCGTCAGCTCAAGGTAGAAGATGAATGGATCCCTTCCACTTTGCGCCAAGATTCGTGTCATATTAGATTTTAAACTATAGTATATATATTTCTGATTATTTAATTATGTCACAGATTTTGTATTTATTGGTTTTAATTTTTAAAAATACTTAGAGGCTAGAACAAAAAATTTGGTCAACATAGAAAATGAACCCCGTGATGTGTAGTTTAATTTAAAATTGATTTCACTCAATATGTAGTCTTGGTTAGACCATGGCACCTATTTTGGTGGGTCCTATACCTAGGGCTATCCTGAGATTCAAATGGATGCCCACCCTTCATCCTTTGTCCAAATGATCTGAGATTTGGGAAGGGAGTCTACCATAGTTATACCTAGGGCCTGTCCAAAAATTCAGAATTTTTGGAAAAAATATTTGGTTTTGAGTGGACAAATCACCTCAACAGAGGTTGAAATTTTGGCCACTGACTTTTTATAGCATTACTCACCCTCAAATGGAATTTTGGGTGGTTAATAGTAGGGTAGCCCTAGAACCGTAGGGTAGGTCCCTTAATTGGATTTTTTTAGGGTTTGAAGAACATAGTGTCAAATGACCTTGGACTGACTTGAAACTTTGTGGAGAGGACCATAGGATTAGTATAGTTCTCTGGTTAAAATTTTAGGGAATTTGGAAGCCTTAAACTCCCTCAAAACTGTAACCCTAGCTTAGGGCTCAAACCATGTAGGGATAGAAAATGTCACAAAAACTCTTTGAAAAGTGTTGAGATTTGGGTTTAGTAGTTTTTGATGTTTGTACAAGCTCTGGAAATTTTATTATGAATTTAGGATTATTATTTTGGATACTTCATTAACAAATTGGTAATTTGTATTATTTACTTAGAAATTTATTAGGAAGAAACTATTTGCTGGAAATTGATGAAATTTTAGCCAGAGGATGTTTTATTATGCTTTAAAGCTCTATGAATTTTTATAGAAGTTTTGGATGATTATTTTTAAGGGTTGCTTCATTAAGTATGGTTTCCCATGAAAACTTAATTTAATTTATTTTTGAGTCTAGCAAGCCTCTAAAATTATGATAGGAGATTTGGAAGACAATTCGGAGTACCTCCTTTATACACCTCATATAGTATAGCGTGGTCTGCATATAGTAACTGCGGAAACTGAACTAGAGTGTGAAAATGCGAGTTAGATCTGATATACTCTAGAGGGGGGGGGTGAATAGAGTATGGTGCTTAAAAACTTTTACAACAGTTGTTGTATTCTAATTGTGAACAAGGAAGCAAACAATAAATCTAATCACAGAAACTATCTAATCACAGAGCAAACTAGTCACAAAACAATCACAGCCAGAAACAAAAATAAAGAAAAGCAGCCAGAAGACACAAGGAGCTATAGTGGTTCCCCTAAAATTGGGTACATCCACTCTTCTACCACCCTAGGTAGGAATCCACTGCAGGATGAGTTTATCAGGTATCCTGGGCACCAATGGGCTTTTGATAAGGTGCTCAAAAACCAAACCAGATTTTTTGATCAGGTATCTTGCCACCAATGAGCTTTTGATAAGGTGCTCAAAAACCAAACAAAAACTTTTGAAGGGAGTTTGAAAAACCCTTTACAGAGGTGGGGATGAGAGAGTGATGTAAATCTTCTCTTTCTCAAAGCAGCTGAGAAGACTATGTGGATATTGATGTTGTCAAAGCTCCCCCTGAGATGTGTAGTTGTTTAGGAATTGAATCTTTGTAGTAGGGTGATAGGCCTTCAAAAATTGATCTCCAGCAAATGATGATTTCAACAACAGCTGAAATGTGAGATGTTTGGAGTCTTGAATGATGATAGCCTTGAACACTTGAATCAAAAGAGATCTGAAGATTTCAGATGGTTGATCTCTTTTAGTGATGGTGTTCTTGTATGAATCCTTTTAGACAGAGAATGTCTACAACTCTTTTTCTTTCACTTGTGTGATTGTGGTTGTGAGAGTTATTGCAGAAGCAGTTTGCAAAGAATGTTATTGCAGAATATGTCTCTCCTTGTTCTTCTCTTGTTCTGTACTCTATCTCCTGTCAGTTCTGAAAAATCTTGACTTTTATTCTCTTGTTGATTGAACAGAAATGATCTACTGTCAAGATAGCCGTTAGTCTATCATAAATGACTTCCTTAATTACTTTTGTCTTCTGGGGGAAAGTCCAATGAAACATTCCTTGATAATTCCTTGAAACTTGCTCCAGAATAAATGAAAACGGATACAAAATCTTCTGAATTAATTGCTAAGAATAACTCCTTAACTGTCCAAATTTTGAATCTTGAAAATTGTTGAACTCTTCAGAAAAACGTCGAACTGAGCTCTACTATCGTCGAACTGAGCTCAGTGATTTGGACTTATACAGCAACAAAGATCGTCGATCTGAGCTCAACTATCTTCGAACTGAGCTCAGAGATAGCGGAACAAACTGGAGTCAAGATCGTCGAACTGAGCTCGAAGATCGTCGATTGGAGTTCGATGATTTGAAGAAGTTGAGCTCAGAGATCGTCGAATGGAGTTCGACGACTCGTCGAAGTGAGCTCAACGATCGTCGATTAGAGTTCGACGATTCGTCATACTGAGCTCGACGAAATTACTTAGTCTCCAAACTGAAAAACCTTGGTCTTGAGGGCAGCTTCCAAACCTAACTAGTAACCCTTAGACTCAATTCTAATTGACCTTTAGATCTATACAATGAGGTCAAAAATAGGTTTCCTAAAGACATAGTAATCCTGACCCAAATTAGTAATAGGGTGTTCCAACAATCTCCCCCTATTTGGGCCAGTATTGCTATTTACAGAAATTGGAGAAATTAAAAACATCATACCAAGCAACAGTATAACAAACAACAACATTGCAGAATCACAAATAAAATATCTCAGACATATCAAAAATCAGAATAATTGTCACCTTACAGAATTACTCTTTCTCCTTGCTCTTTATAAGTTTAATTTCTCTATTTGGATTAAGAGCTTCCATCTTTGATCTTCTGTCATCAACTGCACCTAGAGATGTTTGTTGTTTAGGCCTTGGTACTACAGCTTCAGGGTGCAGCTCCATGTATTTTTCAGAATCAAAAAACTTGCTGGTGGCATATCTTTCAAGTTCCTTCTTTCTTTGTTCTCACAAGGTAGTAATGCTGGAGGTGTCCTTGCCTTGCTCTCTGGCTTTCTTAATCTGATCCAAGCCAGCTAATTCTTTCATTCTAGCAGTCCATGTAGTAGTATTATTATCTGGATCCTCAAAAGGCACTGGAGGTTCATATCTGTTAGAGGGATTATCTGGAGGAGCTCTAGATGAGACTAATTCTTTGAGCTTATAAGGGAAAGGACCTGAAGTTGTATCAGATGGACCTTGTCCTTCCCTTGAGTATGGGTGCTGTCTGGGATAACCTTTTGAATAAACTTGAAGTTCTCTTTGATTGCCTTTGTAGCTTCCTCTCCTTGATTGATAGCCTCTGGATTGGCTTCCCCTATATTGAGATCTTCCTTGAGATTGATAGGGGGTTTGGCTTCTGGCAGAAGGATGAGCAGCAGAGCTACCACTTGCACCTACATCAGGAGGAGGAGGTGGAGGAGGATGATGGAACTGAGAAGAACCTTTGTCATATTTTCTTTTCTTTTTCATAGCCTTTAGTTGATTCTTGGAATATTGCATCCAGTGTTCAGTAATAGGGCAGTCATGAAGAATGTAGTATGGAATATCATTAGTATCTTTTACTTTAGCTGGAGGAACTCTTTTCATTGCCTTGCTTCTTGCTTTTCTTTTCCTTGCTATAGTAGCTGAGGAATCATCAGAATCAGTTCTGAACTGATCACTTTCAGAGCTCTGATCATCATATAAAGCATCAATCCTTTTCAGATAATCTTCTTATTATTAGGTTGGAGCAGAGGTAACAGTAGTGACAGCAATTGTAGCAGCAGCAGTAGAAGCAGATACAGAACTTTCAGGAGCAATACTCTCAAAAGATATAGCAGCAGTAGTAGCAGCAGCAACTGGGGCAGCAACAGATTCAGAGAAAATAGTTTCAGAGGCAAAAACATCAGCAAGGGCAACATCAGCAGTGACAGCAGGCTCAAAGTCATATGCCTTTGTCATATGTATATCCTTAGAGATTAAATCATCAGAATTATTAGCAATATCAACAATATCAGCAGCAGCAACAGAAACAGCAACATTATTGTCAGCAGGAGTAGTAGCAGTAAGATCACTGGAAACAGAAGGCTCCGCATTATATAGGGAATTTATATAGGAGCTAATTAAGCTGGTATCACATCTTGAGAAGGGCGCAATGGCCTTAAATAGATCTTCAGATGGCTGGACTGCAGTGCTTACTGGGAGACAGCTGAAATAAACTGAATCAAAAACTGATAGAAGTGACCTGAGGTCCACTGAGAAAACTACAACCTGAGGTGGTGTTGAAGCTTGAGCTTGAGTTGAAGTAACAGCAGCAGCAGCAGCAGTAGCAGGCAATCTAACATCTTCATGAGGCATCTCCCCCTGCCTAGATTGAGAGAGAGCTGGATCAAGACACCCAAAGGAAGGGATTGCCTGAGGAGGAAAGATGGAGGAGAGCCTGGCAGATAAGTCTGCAACTGACTTTAGGAGTGGAGGCAAGGAGGTCTCCAACAGAAGTGAGAGCCTGGGAGCTATCAGCTCATACAGTTTGTCAGCTAAGGCTGGAATATCTACATGCTCAGTAGGGATTTGAGCAGAGGTAGAGAAGGAAGGTGGAGCAACTGGTGATGTTGGTGGAGAGCTGGTGTATGGGGGAAAGGAAGGTTGAGATGTGGGGATTGTAGAAATGGAAGACAGAGGTAAGGAGATAGAAGGTGTGAAGGAGGGTTGAGCAATGATGTCTTGCAGTAGCTGTTGGTAAGATGTGGATGAGGATGGTAGTTCAGGTGGAGATGAGGGAGAATCATCCATGAAGGAATCATCTATCAGATTGAATGATGGAATGTTGGATGATGTGTTAAGATCTGGTTGAGGGTAGTGATGTAATGGGTGGAAGAGTTCTTCTGTGAGAGTAGGAATTGGAGATGGAATTGAAGTAGGAGAGGGGCTGGAAATAATGATGGTGGATGAAATTGAGATGGTGGAGGTGACTGGTGGAGATGAAGTAAGAGGTGGAGGAGGAGAAGCAGCAGGCAAGTCTTCAGCAGGGGCAGAGACTTGAGGGGAAGAGACTGTTACAGTCCTTGTGCCTGAAGTAGTGCTTGCAGAGGGCCTGCTGGGCTTCACAATCTGTTTGTCCCACTTGACAAAGATGGCACAGGAGAGCCTCTTGGAGGCATTAATGTGCACCCCATTTGATACAAGCAGGGCAGGGCATCTGTTTTGAAGAAACAGCCCTAGTATCCTTCCATAATTAACAAAGTTCTTATTCAGCTTCTTCTTAATCAGATCAAAGAAAATCGCTCACCATTTCAATTGTTTCTTATCCACTAGAGCACCCATCAAGCACAGCTGATACCTGGAGATGGTATCATGGGCTGAATGCTTGGCCAACAGCACTTTTCCCACTACATCAGCTAAAAACATGTATTCAACAGCTAAATTCTTTTTAAGCAGCTTGCTAGGGTTTGCATCAGAATGACCCATTCTATCAAGCAAAGTAGTAAATTCTTCTCCAGACATTTCAACAGAGTACTCTCCAGAACTCAATCCAAAAATCTCTGTTAAAATGGTAGGTGTCAGAGGTACCTGGGTTAAAGAAATTGAGCCAATAACAGTATTTTGATCCTGGTTATGGGCAGTATACACCTACTCCTTGATTTCATCAGCAGCCAATTTGATCCTGGTGGACATGATAGCAACTAATTTTTGCTCCTTGAACAGTTCTAGAATGTGTTGAAAGACCTGATCACTGGTGCTGAAGGAATCCATGTCAATATCGAATCCTGCATCAAATTTCATGGCGGCTAGGACTGCAACTGAGACGGCCATGGTTTCCCTGCAAACAATAAACAACCAAACGACCACGTGTAGAGATGTTTGGAGGGAAAGAGAAAGTTTGCAGAGAGATTGAAAGCGCAAAATGAGAACGACGGTCGAAAAATGAATTTTATATTAGGGTTCGACGCAGAAAAGGAAAGATCGTTGAACTCAGTTTGACGATCGGGGCTTCTAAAGGAATCTGAAAGGTCTTCAATATCGTCGATCTCCGTTCGACGATATTGGAGAGCGTCGAGCTCTGTTCGACGATAGTTCAGAAAACAAAATCGTCGAGAGCCGTTCGATGATCGTTGACTTGGAGAGATAGTTGAACACTATCTGAGAAGCGCTGAACTCAGGTCGACGATTTCGGAAAGCGTCGATCTCCGTTCGACGATCTGGGGGAAAATCATCGAGCGCAGTTCAGAGACCAGAAAACACTCTAGACACTAGAAAAATCAAGATGTTTGCCTAGTCTTGGTCATTTTTAGAGTTTTAAAATCTTGGGACTTATTTTAAACTTCCTCCATCTAACATTCCTAACTGATTTAGGAAGAAGGTGTGTTTCTTTTCATCCAAGGGTTTGGTGAAAATATCTCCCCTTTGCAAATCAGTTGGGATATATTGAAGTTCAATTTTATTTTTCTCAACATTATCCCTTAAGAAGTGATGCCTAATTTTTATGTGTTTTGTCCTACTATGGAGGACTGGATTTTGAGCTATAGAAATAGCACTTGTATTATCACAAAAGATTTTAGACTTCTCTAAGTTGTAGCCATAGTCTAGGAGTTGGTTTTGAATCCACAATATTTGTGAACAACAACTACCTGCAACCGTATATTCAGCTTCAGCCGTTGAGGTTGACACAGATGTTTGTTTCTTGCAAAACTAGGAGACAAGTCTGTCACCAAGAAACTGACAAGTTCCACTGGTGCTTTTCCTGTCAATTCTGCATCCAGCATAATCAGCATCAGAAAATCCAGTTAAGTCAAATGCTGAATCTTTTGGATACTAGAGACCTAGATTTGGACAACGTTTAACATACCCGAGAATCCTTTTTACTAATGTTAGGTGTAACTCTCTAGGCCTCACTTGGAATCTAGCATATATGCATGTAGCAAACATTATGTCTGGTCTACTAGCTGTAAGGTACAGTAAAGAGTCAATAATTGCTCTATATGTTATCTGATCAACAGGTTTCCCATGTTCATCAGCATCCAATACAACATTGGTAGGCATAGGTGTTTTTATGCAAGATGTTTCAGACATACCAAATTTCTTAACCAATTCTTTTGCATACTTGGTTTGAGAAATAAAGAGGCCTTCAACATGTTGTTTGACTTGCAATCCTAGAAAGAAGGATAGCTCACCCATGCTACTCATTTCAAATTTAGAATGCATTAGGTTGGAGAACCTTCTACACAAATTTGAATCAGTAGAGCCAAAAATAATATCATCTACATAGATCTGTACTAGTAGGGTATGGGACTTATGGGTTCTAATAAAAAGAGTTTGGTCTACTCTACCCCTTATAAACTCATTTTTCAGGAGAAAGCATGCTAGGGTCTCATACCATGCTCTAGGAGCTTGCTTGAGACCATATAATGCTTTGTTCAATTTAAAAACATAATCAGGATGGGTTGGAGAGATAAAAACTAGAGGTTGTCTGACATAGACTTATTCTTTGATGTCTCCATTTAGAAATGCACTTTTTACATCCATCTGGTATACTTTGAAGCCTTTGTGTGATGCATATGCTAAGAAGATTCTAATAGCCTCCAACCTTGGAACTAGTGCAAAAGTGTGGTCATAATCTATGCCTTCTTCTTGTGAGTACCCATGAGCAACTAGCCTTGCCTTGTTCCTTACAATGACTCCTTGATCATCCAATTTGTTTCTGAACACCCACTTTGTTCCAATAATGGAGCGATCCTTAGGCTTTGGTACTAGTTCCCAAACTTTGTTCCTTTCAAATTGATGCAACTCTTCTTGCATTGCAATGATCTAGTGTGGATCTTGCTCTGCATCTTGAATGGATTGAGGTTCAATTTGAGATTGGAAGCAAGTGTGCAACAGGTTTTGATTGACCTGATTTCTGGTTTGCACACCAGCTGAGATGTCTCCAATTACTTGGGAAATTGGATGGTCTCTTGAAGTTACTAAATCAACAGGGGGTGTTGATTGTTCACCAACCTGTGTTGTTGTTTCCTCTTGTGGTACAACAACTGGCTCTTCAAAAGGTTTCTCTTCAGGATGTTGAATGTCTTCTTCATCTTCACTGCTTTCCTCTTTTTGAATGATTTGTAATCTGTCCAAGTCTTCAGCAAGAGAATGTACCTGCAAAGGTTCTATGGTAGAAGTGTTCTTCTCCTTGAAAGACATGATAGTTTCATCAAAAGATATGTGAACAGATTCTTCAATTTTAAGAGATGATTTATTATATACCCTATAAGCCTTACTGATCATGGAGTATCCCAGAAACACTCCTTCATCAGCTTTAGCTTGAAATTTTGCTAAATACTTCTTGTCATTATTATGTATATAACAAATACAACCAAAAATTCTAAAATAATCTATTTTAGGTTTCTTCCTTTTGAGTAATTCATAGGGAGTCTTGCCCTTCAGTTTATGTATTAAACTTCTGTTCAGCACATAGTTGGAGGTGTTCACTGCCTCTGCCCAAAAAGATACAGGAAGGTGAGCATCTGACAACAATGTAGTGGCAGATTTAATAAGGGTTCTATTTTTCCTTTCAGCTACTCCATTTTTTTGAGGAGTTCTAGGAGCTGAGAAAGTGTGTCTGATCCCTTCACTCTAATAGAACTCTTGCATAAGAAGAGAATCAAACTCTGTCCCATGATCACTTCTGATCATGGCAATGTGAGTATTGAACTCAATCTGTATGCATTTGAGAAACTCTGTCAAACACTTAAAGTTATCAGACTTCTTCCTCAGAAAGAACACCCATGTGCATCTAGAGAAGTCATCTACAACTACTAAAGTGTAAGATTTCCCTCCTAAGCTTTGTTTTGTAATGGGTCCAAAAAGATCCATGTGTAACAGATACAAAATCCTTGGTGAATCACTTTTATTAAGTGACTTGAAACTATTTTTAGTTTGCTTGCCGAATTGACAATCCCTGCATAGTCCTTCCTTCTTGTAGGGGCCAGAAGGCAATTCTCTAACAAGGTTGTCCTTGGATAGCCTAGCAATGGTTCTAAGATTTATATGCCCTAGTCTCTTATGCCATAAAACATTAGGTCTACTAACAGAATTAAACAGGCAAATATCTACTTCTGTTGAAAGAAAGTCTACTAAATAAATGTTACCTTCCCTTTTGCCTGTCAACACATTTGTGTTGTCCTCTGACTTGATCTTGTATAATGCTTTGCTGAAAGTCACCTGGTAGCCTTCATCACATAGCTGACTGATACTGATCAAATTGTGCTTCAGTCCTTTCACATAGGCTACCTTCTTGAATGTGACTGTGCCAATTTGGACTGCACCATATCCTTTAGTTTGTCCAAAGTTTGAATCACCAAATATGACATTGGGTCCAAGCTTGGCTTTAAAGGATGTGAGGTTGTCCTTGTTTCCTGTCATGTGCTTTGAGCACCAACTATCCAAATACCATTGTTGGTTTGATGTTGGATAGGTCTTCACCTGCACATAAAATAATTCACTTGTTTTTGACCCAGTTTACCTTGGGCCTAGGTTGATAACCTTTAAACTCAGAAATAAATGACATCCCTGGTTGACTCTTATAACCTTCAGGATGATATCTCCTTGGAGGTATTATCCATTCAGTATAAGGGTTAAAGCTTTGGGATGTAGGACCCCTAGGATTGGATATTGATTTACCTTTGAAAGAATTTTCAAAGCTCTGATCTCTGTTCGACGATCGTGGAGCTGCGTTCGACGATCTTGGGTCAGATCGTCGAGCTCCGTTCGATGGTCGACTGTGGAAGAGTTCAGGAATTAGAGATCGTCGACCTGAGTTCGACGATTTTGCCCGAGATCGTCGATCTGCGTTCGGCGATCGTCGAGCTCCGTTTGACGATTTCTGCTGGAACTTGGTTTTCTTAGGTAGATCAGAATTTTTCCTAGCTACCTCTACAACTCCCTTCCCTTTATCAGAAATAAATTTAATTGGGCTTGTTAGAACTATAGGTTGGCTGGATGAAGCACCCAAGCCCAGTGTACTATTGAATCTAGAGTTCACTGTGCTTGTGATGTCCATTAGCTTGATGCTTCTCCCATTAAGGGATTCTTCAAGCTTTTTTCCCTCTGATAGCTCACTCTTCAGTGAAGCTATCTTCTCCCTACAGCACTCCAACTCCTCAGAGAGTTTGAGGTTTTCTGATTTTAAGGAACTGTGTTCAGACAATTGATTTCTGAGAGAGATAATTTCCTTTTCAGATTTTAATAAGTCTAAGTACAGTGCTTTAAATTCATACTTAAAGTCCTCAGAATTGAAATCAAAGGAACTAATTACCTGGTCCTCTTCAAGTTGAGTCTCTGAGTCTTACTCTGACTCTTCTGCATCTGAATTATGTTGAGTGGCATTGATTGGCATCATGCAGAACTCCTTCTCTTTAGCATCATCTTCATCATCACTGGAGCTGGATGAAGCTTCTGATTCTTCTTCTGTTTCACTCCAAGAATCAGCAACAAATCCCTTCCTTGTGTGTTTGTTCTTGCTTGAGGAGGGTTTGCCATTGTTACTCTTCTTGAAGTCCTTATCTTTTCTTCTTTCTCTCTTATCCTTTCTGTCCTTGTTTTTGTTCTCTGGACAGTCAGGCACAATGTGCCCTGGTTTCCTGCAATCAAAGCAAACAATTTCTTTATTATTTAACTTATTATACCTTGGCTTGTCATGCTCTTTGTATGATCTCTTCCTGAAGTCCTTCCTGGCCATCTTGTAGAATCTTTTAGCCAGTAGACTAAGTAGTTCATCATTGCCTAGGATTTTATCTTCAGGCTGATCTTCAGTGGCTTTAAAAGCTATAGACTTCTCTTTTCTTGTGGCTAGTGAGGCAACCTTCTGCTCTTCTTCTCTATTTTTGATGAGGAACTCATAAGATTTGAGCTTGCCCAAGAGAGCTTCTGTGGTGATCTCATTCAGACTTCTGGTATCCTTGATTGGCCAGATCCTTGAGTCCCAAGTGCTTGGGAAGCACATTAGGATTTTATCATTTAGCTCAGTCAATGAGATCTCTTTATCCAAAGTCTTCAGTTCATTGACTATCAGAATGAGTCTGTTATACATTTCAGCTACTGACTCAGCTTCTCCTTTCTTGAAATTCTCATATTAGGATATGAGGTGGGATCTCCTGTCCTTTCTTTCATTAGCTGATCCTGAGACTATTTCAGAGAGCTTATCACAGATTTCCTTTGCTGAATTACATTCAGTCACCTTTTGGAAAATGTCATCAGACATATTCTTGGCTAAGATATTCATAGCCTTTACATCTGCTACTTTCCACTTCTTGATATCAGCATCTGTTCCTGATAGAGGTGGAACAGCATTTGTGCTTGTGTTCTCTGGAGGTCTTGGACAAACTGTCAAAACAGAATTAAAAATGTCCTCATCAATAGAATTCATGTAGAGTCTAATCCTTACCTTGCAAAGTGCAAACTTGGATAGATTACACACTGCAGGTCTGGTGCTAGCATAATCTTTGTTTTGGGCCATGGTTTGTGAGTAAATAATTCTAATAACAAAATCTACAAAAAGCAGATCTAACTATAGGGATCTTTGGGATCAGGTGTTAGCCTGTGCAACCACTAAGGTGTGGTATTTTTAACCAACCTCCCTCTGATACCAATTGAAAGTGCGAGTTAGATCTGATATACTCTAGAGGGGGGGGGGTGAATAGAGTATGGTGCTTTAAAACTCTTACAATAGTTGTTGTATTCTAAATGTGAACAGGGAAGCAAACAGTAAATCTAATCACAGAAACTATCTAATCACAGAGCAACCTAGTCAAAAAACAATCACAGCCAGAAACAAAAATAAAGACAAGCAGCCAGAAGACACAAGGATCTATAGTGGTTCCCCTAAACTTGGGTACATCCACTCTTCTACCACACTAGGTAGGAATCCACTGCAGGATGAGTTGATCAGGTGTCCTGGGCACCAATGAGCTTTTGATAAGGTGCTCAAAAACCAAACCAGATTTTTTGATCAGGTGTCTTGCCACCAATGAGCTTTTGATAAGGTGCTCAAAAACCAAACACAAACTTTTGAAGGGAGTTTGAAAAACACTTTACAGAGGTGGGGATGAGAGAGTGATGGAAATCTTCTCTTTCTCAAAGCAGCTGAGAAGACTGTGGATATTGATGTTGTCAAAGCTCCCCCTGAGATCTGTAGTTGTTCAGGAATTGAAGCTTTGCAGTAGGGTGATAGGCCTTCAAAAATTGATCTCCAGCAATTGATGATTTCAGCAACAGCTTAAATGTGAGATGTCTGGAGTCTTGATTGATGATAGCCTTGAACACTTGAATCAAAAGAGATCTGAAGATTTCAGATGGTTGATCTCTTTTAGTGATGGTGTTCTTGTATGAATCCTTTTAGACAGAGAATGTCTGCAACTCTTTTTCTTTCACTTGTGTGATTGTGGTTGTGAGAGTTGTTGCAGAAGCAGTTTGTAGAGAATGTTATTGCAGAATATGTCTCTCCTTGTTCTTCTCTTGTTCTGTACTCTATCTCCTTTCAGTTCTGAAAAATCTTGACTTTTATTCTCTTGTTGATTGAACAGAAATGATCCACTGTCAAGATAGCCGTTGGTATATCATAAATGACTTCCTTAATTGCTTTTGTCTTCTGGGGGAAAGTCCAATGAAACATTCCTTGATAATTCCTTGAAACATGCTCCAGAATAAATGAAAACGGCTACAAAATCTTCTGAATTAATTGCTGAGAATAACTCCTTAACTGTCCAAATTTGAATCTTGAAAATTATTGAACTCTTCAAAAAACGTCGAACTGAGCTCTACTATTGTCGAACTGAGCTCAGCGATTTGGACTTATACAGCAACAAAGATCGTTGATCTGAGCTCAACTATCGTCGAACTGAGCTCAGAGATAGCGGAACAAACTGGAGTCAAGATCGTCGAACTGAGCTCGAAGATCGTCGGATGGAGTTCGACGATTTGAAGAAGTTGAGCTCAGAGATCATCGAATGGAGTTCGATGACTCGTCGAAGTGAGCTCAACGATCGTTGATTGGAGTTCGACGATTCATCATACTGAGCTCGACGAAATGACTTAGTCTCCAAACTGAAAAACCTTGGTCTTGAGGGAAGCTTTCAAACCTAACTACTAACCCTTAGAATCAATTCTAATTGACCTTTAGATCTGTACAATGAGGTCAAAAACAGGTTTCCTAAAGACATAGTGATCCTGACCCAAATTTATAATAGGGTGTTCCAACAGAGTGGGTAGTGAATTTTGGAGAGGTGAATCCTCAGTAGGTTGCTAGTTTGGGTAAATAAAGGAGTTCATTATTGGAAGATAAGATTTTTAGGGTGAGAGGGTGACTAGTGTTAGGTGGTGCTCGTGATTGGCAAAAGATCGTCCATTCTCGTAGGGAGGAAGTGTTTAATGCACTAGGGCTAGATTCAATAAAATTAATTAAGGGTTTGAAAATCGGGTAGCAACCAATAATAGTAAATTCCTTGCGAAAGGGAGCTTTGGGCGTAATCCCATCGTAGTTCCTAGTACCTTTGAGAGCCCTTCACGGGGTATACCTTGGGCAGTCCCGAGCAAACATAAACTGTAGGAGTGATAAATCTTAAAGAGCAACTAGAATAATTAGGGGTTCACTTTCACACACCTCGGTGTCTCGGGAAGTTGGTTTGACTCGGTTGATATTTGTGAGGGGTAGGATGGCTCGACGAGCATAGGCTCGGTTGATGTTTGTGACGGACCGGATGGTACGGGGAGCTTTGGCTCGGTGCTGATACATAAGGTTGCATGTGCATAAAGTAAAGGTGGTGGGTCTGCGGTATTGGAGTGTCGATACACCTACGCCAATACGTTGACTCGGCAAGTGTGGCTAGCACTTCACAAACAGAAGTCCAGTACGCCAGCCGGCAAGAGTATGCAAGAGCTCCGCTTAGTGCACCAGCGTTGAGGCATACGATAGGTCTAATCAGTAGTGCTTTATTGGTTTAGAGGTGGGCGAGGCCCAACCCACCGCTTCCGTCTGCCACTACGGAGGTATCCTGGGAGGTTCGGCTCCAGAAAGGGGGAACTAAAGGTCTGTGTGCACAGAGTCGGGTGGGTGAGTTGCACTTGCATGATCGTATCATAACCCACTTGCATGACATAGAATAAAACCCCTGTCACCTATTGTATAAGTGGTATGGGATGCTTATATAATAGGCCCTGCAAAACGACCACTTACTCAATAAGCTTGTGTGGGAAAGTTTATAAATTAAGGTTAAGCTCTTATTATATATATATTGCTGTTAATAACCGACACCCCAACGTATAATTTGGTATGGGACTTTTTATACGATGGGAGCCCTATAAAAGATCCCTTGCTTATATGTTTTCGTGTAAGTTAAGGTTAATTTTCATACTTTACTCTACTGCCACATGTACTATAAAAATTGCTAGTATAGGACCGCTGTCATATGTTTCTTGATTACTCTCCACCTTCAAGTCCTCCCCTTTCTTCCTCTCCGCGTGGTGCCTAGGGGCCATGGGGGAAGGGGTGGGGGATGATAGGACTTAGTCTTTTGTACTAACGGCTTTCGAACCACATCATTTAGGGGATCGTGGAGCCCAGTATGGAGGAGCAGCCCCGTAGTTCGGCACGCTTGGAGATGGGGCAGTCTAGCACCGGAGTTCAGATGACAGGGATAGTGAGCCCCTGACCTTAGTTGTGTTTTATTTTGCTTCCGCTTGAGTGACTATGTAGTGAGGATTTGATGTATCGGGCTTAAGCCCTTATTTTCAGTACATTTATATATTTTGTGGACACTCCCTTCATGGAGATATTTTTACTCCGATGTGGTTTTTATTGTGGACATTTGGTTAGAGTTTTACCTCACTTGTGTTTACTCTACTTTGTTGCTTTTCTGTGATCGAATCGGCCGACAGAATCGGCATTTCGCGGTGATGACCCTTCAGGGCATGAAAGTGTCACCGCAAAGCGGTTGTTCTAGGCCTAAGACCCCAGTGTTTTAAAAAAAAAGGGGGGTCTTACAGACTACCACAGTTCCTAAGTACCAATAACCAAAACTCAACACTTGGTATCTAGTATGTCTTAAGCAACTTAAGTTAAACAATGAAAATGTGAAAGCTAACTACAACATACAAGCAATCACATCCGGGGGATTCCGTTCTTATCCCATGTCCAGCCCATACACTTGATCCCGGGCAGGACCGGGGTTTCCTCCTCGCGGTCCTCGTCCTCGACCACGCATGTAACCCCGACCTCAAGGAGCTGCCGGAGGGAGAGCAGGAGGGCCGTTCCCAAACAACTGCGGGCAGTAGCGTTGAATGTGGCCCGGTTGGTTACATTCGAAGCACACCTGCCCATAACGCCTCTCAGGTTGCTGAAATTATTGAGGCTGCGGCGGTGGAGGCAGCGCAAGTGGCTGCGGAACCGGATGCTCCACTCTAAAATTTCGGTGGAAACGCCCTCCACCTCTTTGATGTCCTCTTCCTCCTCTAAATTCCTACCTTCTTCTGTTGCTTGGGACAGCATACATCACGCCCTTCGCATGCCTCTTACCACTTCCCAAGTGGTACGCTTCCAATCTCTTCGCCATGTCGATAATGTCCGCCAAGCTAGTGTCCGCTATAAACAAAAGGGCCTACCTTAGGAGATCTCGCAGCCCTTTGTAGAAATGCTTGGCGCACCCTCTATCATCCAACTCATATGAATCTGTAAACCTCGCGAGATGTTGGAACTCTCGCTGATATTCCATAACCAATTTTGATCCTTGCTTCAACAGTAGAAACCTCTCCTCGAGTTCATCTCGAGCAGAAGAAGGAATGAAGTTCTCCAAGAAGACACCCGAGAACTCTCTCCAACTTATCTCGGTATACACTCGCCCTTGGAAGGTGGAGCCCATGAGTGACTTCCACCACCGCTTAGCATGTAGTTCCAAGATGGACAACGCTAACGTTATAACCATATTGGCTGGGCAACGAATCCCCGCCAATAGCTCTTGCACTGTGTCAAGCCATTTCTTCGTGCGTACGGCCGACTCTGTCCTGAGATAGGCGGTGGGGGAGGGAGAGAGCCGGAAAGGTGCTCAGTCAGTTAGAGCGTGGAGCCTGTTGTTGCATAGGAGGCTGCTACGCCCTAAAGGCATCAAGTATGGTGGTGAGCGTCTGCCCCAACTCAGATTGTTGGAACTGAGTGGGTATGGAAGGGGCAGGAGTGCCCCCCATCGGCTCAACTTGCACTGGAATCTAGACGTAGAATACAAACGTATGGTCCGGTTGAGTAATCTTAAGGTCAAAGTTGGACATACTTAGTGTGAATTACATATGGGAACACCACTGCTCCCGCTAAGTCAGTTTGTCCCCAAACTGACTAATCGAACGGTGGTGGTACCATTGTTGAATGACTTCTTTAGTTGAGGATCGTGGCAAACTAATACCATTTGTAAGACCCCCCATCCCGGATCCCAAAATACGGCATGAAAGGGGACTTATGCTGAGAACAGCCGCCTTGCGGTAGTATTAGCACACGGGTTAACCTGTACCACAAGACGCCTATTCTGCCGGCTACAACCAATATCAATATATATATATGCCAACCCAACCAACAATAATAACAGAAGTCAAATCCACACAAAGCATATAAGTCCAAAAGCACAATAAATAAGAAGCTAATAACAAGCTTCTACTAGTATCAGAGTACAGCTAACAATTGCCCAAAAGGGCTACATCATAGTTGCTCAACACTCACATTAGTAACTAAAGGTAGCGACAGTACCGTCCCTTCAGGCCCTGTCGTCCTGGCATAGCTGTCCTTCTGCATATTCTGCGGCTTCTCTACCTGTGGGGTGACCTCCTAAAAAGGAAGACGTAGAAACCATTAGTCGAAAAGAATAAGTGGCTTCACATCCGCTCCCCCGGCGACTCCTCAGCACCGGGCGGAGAAAGGAACAAGGGTACAATATATAACAAGTAATGTAACATGTACAAGCAGGTGGCAAAAGTACATGATTAACGTTATTATAAACTAGCAGTTCTACAAGAGCAATAACAAACCATCAAGTACAAGTAACTACAGCAGGAAAGTAACTTAACTTATAAGGATGCCCATACAGGCTTATAAGTTAAGGATCGGGTTACATATAGTAACTCATCATATAGGAGTGCCCATACAAACTTATATGATGAGGATCTTGTTTGTGTAATGTATTATATGGTCTGTATGCTATGCAATGACTCATCCATGATCACATATATGCAACCGCTATGTCGACACAGACTAGTAGTTCCCACTTTTTGAGCAGGTAGCTAACCTCTCAGGTATAAACCGTCGTGTCCAGGAGGAGACAGTAAAGCGAGCTTCTCTACTACTAGGTGGGTATCCACACTACTTCACCTAGGCCTCCATATTCCTCAATGCTAAGAACACAACAGCGGAGCCCCCCCCCCCCCCACCCCACCCACCCCCCCACCCCCCTTCGCGTACTATGGCCCAGTGGGAGCCTCAGGTAGATGTGCTCCGAGGACCAAGCCTCGAACCGGCCTTATGTGACCCGGAAGGAGCCTTAGAAGAAAGCACAAGGACCAAGCCCAACTGTCAACCTGGCACGGAAGGAGCCCCGGGACGTGAACACCGAGGACCAAGCCCAACTGCCCAAAGTCTAACTATCAACTCCCGTCGGTGTGACGACTGGAGATCCCGTAGACCTGCCACACTATCCCTAACCCAGGATTATGACATCGCGTGTCGACTCACACCGCATGCAATTCCACATCATCGTGGCAAGGAAGGAGCCTCGGAGAAAGCACAAGGACCAAACCCAACCATCCACTCGGCACGGAAGGAGCCCCGGGACGTGAACGCTAAGGACCAAGCCCAACCATCCGACTTTGACTCATCTCAACGCTATCCTAACTAGTGACGGTCAACACCACACTTACATCCTTCCACAATGCTACCCATAGGGAGAAAACACTATAAGCATTGGACTACTAAATTCATTCCATTAATCAAACATTCACATGCCATAAATTATCCTCCTACATGTCATCCCAAATGATTTCAAAACATGATGTGCATTTATATTAGTCTTCCAAATTCAATCAAATCATTTCATTAAGTGTGCTTCGCTTCACAAACCAATTTCATGAGGTCCAAATATTAAACTTCATCAATAATAGAAATAGGATGATTAACATAAAAGAGTTCACTGAACCTCAAGTTAATTTGCTACATTATCTCTACCGAATCCAAATCCAAAGATATACCAAACCCAGAATTTTAAGTACAGAATAAATCTGGACAGCAACTTTGACCGGAGATTCCCAAAGCTACAGGAATCTGGTGAAGACATGTAACCCCTTGATGGAAATGTCTTTCCATGGGTTACAACTTTCATATTCAAACCACAACCCAGATTTGAGAGTATCATACTTGAAATCGGTTTCAAAGTCCGCTGCGTATAGAAAACAATTTCCGCACTCTTGGTTTGCCAGACAGCAATTTCATTCAGACTTTCCCATGGCTACATACTTCACCTAAAGTCGTGCAACTACTCGTTGGAAAGGTATTTTCAAGGGCTCAACTTTTTTGTTTAGTTGAAAGCCCAGATCTAGACATATCAGACCTGAAAATTGCCAAGAAGATCGCTGTACGCAAAACACAGGTTCTGCACACATCTTAAAGCAGTATGAACGACATCGGTTCATCTTCCTCCTCAATCCAATCTTCCAAAAATCACATCAGAAATTCCTCCTCCCTTATTCACCCTCAAGAGGTCATTACTCTTCACGAAACCATCCCCCCATCTTCAAATGGAAGGTTGGAGAGGTTGAAGGCACAACTATCCTTAGAGCATAAGACCTAGAACGGCCTCTTCCTAGAGAAATCATCATCTCACATGTCTAGACTCTTTTGAGTCGACATCTCACCTAGATATCTATAGATCTAGCACCAAGGGAGAGGGGAGGAAGTTCAAATGATTTCCGGTGTTTCCACCATTTCCGGCCATGGATCTTGTAACTCTTCTCGGTGGCATCTTCTCTTCCACGGTGGCGGCGGATCTTCTCCTCTTGTACTTGCTCCAGCAGCTCTCCCTCTCTATAGAAGTTTCTCTCAGGAAAAGGGCTGGAATGAGGAGTGAAAACGGTTAGGGTTTCAACAACCCTTATAAATGAAAAGTTACATGGGTAGGGACACGCCCGTGTCCCTACCCGTGTCTCGCTCGGGCAAAGCATTACAGGCGGTTACCTGACATTCTGATACATAAACAGGGGTAGGGACACGCTCGTGTACCTACCCGTGTCCACATCACACGACCGTGTTCTCTGGCCATGTCCTCCTCTGGACAAGCCTCATCGAGCTCAACTCGACACACACGGGTAGGTACTCACCCGTATCTCTACCCGTGTCCTTCTCGGGGAACACCTTGTCGAGCTCCTCTCGACACACACTAGTAGTGACACGCCCGTGTCACTACCCGTGTCCTTCTCTAGGACAACTCGAGTCATCGAGTCGAGAGATGGTTGGATAGACACGGGTAGGGATACGCCCGTGTCTCTACCCATGTCCTTCCTGGGATAGCGGTTGTGCATACAAGGGTAGGAGGAACGTCGTGCCCCTGCCGTGTCGTCATGCACACGAGTAGTGACACGCCCGTATCACTACCCGTTTCCTTCTCTGGACATACTCGAGTCATCGACTCTAGAGCTGGTCTCACATGCACGGGTAGGGACACACCCGTGTCTCTACCCGTGTCCTATTCTGGACTGATTTCTCCTCCCCCTCACAAGTGCAGCCCCAGTGCCAGCACTTCCCTGACCCCAAGTCAGATCTCCTGACTCCAAAAATGCGCACGAGGGGCCTAGTGCGAATCGGGACGTTACATTAATTATATATATACATATGTAAACATATATATATATATATATATATATATATATATATATATATATATATATATATATATATATATATATATATATATATATATATATATACATCTCTATATATCTGAATAAAGCATAGGGCTGTCCCTGAAGTCTACTCTTGAAACAAATGGAAATCAAGCAGTAACTTACACAAATTAAAAAAAATTATAGATTCATAAGGTATTATGCATACTGGACATATGTATTTATTATTTGTTGAGGTCTCCCTACAACAACTTCATATAAAGACAAAGTCAAATAAGTAAAGCAATGAGGAAGAGTAAATGAAAATGCTAATGATAGAGAGCCCTGACCTACACATGTTATTGTCACAGGGAAGCAACATCGGTTGGTTCAGCAACCGATAAACGGCAAGAAAAACTTATGTGAATAAGGCAGATCAAATATAGTTGATAGTATCATGAGCACAATCAATCCTGATTAAAGCACTCTATCCCCACCCCTTAAAAATTCTAAAGAATGTTTAGAACAGAAATGAAAGCAAAACAAAATCATCAGATTAATATGATATTTATTCGACAGAAAAACATCATCAATTTCCGTGTTGTTTGGAACAAGAACACGTTCCCAAAAACTATCTCAAAACATCATGGAAATAAATATAAGTTCACCAAAATCTATCTCAAAGCATCGAGTTGATATGATTTTTTTCCATATTAGTAGATCAACACTAAAGCTTTTAATTTGGGTAGTGCATCATCCGTTGAAATTCTGCATCTTCTTGAGCGCTATTTTCATCACCAACCTAAAAATTATATACATTACGGATATGTTAAACAAGTTAATAATTGAGTAATAAACAATACTACTTACTTGACCAGTGCTAGAAGGTATCGATGGATTCACCCGACTTCTAGAAGTGGTTGTTGTTGGTGTCAATAGGCAGCTAACAAGCTCCAAATAAGCTCGCACCTCTTGTTGTAGGCATGCCATCTTTTCTTCCATTTGTGCCTCCACTTGTGCCTTCATTTCGGCAATTTGAATATTGAACTGTGATTGCATTTCTTCTCAAAGTTGAGTACGGATTGACTCAACTGCTTCTTGACTAGGTTGTAAATTAAGATCTTTTTTCCTCATTAAGCCCCATGTACGCAAATGTCCATGTCCATCCTATCCCATTACTCGAGAGAAGCAAGAATCTCTATATTCTACGGTGCGCTCCTCCTCAGGCACATTTTCAAGAAGAGTGTTCATATCTTCCTATGATATGAAGATATAAAAATAAGAAATGTGGTCAATATTATATGTATTATTTTGAAATTAGTAATGGGTGAAAGAAATCAAAACATACAATGGCCTCCTGAGCTTCAAAATCAACTCTACCCTTATTATCTGTCTGTGTTCTTATAAAAACATTAATTCTATCTACCAGATCGTTACCTTGTTTCTCCATCTAAAACAACAACAAAAAATAAATTGTCATTGCATATATGTATTATATAAAGATGTTGGATGTTTTACCTCTGATCGAACAGAGCGAAATGAGGACCTCCCCATTTTATTGTATCCGCCAAGATGTTCACGGTTGATTGAATTTTGCATTGATACAACTTTAACATCTTCTTGCCCCCAATATTGGACAAGAGTTCTCCATTTCCATACAATAACATGATCTGGGACAATAGCATGGCACTCCTCATCAGTTGTATATATATCATAATTATCACGCTTAACATGGTATTTCCATTCCCTCCACCGCAATCCAACCGAATGCAAGCATTTTCTTTGATAATTTAGAGGGACATTTGTATTCACCAACAATTATTCAACGAAATAAAATTGAGTTTATTTTAAGAGTGGTGTTCATTAATGTAACAAAAGAATAAAGTACAATACCTGAACCTCTCTGCATATCGCATCAAGCATGTCACTGGGTATATCCGTCCATCACGGATATGTGAGTGGTAGTTTAAGCCCATTTCTAGCTAGAACCCCAAGTTCGCTAACAAATGGTTGCTCGCACTTACCGGTAGGGTACCCATATATATCAAAATCAACATGAAATCGCTCACCTGTCCCCCACATTAGGATGCCTTGAGTAGGGCCTCGACCTCTCTTTTTATTAATACTTTCATGATTGTTTGAAAGATCTGCATTAAAAATGTTATTAACTTATATATGTTGTTATAGTGCACAAGCAAAATAATTATGATTCCAAATACCTGCATTGTCTAGTGAATGTGATGTGTCAATGGGTTGGGAGATTGGTGTAGTATTTGCAATAGCATGGGAAACTGAATGTAAAGTGTTGATGGGTTGGGATATTGGTGAAGGATTTATATTAGGTGTGGACATTGAATGCGCGGCGATGGATTGAGAGAGTTGCAACTTTTCAGTCATTGTTTGTCCTCGATTTTTTTCTTCCCCATGCCTGCAAGAAGATCACAGAACAAACTATATTAATCAATCAAATGTAATTTAAAATGATCAAATATAGTAATTTGTCAAGCAAAAAAATTATGATTCCAAATACCTGCATTGCCATGTGAATGTGATGTGTTAATGGGTTGGGAGATTGGTGTAGCATGTGCAGTAGCTTGGGAAACTGAATGTAGAGTGGTGATGGGTTGGGATATTGGTGAAGGATTTATATTAGGTTGGGACATTGAATGTGCGGTGACGGATTAAGAGAGTTGCCACTTTTCAGTCATAGTTTGTCCTTGAGTATTTTTCTTCCCCATGCCTGTAAGAAGATCATAGAACAAACTATATTAATCCATCAAATGTAATATAAAATGATCAAATATAGTAATTTGTCAAGCCAAAAAATTATGATTCGAAATACCTGCATTGTCTAGTGAATGTGATGTGTCAATGGGTTGGGAGATTGGTGTAGCATGTGTAGTATCTTGGGAAACTGAATATAGAGTGGTGATGGGTTGGGATATTATTGAATGATTTATATTAGGTTGGGAGATTGAATGTGCGGCGACAGATTGAGAGAGTTGCAACTTATCAATCAAAGTTTGTCCTCCAGTTTTTTTCTTTCCCATGCCTGCAAGAAGATCATAGATTAAACTATATTAATCCATCAAATGTAATTTAAAATGATCAAAAATAGTAATTTGTCAAGCAAAAAAATTATGATTCCAAATACCTGCATTGTCTAGTGAATGTGATGTGTCAATGGGTTGGGAGATTTGTGTAGCATGTGCAGTAGCTTGGAAAACTAAATGTAGAGTGGTGATGGGTTGGGATATTGGTGAAGGATTTATATTAGGTTGGGAGATTGAATGTGCGGCGACGGATTGAGAGAGTTGCAACTTTTCAATCATAGTTTGTCCTTGAGTTTTTTTATTCCCCATGCCTGCAAGAAGATCATAGAACAATCTATATTAATTCAAAACACATCACAACTATATTATAAATCAAACTATATTAATTTAAAATGACAAAATATAGCAATTTGGCAAGCACAAAATTATGATAACATACAATATTACTCTTCATTAGTTATTTTGTCGTCAACATCTAAAAGAATATCATCAACAACATCACCATCAACTCCTTCCCTAACCCAATTAGTATCATCATCACGTACACATATTGTTTCATCTAAATGTTGTTGATGAGTGGTTCAACTTGAGGTTCAGCATCAAATGAATCCCGAGCTGTCAACTTCATAACAACTTCCCAATCTGGATCTAGAGGATCCTTGACGAAACAAACCCGCTATACTTGAGTGGCTAATATAAAAGGCTCATCTATCATTTTATTTTGTCTATACAACAAATGATTGAAGTTCACAAGAGTGAAACTAAATTCATCCAATTTTTTTCTAACTTGAGGGTCAACCCAATCGCACTTAAATAGGATGAATTTAAATTCATTACCATAGTGAATCTCAAAAATGTCCCTTAACCTTCCATAGTAAGTGACACACCCTACACGTGGGTTCTTAACTTTGGATCTAGCATAACTAGTTGTACTTGCTTTGAGCAGCACACCACTATTTTGGGTAGTTCTTTTTTGATCTTTATACTTTGTGCGATAACGAAATCCATTAATAAAATATCCATCATATCTCCATGCCCAATTATCTGGACCTTCATTGAGATACTTAACTTCTCTGGATAGATTGTTATTAATAGATCTAACCTGTAGCGATATCAAACCATGGATGAAATTAATGAAATGATTCATTAAAAAGTTGATCTTCATTACTATACTGAAGAACTTACATAATGTTTAAACCATAATGAAAGGATTCATTATGAGCTTTATCAATTTGATGTTAGGTCATACGAGGGATTGTATTTTGAGTTCTTCGATGTGTTTACTATATAAGAACACATTTTTATATTGTAAAAATGAAACACCAAATAAAATTGATGGGAAAAAAATATGACAACTCACGTTAGAAAAGGTGTAATTGCATCTGTGTTGAAAAGAACATGACGATGCATTTGTATCAAAGAAAACTCATCAAGTTCTATCTTTTTCCCCGTTTTAAATGGGTGACCAATGTCATGTCCTCCATCATAATTTCTATTTTTCCGATTATATTTTGTTTCAATGCCAACAAGACATCGTTCACAAAAGTTCATGCATTCCTCTATTAGATATCCTTTCGCAATAGAAACTTACGGATGAGCACGATTACGTACATATCACTTCAAGGTAAGTAGATACCTAATTTCAATATATATAATAAGTTAATACAAATAATATTATATAAATAAATATATAAACTCAAATATATGAAATGTTCATTACCTTTCAATAGGATACATCCATCAAAATTGCACCGGACCACCAACAGAGGACTCTTCAGCTAAATGTATTGTTAGATGCTCCATAATATCAAAAAAAGAAGGTGGAAATATCTTTTCAAGATGACATAGTGTTAGAACTATGCGTTCTTGCATAAACTTCAAATCCACATGCTTAATAGCCTTTGAGCACAATTGTCTATAGAAATTAGATAACTCGATAACAACTTTCACAAAATCTGGTGGTAATACTTTCCTTATGGCTATTGGAAGGAATTGTTGTATAAGAATGTGCATATCATGACTTTTGAGACCCCAAATATTTCTCTCTTTCAAATGTACACATCGAGAAATATTAGAAGCATAACCATCCGGGACTTTGATATTTTTTAACACTTGTAGGAAAACATCTTGATGAACTTTGTTCATTGAAAAACGGGCTGGAGATAAGAAGGCCTTACCAGATGCAGGTTGTTGTGGGTGCAATTGTGTTCGAATACCCATTTCTTTTAAATCTCATCTTGCTTTTAAGCCATCTCTTGTTTTTCATATAACACCTAATATTGTATAAATCAAATTTTCACCCATAATCTTCTCTTGGTGCATTACATCAATGAAATGATGTGTTTGAAAATACTCCCAATATGGCAATTCAAAGAAGATGCTTTTTTCTTCCAATCATGTTTTTCCCAACATTCTTAACCCTACATTTATCTTCCCTCTTCCTCTTTTTAAGATCATCCTTCTTGTATTCAGTAAGCACATCATTCAGTTGTGTTGTGATAGTACTTCCCTTTAACATTAGAGGTTTAGCTTCAAATTCATGACATCCATTAAAAGCTGCCTTACCTCTTTGAAACCTGTGCCCACTAGGTAACAATCGACGATGACCCAAATAGCAAAATTTTCTACAATTTCTTAGCCATTGTGATTTAGTTTGCAAATTACAATTTGCACAAGCATACTGGCCATTTGTACTCCATCCTGATAAGTTTGTATATGTCGGGTAGTCATTAATTGTCCAAAACAATACGGCACGTAGAGTGAACATCTGACTTTTTGATGCATCATATGTAGCCACACCATCATTCCATAATTCTTTTAACTCTTCAATCAATGGTTGAATGTAAATATCAATTTTATTACTAGGCCCCTTCGGTCCATCAATTACTACAATAAGAAAGAGAAAAGATTGTATCATGCACAACCATGGCGCCAAATTATAAGGAATTAAAACAACTGGCCACGTGCTATGAGCAATGGACATGGTTCTATATGGATTAAACCCATCAGAGGCCAAACCAAGTCTAATATTGCGACACTCTGCAGCAAATTGAGGATAATCTTTATCAAACTTTTTCCAAGTTAGAGAGTCAGCCAGGTGCCTCATAGTATCATCTATAGTACGTTCCTCTGCATGTCATCGCATATAACTTGCAGTTTTTGATGACATGAATAACCTTTTCAATCTCGGTGTCGAAGGAAAATATCTTACTTGTTTTCCTGGAATTTTTGAAATTATATTTTGCATGTTATTTTCATTGTCATTTAGTTGTTTGTATCGTGACTCGCTGCAAATCTCATAATTTTCAAGTGTAATATCATTTCCTTTAAAAATCATGCAATTATTGGGGCATGCATCCCAAGTCTCGTAAGAAAATCCCAAATCTTTTGTAATCTTTTCAGATTCATAATAAAACTTGGGTATTTTTATGTCCGGAAAAGCATCAATAAGGCACTCCAATAGCCATGTGAATGAGATATCTGTCCATCCATGCATGGCTTTACCTTGCAGTAATCTAACTTTGAAAGACAATAATGTATACTTTACACAATTAGGGTATAATGGACACTCTGCTTCTTGAACAAGTTTTATAAATTTGGCATCTTCTTCGCCAGGACCATCAATTCTTGGACTGCTTAATGATGACGGAATTCCAATTGCTCCATGTATCATCTCCATCATATCATCTCTAAAATCATAATGTTGTTCATTCCCACTACAAGATATAGAAGAATATGATTCCCCGTGAAGGGTCCATATTTTGTACTTGGATAAAAACCCATTTATAATTATATGTTCACGAGCAATGACCCTCTCCATCAAATAAGTATTACAAAATTGTTTGCAAGGGCAATAAATTTGAGTCTCAAAACTATATGTTTTATTTTGATATGCATAATCTAGAAACTTGTCAACACCATGGATGTATTCAGATGAAGCTCTATTTTGCAAATCAATCCAACTTTTATCCATATTTAATGCTAGAGAAATCTACATAAATTAAAAAAAATTAGGGTTATACAAGTAGAGGTCGGACAATGAAAATATATTAGTTTGAGTTTAAATAATCTTTGACAAATAAAAACAAACACACACATACAAAATCAAAAACACACACACACACATACACAATAAAACACACATACACACACACACAGACACATACACAACCAAAAAAACACACACACACATACAAAATCAAAAACACAAACAAAAAAAACAATCAAAAAACACACACATGTACACACAAAAAAAAAATAAACACACACACATACCCATATAAACAATCAAACACACACACACACACACACACACACACACACACATACAATCAATAACACACAGACACACACACACACACACACACACACATACACAATCAAAAAACACACACACATATACACAATCAAAAAACACACACCCATACACACACAAAAATCACATATACACGCATACACAATAAAACACACACACACACACACATACACAAATACACACACACATACACATACACAATCAAAAAACACACAATAAAAAAACACACACATACACACATACAAAATAAAAACACACACATACACAAATACACAAATAAAAAAACACACACAAACATACACATACACAAAAAAAAACACAAACATACACACATACAAAATCAATAACACACACACACATATACAGATACACAATCAAAAAACACACACATATACGTACACATACACAAACAAAAAACACACACACATACACGTACATATAAACAATCAAACACCCACACACACACACACACACACAGATATATACACACACACACATACACAATCAAAACACACGCACACACACACACACATACACAATCAAAAAACACACACACACCTACTCAAACAAAAAAATCACATATACACGCATACACAATAAAACACACACACACACACACACACACACACACACAGACACACATATACACAAATACACACACACATACACATACACAATCAAAAAACACACACATACAAAATAAAAACACACACATACACAAATACACAATCAAAAAAACACACACAAACATACACATATACAAACAAAAAAAGAAGCGGACTAAAACAGCGATTTGGAAAGGAGATAGATCTACTCCCAACAAGAAGCGACACAATAGCAATGAACAATCCTCAGGAAACTCTAAAAAAATTGAGCAATAAAATTCTAGCAATTCTGAAAAATACCAAAGGATCAATGCGTCGAAGGAAACACCCGACCTCATCCACCGATTACAAAAAAAGAGCTCGTAAAGAAAGAGAGGTAGTCACACCAAAGTAGAGAATGTCGTTATGCAAGGTCACTCAAGATGATGTGGAGAATCTCTCTACCACGGGATCCACCAGAGACGGTGGACTCACACTAGACGGAAATAAGGGCACATGTTCCACTGGAATCACGTCAGGCACAGAAGCACTATCGTCGTCAACGATCGACCGAGAGAGGGTGTTGGCGAACCCGAGAGGCGAGCGACTCTCGCACGGGGAGATTCGGCGGCAGAGTGCTGCGAAATCGAGCAGCAAACCGTAGCAGAGTTTCTCAGAATGTGATCTCATTCCCCCTCCAATCAGAATATATAATATTTTATATTTTAAAAAAAGATTAAAAACATTAAAAAATAGTATAATAGTATTTGTTTAGCCACGATTTTGTCAAGGCAATGGCTAATGGTTTAGTTTTATGCCATGAATTTGTTATTCGTTAATTATTTGCCACGAAATATGAACCCTGGATAATACTTAACTGTTAGCCACAATTTTTAGTCCCTGGCCAAAAAAAGTGTAGTCAATACTCACTTTTCTAGTAGTGAGTGATCACCTTTCCAAACTTAAGAAGAGCGCTTCCCAAGCCGCTCCCTGATCCATCACTCTAGATTTCAAAGTCGTCTGAACCATATGGCGATGTCAAGATTGGCGTCGCGGTCAAGCGACTCTTTGGCTGTTCAAAAGCTCGCGCGAACTCCAGAATCTAGACGAACTTCGGATCCATCCTCATTAGTGTGCTAAGAGGCAATGCGATCCATGAGAAGTTTTCTACAAAACGTCAGTAGTAGCCCGCCAATCCAAGGAAACTCCTGACTTCGGCTACAGAATACAACACCCGCAACTCCCGTATGGCTATTATGTTTGATGGATCCACTGTAATGCCCTCTCCACTCACCATATGCCATGAAAAGTCAATGATGACTGCCAGAACTTACACTTTAATACCTTGGCGTAGAGGTTGTTTCTCCTCATGGTGTGTAACACCATACGTAAATGGTTCACATGGTCTTCTTCAGACTATGAGTATATTAGGATGTCGTCAATAAAGACGATTACAAATAGGTCCAAGTACTCGCGAAATGTTCAGTGCATTAGGTTCATGAACACCGATGGCGCGTTTGTTATCCCAAATAGCATCATAGTGAACTCGTAAGGACCGTAGCGTGTTCAAAACACTGACTTGGGAATGTCACCTTCTTGAATCCTCAACTGGTAGTAAACAGACTTTAAGTCCAGTTTAGACTAGACGGTCGATCCCACTAGCTGATCAAACAAGACATCAATTCGACGTATTGGATACTTGTTCTTGTTCGTCAGCTTATTCAATTCGTGATAGTCGTTGCACAAATGCAGACTACCTTCCTTTTTTTCACAAAGATAATAGGTGCGCTCCAAGGTGACATACATGTGCATATATAACCCTGTTCCATCAAATCTTGTTGTTGAACTTTCATTTTCGCCATTTCCTTTGGCGCTACACGATATGGCAAGCGGGGCACAGGTTTTGCACCTGACACCAACTCAATAGAGAATTCAATCTCCCGCTGGGGTGGTAACCCAGGAAGCTCCTTCAAAAAGACATCAGTATACTCCAAAATAATCGGAACATCACTCACACTAACTTTTGGCTCAATAGCCGTGATAAGCGTGAAGAATAACTCTGTGCCCTTTCGAACAGCTTTGATGACTTAGTGAGCAGACATCAACAATTTGCTTGATCCTCGCATACCAGCGAATTTCATCTCTAGCTTGGTATTTTGTCCCAGTATGATCACCTTTGAATTACAGTCGATAAAGGAATGCTGATCCTAGAGCCAGTCCATACCAAAGATCACATCAAATTCCGATATCGGCTGCACAGATGCTTCCAATCCGAATTCCCGCCTTCCTATATGTACATGCATCCTAACTCAGAACATTCTTGTGGGATCATTAGGGGTTAATACTGAACTCATCGACCATGAAAATCCACTATATATATAAACAACAACATTTATATATCTCACAGGAATGTATATAAAATACACAAAATGTTTGGCCCTAAGGCCTTACATTTCTTCTTCACAAGTGTGGTTTTCATACATCAGCACACAGGCCGGCCACATAAGAAAAGAGTAAAACATTTCGTCATTCGGCCTTCGTGGGCCAGCATAGCAGCAGCAAGCGCCTCAGCCCACTATTTCCCGCTCAACTCTCCAGCACCTACATGGGGACAATCCACTGCAACGGTGGTAAATAAAGCAACAGTCATCATTCAGCTGTCCAATTTATAATGACCCTAACCCTTTCCCGGGGCAGTGGTATTCCTTCCCTGCAGGCATAGCATTTTCACAAGCAAATATATCACAAAATGTGAATGCACGCACAATCAAAATATCACAAACGTCGACCACATGGCCTGACGCTCCGTGCACTTAGGTCACATTAGCAGTGAACCGGAAAACCAGGGTACCATCACCTTTTTCAGGTCCCAGACCCAACGGTAAACATTGAGCATTCATGCTCCACAGCCCACAACAGGAGACATTAGTCTTGATGGAGGATAGCCCAAGACACTCATTATAAGATCCTAACGAAATCAATAACTTAGGCACTCAAGTTAGACAACCATAACACGGATATAGTTCAACCCTTGCTCGTTGCTCAAATCGCCATTTCAATGTCTAGACTGACGCGGGTCGGCTTACCCTTGTTTGTTCGGCTCACTGGCCTTTAAGAGCATATAGCTCACAATATCCACACTATCCTCGAAGGACTGGCTTCACAATCATAGGTTAGCTAGGAGCTATCGCCAGCGACAACCACTATCTCCTGGCATTAGCGACAGAACAATCTTTCTGTACCCAGCCCCAACCATAACTGGACCAACTATTCAGAAAACCCTGCAACTACCTGCAGTGCCAGAAAAACTGGAATTACATAGCATACAACACATGAATTTCGAGGGTAATTTTCAGAAATTCCACTCCAGTACTTCCTGTTACTCCACTTCACATGCATAACCCACTGACTCCACAAAATACTAGTTTATATGCGGAGACTTTTTCGGTGTGCAAAATAAAGCATCACCAATCCAAACCAACCTATCCAGATTGGCCTCACACAGCATGCCTAATTCGTACTACACATTTCCGGATCTATATGAAAGACTTAGAAGGGATTTCATGAATCAACCCAACGGAAATCCCTCAACAATCCACCTTTTGGTCGGAGAATTCCATGCATATGCCAAATTAAGGACTTCACATGTCCAAGGAGGAAGATCGTTAACCTTGAAGTTCTTTTAGGATCCATGGCAAAGCTTTTCTACGTGGATGGAAATGAGCGCCTCACATTCCCCTTCCCGAATCTAACTTCAGATCTTGATTCCAGCCACAAGATCTTCTTCAGCAACTTCAACAAGATCCACCTAAACCCTAGCTTCCACCGTGAGTTCTCTGCTCTAGAACTGGGAAGTAAGGAAGAGAGAGAGAGAGAAAAGGAAATAATGATTTCCTCAATCCCATCCCTCTACATATGTGGCCACGGGTTTCACCCCAGCCACAAGATAAACTCATTAAAACCAAGCAATTGCCTGGGTTTAAGTTGAAAAGTAAACCACCGCTCACTAGCATACACCAACCATCTGACACGAGTTGCCACCACGGTGATATCTTATTTTGACAAGTCATCGAACGGGGTTGAGTTCGTCGAACGGGAGTGAGTTCGTCGAATGGGCCTGAGTTCGTCGAATGGGTCCATAACATATAACAGAGCTATATTCGTCCAACTCCGTTCAACGTTTTGTCGAACCCCGTTCGATGTTCGCCGAACCCCGTTCGATGTTCGCCTAACCCCGTTCGACGTTCGTCGAACCCCGTTCGACATTCGCCGAACCTCGTTCGATGCTTTTTAGCCTGTTACTTCCTACTCCTTTTTGGGGTGTTACAAAAAGGTTCACAAATAATGAGCAGCATCTAGCAATACATCATTGCTCCCCAAGTAATAAGACTTTAAAACTCAAAAGCCATTGTGACCAATGTATCAGTGTTGTCATGTCCCTTCGTCCCTTATATCTGGATAGAACTAGAGGTATAGACCGTGTCACCCTCATAATTGTTCAATCCTAGTTTCCTGGTCTAGAATGAACTTCTAAAAACCATCGAGTCCAATATCGTATATTGACTCAACTAAGCATGTCCATGCATTTATCAGTCTCATTCCATCAATGGGCCCAAGGATGCAACACATGTCATATATGAGGACAAATCTCATTTTTGTCCACACGCAAACACCCAAATGTTTTGTAGCATACCCAATAATCACTTTTATCATCCAACTTTCTCAAGACTGGACTTTTTATAGCATTAAAGCACGCTCTTCCTCACTTGATGAATGTTGTGACTTCAGGTCAAAGGACCACAAACACCATTGCCACTTGAGCCATACTTATAACACGTTCATATAATAATCCACATAGTATTCTAATGGTGGGTCTGTCCAGTACACTTGTTCACTAACAAATACCCATTTGATGACTTGATATCTCAATATCATGACCCATGAGAACGGATCATCAATCAATGCACATGCTAGTCTTAATGTATCATCATCGTCTTTTGCTTATAAGATGACACACCGACCACGGACCATTTGAGAATGAAGCTTCTAAAATATAGACACTCATATTCAAGTCACCACTTGACTCCCATGAAAGCAAACATTCTAAGGGAATTTATTATGTTAAATTAATCTATCGCAACAGAAATAAATTTACACAATAAAAGAACTTGCAATAAAAATAAAATGAAATGTATAGTACTCTATTTATCAAATGAATTATTATAACAATCGACAAATATAAAATCCACAAGTCTCCTACTACAGTTGATGATTCTAGTATCTAATACTCATTGATCTAATATGATTATCATGCTTTCTCTATGCGAGAGGCTCTGTCAGTGAATCCGTAATATTTTCTTCAGTCAGCACTCTGCAAATGTTCATATCTCCTTGATCGAAAATCTCTCGAATAAGGAGGAACCGCTGAAGTATGTTCTTAAAGCGCTAATGATATCTAGGTTCTGAAGCAAGTACAATTGCACTGTTATTGTCATAGTAGAGAACTATGAGACCAACAATTCTAGGAACTACATCTAATGCGCTGATGAATTTCCAAATCTATATAGCCTCCTTTGCCGCCTTTGCAGTAGCGATATACTCGGCTTCAGTTGTAGAATCAGCAATTGTCTCCTACTTAGAACTCTTCTAGCTAATATCTCCTCTATTTACGCAAAATATAAACCCCTAATCGAGACTTTGAGTCATCCCTATTAGTTTGGAAGCTAGCATCTGTGTAACCATTTACAACAGGCTCTTCGTCTCCTCCAAACACCAAGAACGTATCCTTTGTCCTTCTCAAGTACTTCATGATATTCTTGATGGCTATCCAATGACCATCACTGAGATCAGACTAATACCTGCTAGTCATGCTCATAGCATAAGAAACATCGGGTCGAGTACATATCATTACATACATGATTGATCCAATTTCCAAAGCATATAGAATAAACTTCATGTGGTCCTTATCTTCACAAGATTTAGAAAACTCCTCCAAAGAGAGACTCAGACGATGAGATATGAGTAAAAATCCTTTCTTGGACTCAAGCATGCTGAACCATTTCAACACCTTCTCAATGTATGTACTTTGGGTCAAACACAGTAACCTCTTCGATCTATCTGTATAGATCTTAATACTAAGTATGTAAGTCGCTTCACCCAAGTCTTTCATAGAAAAATAGTTCCCTAGGTTGTTCTTAACAACTTGTATGGTTGGTTTGTCATACCCGATCAACAGTATGTCATATACATATAATATTAGGAAGACAATAATGCTCCCACTAATCCTCTTGTAAACACACAGTTCATCCTCGTTCTTCATAAAACCAAAACTGCTGATCTTTTCAACAAAACAAACATTCCAACATCGAGAAGCCTGTTTAAATCCTTAAATTGATCTCTGCAGCTTGCATATTTTAGTGGCTTCACCTAGAGACACAAAACTCTCGGGTTGTCATGCACACGAGTAGTGACATGCCCGTATCACTACCCGTTTCCTTCTCTGGACATACTCGAGTCATCGACTCTAGAGCTGGTCTCACATACACGGGTAGGGACACACCCGTGTCTCTACCCGTGTCCTATTCTGGACTGATTTCTCCTCCCCCTCACAAGTGCAGCCCCAGTGCCAGCATTTCCCTGACCCCATGTCAGATCTCCTGACTCCAAAAATGTACACGAGGGGCCTAGTGCGAATCGGGACATTACATTAATTATATATATACATATGTAAACATATATATATATATATATATACATCTCTATATATCTGAATAAAGCATAGGGCTGTCCCTGAAGTCTACTCTTGAAACAAATGGAAATCAAGCAGTAACTTACACAAATTAAAAAAAATTATAGATTCATAAGGTATTATGCATACTGGACATATGTATTTATTATTTGTTGAGGTCTCCCTACAACAACTTCATATAAAGACAAAGTCAAATAAGTAAAGCAATGAGGAAGAGTAAATGAAAATGTTAATGATAGAGAGCCCTGACCTACACATGTTATTGTCACAGGGAAGCAACATCGGTTGGTTCAGCAACCGATAAACGACAAGAAAAACTTATGTGAATAAGGCAGATCAAATATAGTTGATAGTATCATGAGCACAATCAATCCTGATTAAAGCACTCTATCCCCACCCCATAAAAATTCTAAAGAATGTTTAGAACAGAAATGAAAGCAAAACAAAATCATCAGATTAATATGATATTTATTCGACAAAAAAACATCATCAATTTCCGTGTTGTTTGGAACAAGAACACGTTCCCAAAAACTATCTCAAAACATCATGGAAATAAATATAAGTTCACCAAAATCTATCTCAAAGCATCAAGTTGATATGATTTTTTTCCATATTAGTAGATCAACACTAAAGCTTTTAATTTGGGTAGTGCATCATCCGTTGAAATTCTGCATCTTCTTGAGCGCTATTTTCATCACCAACCTAAAAATTATATACATTACGGATATGTTAAACAAGTTAATAATTGAGTAATAAACAATACTACTTACTTGACCAGTGCTAGAAGGTATCGATGGATTCACCCGACTTCTAGAAGTGGTTGTTGTTGGTGTCAATGGGCAGCTAACAAGCTCCAAATAAGCTCGCACCTCTTGTTGTAGGCATGCCATCTTTTCTTCCATTTGTGCCTCCACTTGTGCCTTCATTTCGGCAATTTGAATATTGAACTGTGATTGCATTTCTTCTCAACGTTGAGTACGGATTGACTCAACTGCTTCTTGATTGGGTTGTAAATTAAGATCTTTTTTCCTCATTAAGCCCCATGTACGCAAATGTCCATGTCCGTCCTCTCCCATTACTCGAGAGAAGCAAGAATCTCTATATTCTACGGTGCGCTCCTCCTCAGGCACATTTTCAAGAAGAGTGTTCATATCTTCCTATGATATGAAGATATAAAAATAAGAAATGTGGTCAATATTATATGTATTATTTTGAAATTAGTAATGGGTGAAAGAAATCAAAACATACAATGGCCTCCTGAGCTTCAAAATCAACTCTACCCTTCTTATTTGTCTGTGTTCTTATAAAAACATTAATTCTATCTACCAGATCGTTACCTTGTTTCTCCATCTAAAACAACAACAAAAAATAAATTGTCATTGCATATATGTATTATATAAAGATGTTGGATGTTTTACCTCTGATCGAACAGAGCGAAATGAGGACCTCCCCATTTTATTGTATCCACCAAGATGTTCACGGTTGATTGAGTTTTGCATTGATACAACTTTAACATCTTCTTGCCCCCAATATTGGACAAGAGTTCTCCATTTCCATACAATAACATGATCTGGGACAATAGCATGACACTCCTCATCAGTTGTATATATATCATAATTATCACGCTTAACATGGTATTTTCATTCCCTCCACCGCAATCCAACCGAATGCAAGCATTTTCTTTGATAATTTAGAGGGACATCTGTATTCACCAACAATTATTCAACGAAATAAAATTGAGTTTATTTTAAGAGTGGTGTTCATTAATGTAACAAAAGAATAAAGTACAATACCTGAACCTCTCTGCATATCGCATCAAGCATGTCACTGGGTATATCCGTCCATCACGGATATGTGAGTGGTAGTTTAAGCCCATTTCTAGCTAGAACCCCAAGTTCGCTAACAAATGGTTGCTCGCACTTACCGGTAGGGTACCCATATATATCAAAATCAACATGAAATCGCTCACCTGTCCCCCACATTGGGATGCCTTGAGTAGGGCCTCGACCTCTCTTTTTATTAATACTTTCATGATTGTTTGAAAGATCTGCATTAAAAATGTTATTAACTTATATATGTTGTTATAGTGCACAAGCAAAATAATTATGATTCCAAATACCTGCATTGTCTAGTGAATGTGATGTATTAATGGGTTGGGAGATTGGTGTAGTATTTGCAGTAGCGTGGGAAACTGAATGTAAAGTGTTGATGGGTTGGGATATTGGTGAAGGATTTATATTAGGTGTGGACATTGAATGTGCGGCGATGGATTGAGAGAGTTGCAACTTTTCAGTCATTGTTTGTCCTCGATTTTTTTCTTCCCCATGCCTGCAAGAAGATCATAGAACAAACTATATTAATCAATCAAATGTAATTTAAAATGATCAAATATAGTAATTTGTCAAGCAAAAAAATTATGATTCCAAATACCTGCATTGCCATGTGAATGTGATGTGTTAATGGGTTGGGAGATTGGTGTAGCATGTGCAGTAGCTTGGGAAACTGAATGTAGAGTGGTGATGGGTTGGGATATTGGTGAAGGATTTATATTAGGTTGGGACATTGAATGTGCGGTGACGTATTAAGAGAGTTGCCACTTTTCAGTCATAGTTTGTCCTTGAGTATTTTTCTTCCCCATGCCTGCAAGAAGATCATAGAACAAACTACATTAATCCATCAAATGTAATATAAAATGATCAAATATAGTAATTTGTCAAGCCAAAAAATTATGATTCGAAATACCTGCATTGTCTAGTGAATGTGATGTGTCAATGGGTTGGGAGATTGGTGTAGCATGTGCAGTAGCTTGGGAAACTGAATATAGAGTGGTGATGGGTTGGGATATTGTTGAACGATTTATATTAGGTTGGGAGATTGAATGTGCGGCGACGGATTGAGAGAGTTGCAACTTATCAATCAAAGTTTGTCCTCCAGTTTTTTTTCTTTCCCATGCCTGCAAGAAGATCATAGATTAAACTATATTAATCCATCAAATGTAATTTAAAATGATCAAAAATAGTAATTTGTCAAGCAAAAAAATTATGATTCCAAATACCTGCATTGTCTAGTGAATGTGATGTGTCAATGGGTTGGGAGATTGGTGTAGCATGTGCAGTAGCTTGGAAAACTGAATGTAGAGTGGTGATGGGTTGGGATATTGGTGAAGGATTTATATTAGGTTGGGAGATTGAATGTGCGGCGACGGATTGAGAGAGTTGCAACTTTTCAATCATAGTTTGTCCTCGAGTTTTTTTTCTTCCCCATACCTGCAAGAAGATCATAGAACAATCTATATTAATTCAAAACACATCACAACTATATTATAAATCAAACTATATTAATTTAAAATGACAAAATATAGCAATTTGGCAAGCACAAAATTATGATAACATACAATATTACTCTTCATTAGTTATTTTATCGTCAACATCTAAAAGAATATCATCAACAACATCACCATCAACTCCTTCCCTAACCCAATTAGTATCATCATCACGTACACATATTGTTTCATCTAAATGTTGTTGATGAGTGGTTCAACTTGAGGTTCAACAGCAAATGAATCCCGAGCTGTCAACTTCATAACGACTTCCCAATCTGGATCTAGAGGATCTTTGACGAAACAAACCTGCTATACTTGAGTGGCTAATATAAAAGGCTCATCTATCATTTTATTTTGTCTATACAACAAATGATTGAAGTTCACAAGAGTGAAACTAAATTCATCCAATTTTTTTCCAACTTGAGGGTCAACCCAATCACACTTAAATAGGATGAATTTAAATTCATTACCATAGTGAATCTCAAAAATGTCCCTTAACCTTCCATAGTAAGTGACACACCCTACACGTGGGTTCTTAACTTTGGATCTAGCATAACTAGTTGTACTTGCTTTGAGCAGCACACCACTATTTTGGGTAGTTCTTTTTTGATCTTTATACTTTGTGCGATAACGAAATCCATTAATAAAATATCCATCATATCTCCATGCCCAATTATCTGGACCTTCATTGAGATACTTAACTTCTCTGGATAGATTGTTATTAATAGATCTAACCTGTAGCGATATCAAACCATGGATGAAATTAATGAAATGATTCATTAAAAAGTTGATCTTCATTACTATACTGAAGAACCTACATAATGTTTAAACCATAATGAAAGGATTCATTATGAGCTTTATCAATTTGATGTTAGGTCATACGAGGGATTGTATTTTGAGTTCTTCGATGTGTTTACAATATAAGAACACATTTTTATATTGTAAAAATGAAACACCAAATAAAATTGATGGAAAAAAATATGACAACTCACGTTAGAAAAGGTGTAATTGCATCTGTGTTGAAAAGAACATGACGATGCATTTGTATCAAAGAAAACTCATCAAGTTCTATCTTTTTCCCCGTTTTAAATGGGTGACCAATGTCATGTCCTCCATCATAATTTCTATTTTTCTGATTATATTTTGTTTCAATGCCAACAAGATATCGTTCACAAAAGTTCATGCAATCCTCTATTAGATATCCTTTCGCAATAGGAACTTACGGATGAGCACGATTACGTACATATCACTTCAAGGTAAGTAGATACCTAATTTCAATATATATAATAAGTTAATACAAATAATATTATATAAATAAATATATAAACTCAAATATATGAAATATTCATTACCTTTCAATAGGATACATCCATCAAAATTGCACCGGACCACCAACAGAGGACTCTTCAGCTAAATGTATTGTTAGATGCTCCATAATATCAAAAAAAGAAGGTGGAAATATCTTTTCAAGATGACATAGTGTTAGAACTATGCGTTCTTGCATAAACTTCAAGTCCACATGCTTAATAGCCTTTGAGCACAATTGTCTATAGAAATTAGATAACTCGATAACAACTTTCACAAAATCTGGTGGTAATACTTTCCTTATGGCTATTGGAAGGAATTGTTGTATAAGAATGTGCATATCATGACTTTTGAGACCCCAAATATTTCTCTCTTTCAAATGTACACATCGAGAAATATTAGAAGCATAACCATCCGGGACTTTGATATTTTTTAACACTTGTAGGAAAACATCTTGATGAACTTTGTTCATTGAAAAACGGGCTGGAGATAAGAAGGCCTTACCGGATGGAGGTTGTTGTGGGTGCAATTGTGTTCGAATACCCATTTCTTTTAAATCTCATCTTGCTTTTAATCCATCTCTTGTTTTTCATATAACACCTAATATTGTATAAATCAAATTTTCACCCATAATCTTCTCTTGGTGCATTACATCAATGAAATGATGTGTTTGAAAATACTCCCAATATGGCAATTCAAAGAAGATGCTTTTTTCTTCCAATCATGTTTTTCCCAACATTCTTAACCCTACATTTATCTTCCCTCTTCCTCTTTTTAAGATCATCCTTCTTGTATTCAGTAAGCACATCATTCAGTTGTGTTGTGATAGTACTTCCCTTTAACATTAGAGGTTTAGCTTCAAATTCATGACATCCATTAAAAGCTGCCTTACCTCTTTGAAACCTGTGCCCACTAGGTAACAATCGACGATGACCCAAATAGCAAAATTTTCTACAATTTCTTAGCCATTGTGATTTAGTTTGCAAATTACAATTTGCACAAGCATACTGGCCATTTGTACTCCATCCTGATAAGTTTGCATATGTCGGGTAGTCATTAATTGTCCAAAACAATGCGGCACGTAGAGTGAACATCTGACTTTTTGATGCATCATATGTAGCCACACCATCATTCCATAATTCTTTTAACTCTTCAATCAATGGTTGAATGTAAATATCAATTTTATTACTAGGCCCCTTCGGTCCATCAATTACTACAATAAGAAAGAGAAAAGATTGTATCATGCACAACCATGGCGCCAATTATAAGGAATTAAAACAACTGGTCACGTGCTATGAGCAATGGACATGGTTCTATATGGATTAAACCCATCAGAGGCCAAACCAAGTCTAATATTGCGACACTCTGCAGCAAATTGAGGATAATCTTTATCAAACTTTTTCCAAGTTAGAGAGTCAGCCAGGTGCCTCATAGTATCATCTATAGTACGTTCCTCTGCATGTCATCGCATATAACTTGCAGTTTTTGATGACATGAATAACCTTTTCAATCTCGGTGTCGAAGGAAAATATCTTACTTGTTTTCCTGAAATTTTTGAAATTATATTTTGCATGTTATTTTCATTGTCATTTAGTTGTTTGTATCGTGACTCGCTGCAAATCTCATAATTTTCAAGTGTAATATCATTTCCTTTAAAAATCATGCAATTATTGGGGCATGCATCCCAAGTCTCGTAAGAAAATCCCAAATCTTTTGTAATCTTTTCAGATTCATAATAAAACTTGGGTATTTTTATGTCCGGAAAAGCATCAATAAGGCACTCCAATAGCCATGTGAATGAGATATCTGTCCATCCATGCATGGCTTTACCTTGCAGTAATCTAACTTTGAAAGACAATAATGTATACTTTACACAATTAGGGTATAATGGACACTCTGCTTCTTGAACAGGTTTTATAAATTTGGCATCTTCTTCGCCAGGACCTGTTGAATTTTGTGAAGTGGAAGTGGGTGACGGGACAGGCCGCGCGGCCTGTGCGGACAGCTTTGGCGGACTGGGCGGACTGGGCGGACTGAGGTTGCGGCCTGGTGAAAAGTCTGGTGGGAAGCCGGCTGTGTTCTGAGCGGGTTGTTGCATGGAGTCCGCGGTTTGGTGCGGCCTGGTATCTGCGGATAGAGAGGCTTGCGGACTGGTGCTTTGCTCAGTGGTCGCGGGTGCAAGCTTGTGCTGTTGGCGGGTTGGTTCGAGTTCGCGGGAAGCCTTGCGGACTGGTGTGTCCGCGGTTGGGGCTGTTGCGGACTGGGCCTTGAGCTTGGCTGAGGCCTTGTCGAGCTCAGGTGTTACAGCAGGTCTTGCTGTGGAGACCGGTTGGCGGACTGATGTTTGGAGTCCGGCTTGGTGCTACTGCGTTGGACAAGTGCGAGGAGCTCGCGGACTGGTTGCGGTCTGTGCTAGGGTGTTTGGCGGACGGGTCTTTGTGTCCGCCATGCTCGCACTGGCCCTTTGATGGTTTTGGACTTGGTCACACTTGGTGTCAAGTTCATGGTGTCCGCCGTATCCGCCAAGTCCGCTGTGACCGGGCGGACTGTTGCTGTTTGCCTTTGGTCGTGGACTTGTGGCGGATTGGGGTGTGAGTCTTGCGGACTGCCTCGGGTTGGTGCGGACTGCCATTAAAGAGGGTGCTGTCCTGAAGCAGTTGGAGCTTTGCGGGCTGGTGCCTTGTCCGCTTAGCTTGGGCGGACTGGAGAGGGTTCGTCATTGGTTGCCTTGCTCCTGGCGGTTTCCCTTGGTGACTGGCTAAGTCCTCGCGGACTGAGCGGACAGTCGTTTTGTGTTCGCGCGGGCTGGGGCGGTGTCGCTATCTCATGGGCGGTGACCACACTCCTCACCTGGCCTATAAATAGGACCCCCCTGGCACATCTACAGTAACCCTAAGTAACGTGAGTGAACAGTAAATTGGGTTGGGCGAGTGCTGCGGTCTGTGTTTGTCAGTCCGCGCGGATTGATTCAGGCTGACGGTTTGCTGTGTGCAGGTCGCGCGGATAACTTCAAGGAGCCAGGAGCTTGGCTGTGACTTCGGTCAGTGCTTGGAAGTGTGCGGTCTCTGCGGACTCAGCAGGAGGTCGCTCTGCGGCTTGTCAGTTCTGTTTCAACTTTCCCAGCTTCAATAACCTGTCCGCCGGCTTCAGGCGGGTAGGGGAGTTCCTCAGTTCGGGTTCAGCAGGAGGCGAATAACGGTCTGTCCGCGCGGCCTTGCGGTCTCGGCGGACTCCGTGGTATTCGGCGGATTGCAGCATAGCTTGGGCGGTCTCGGCGGTCTCGGCGACCTCGCGGTCTCGGCGGACTGGAGTTCTGTCCGCCCGGCTTGTTTTTTGGTTCTTTCTGTTTACAGCTGTAATACTAGCGAAATCATGTCTCGCTATGTATGCCTCGGATTGTAATGAAGTGAATGCATAATAAGATCTTCTTGTGCTTCCATTGTTTTGTTTGGTGCAACCTCTAGTCCTTGGGTTTCCGCAGGTTCAGCGTGCGAACTGGGTAGTTCCGAAGATATTAATTTGGTGTTTGGGCTATCTTGCTGACCACGTTGAGAAAATTTAACATGGTATCAGAGGGAGGTTTCTGAGGTTGCGGAGGTTCAGTTGCGTGAGCGGAGGTCAGCCAGTGTTGTTACTCAGTGATTGAGTGGTGATCAACCTGTGTTGTTGCTCGGAGCTGCTGAAGGGTACCAACAGGTGATTGCAATGGAAGGAAGCTTAGCAAGAGGTCTTGGCATTGAACTCTTAATGCCGACTAACTATAAAAAGTGGAAGTCGTGCATGAAGAGTTATCTTCTAGGCGAGGAGCTGTGGGAAGTCGTCGGTGGAGACGACAGACAGGAAGTTACTGCTGCTTTCGGTACTGTTGAGCAGGTGAGGCTCTGGAGAAGAACTAATGCTAAGGCAGAGTTCGTTCTGAAGAGAGCTGTCTCTCCGGAACTGTTTGATCACATCATTGGATGTGAGTCGGCTGCTGATATTTGGACAACCATTGATGAGTTGTTCAATAGGAAGAATGTGGCGCGGCTTCAGTTCCTAGAGAATGAGTTGGCCAGGGCAACTCAGGGAGACCTTTCCATCTCCAGGTACTTCTTAAAGATGAAGAGCTTGTGTGCTGAGCTGTCGGCACTGGATCCTGATGAGCCTATCTCTGAGGCAAAGATGAAAAGGCACATTTTCCGCGGCTTGCGGAAGGAGTATGTGGCCTTTGTTACGTCTGTTCAAGGGTGGGCTACTCAGCCGTCTCTGCTGGAGCTGGAGAATCTGCTTGCCTCGCAGGAGAGCTTAGCAAGGCAGATGGTTGGAGTGAATCTGAATCAGGAAGGCAGCGAGGCTCTCTTCTCAGGCAAGAAGAAGGGATGGGAAGGGAAGAAGAAGAAGAAGGTGCAGGCCGTTGTTGAGAAGGAGACTTCAACTTCATATCCGCCGGAGAGGAGCAATGCTCCTAAGGACTGGAAGAAGAATCTGAAGTGCTACCGGTGTCATCAGCGAGGGCACTTCAAGCGGGACTGCAAGGTCAAACTACAGCCTGGGCATGCTGCGGGAAAGGAGGAAGCTTGCTCGCGAAGTGAAGAAGCAGAATGGGGAGGAGCTTTCATGACGGGCACTTGTGTCCGGGCCTTATCTGCTGAGGACTTCGACAGCGAGTGGATCATCGACTCCGGGTGTGGTCATCACCTCACCGGAGACAAGTCGAAGTTCACCTCCATGCAGGCTTACTCAGGTAATGAAGCTATTATCACTGCTGATAATACTGTTTATGCAGTAGAGAAGGAGGGGGTCGTGTCTTTGGGTAGTGATCAGGGGCCACTCACGTTAAGGAGTGTGTATCACGTGCCGGGCATGAAGAAGAACCTCTTCTCGGTGACCAACGCGGTGGACGCTGGGTATCACGTTCTGTTTGGGCCAACAGACGTGAGGTTCCTTCGCAACGTATCAGCGGTGAAGGCTGATGTTGCTCATGTTGGGAGGAGGGTGAAGAACTTGTTTGTTCTTTCCACCAGTGCCTATGTTGATAGGATGAGGGCCAATGATAGTGCGGCTATCTGGCATGAGAGGCTGGGGCATGTTGGCATGGACAAGCTAAAGGCAATGGCGAGTAGAAGTTTGGTGAGGGGGTTGCCGATGTTGTCCTCCTTTGGTGATGGGCATGTTTGTGCGGGCTGTCAATACGGTAAGGCACATCGCCTTCCGTTTGATAAATCTCAAACAAGGAGCAAGAAACCATTGGAGTGTATTCATGGCGACCTGATGGGACCGACTGTTACTGCCAGCCTTGGTGGAAGCAAATACATGCTTGTCTTGGTTGATGACTACTCAAGGTATACTTGGGTGTACTTCTTAAAGGAGAAGTCGGATGCCTTCCGTTTGTTCGTGGAGTTCAAGGAGTTGGTAGAAGGCCGGCTTGGCTTGCGGATTAAGAAGTTTCGAACTGATAACGGGGGAGAGTTTGTCTCTTCCGAGTTTTCTAACTTCTGCAGGAAGCACGGGATCCAACGGGAGCTTACTTGTGCTCACACTCCACAACAAAATGGGGTAGCGGAGCGGAAGATCCGTCATTTGACGGAAACCTGCAAATGCTGGCTGCATGCGAAAGATATCCCGAGGTCCTTTTGGGCGGAGGGAATGTCTTGTGCTGCATATGTTATCAACCGGATGCCACTCAGCCCTATCAACATGAAGACGCCCATTGAGCTGTTGCTGAAGGAGAAGCCGAGTGTTGGACACCTTCGGGTGTTCGGTTCAACTTGCTACGTGCATGTCCCGGATGCTTCACGGACAAAGCTGGATGCGAAGGCAAGGAAACTTGTCTTTGTTGGCTATGATGAGCGGAAGAAGGGATGGAAGTGCATGGACCCTGTGACGAAGAAGTTCGTGGTGTCAAGAGACGTTGTCTTTGACGAGCTGACGTCATATGGAGGTGGCTCGGTGGAGCCTACCGGAAGTAGCAAGGTTGAGGAAGCACCGGTGGAGGATGCTGAAGGCTTGGAAGAGGAGCTTGCTGTTTCACCAGCAGCTCCTGTTGCTTCGAACTCCGAGGCTGAGCCTTCTGGCTCAGGAAGCAGGGGGAGCACTGCTCAATGCTTGCCCCAGGTAGGAGTGGAGCCTGAAGAAGCAACGGAAGCCGTGAGCAAGGAGCCGTGTCTTCGGAGATCGAAGAGGGTGGTTAAGCCACCGGCTCGGTACTGTGATGGGAATGCAGTGAGCTTTGTCTCCTGCTTCTTTGCAGGTCCTCTGGATGAGCGAGAGCCTGCAAACTTCAACGAGGCCATTGGAGTGAAGGAGTGGGAAGGTGCCATGAAGGAAGAGATTGATGCTCTGAAGAAGAATGAAACCTGGGATCTTGTGCCCAAGGTTGATGGCATTACTCCGGTTACTTGCAAGTGGGTGTATAAGTTGAAGAAGAAGGCTGATGGGAGCATTGATCGGTTCAAGGCTCGCCTGGTCGCTAGAGGATTCTCACAGCAGTATGGAGAAGACTATGAGGAGACATTCAGTCCAGTTGCGAAGATGACGTCTGTAAGAGTGGTGATCGCCTTGGCTGCTTGCAAGGGATGGAGGTTGTGGCAACTCGATGTGAAGAATGCCTTTCTTTACGGAGAGATTGACAAGGACATCTTCATGGATCAGCCGCTTGGTTTCGTCTCTGAGAAGCATCCGGACTATGTCTGCAAACTCAGGAAGGCTCTCTATGGGTTGAAGCAAGCTCCTCGAGCGTGGTATGGGAAGATTGCAGAGTACCTGCAGTTCTGTGGATTCCTGGCTTCTAACTCGGATTCAAGCTTGTTCGTCAAGAAGAAGGGAGAGCTAAGAGTCTTGGTCCTGCTGTATGTGGATGATATGATCATCACAGGGAACTCGGAGGAGGAAGTAGCAAGGCTCAGGGAGAGCTTGCTATACGCTTCGAGATGAAAGACTTGGGAGAGTTGCATCACTTTCTTGGTCTGGAAGTGAAGAGGAAGGAGTGCGGGATTCTCATTAGCCAGAAAGGGTATGCTGATCGTATTGTGAAGCGGTTTGGCATGGGCGAAGGGAAGAAGTGCTCTACTCCACTGGAATCTGGGCTGAAGCTTCGATGGGATGAGGGAAGGGTTCTTAATGATCCCTTGGTGTTCAGGGCTCTTGTTGGGAGCTTGATCTATCTGACGATTACAAGGCCGGATATAGCTTATGCTGTTGGCCGAGTAAGTCGGTATATGGCTGAACCAAGGCAATCTCATCTAGTGGCGGCGAAGGGGATTCTGAAGTATGTCAAGATGACTTCTGAGATGGGACTCCTCTATGGAAGGGATGCGGAGTTTGCGTTGCTCGGGTACACGGATGCTGACTATGGCGGTGATTCGGATGATCGAAGGTCTACTTCTGGTTATGTGTTCACTTGCGGTTCAGCTAGCATCTCGTGGTGTAGCAAGAAGCAGGACTCGGTGTCGGTTTCAACCACGGAGGCGGAGTATAAGGCTTCGGCCTTGGCTGCTCGGGAAGCCATTTGGTTGAGGAGACTCATAGAGGATGTTCATGAAGAAGTGCAAGGGCCTACTTTACTCCGGGGTGACAATGAGAGTGCTCTCAAACTGGTAAACAATCCAGTGTGTCACGCCAGGACCAAGCATATAGAGATTGATCACCACTTCATCAGGGAGAAGGTGTTGGAGGGGTCTCTGCTGGTCGGGCATGTTCGGAGTGAAGATAATCTTGCTGACATCTTCACGAAGCCGCTGTCGAAGGGGCCCTTTGAACGCTTGCGCAGCTTGCTGGGCTTGGTCACCACTTCTCACTTCAAGGGGGAGTGTTGAATTTTGTGAAGTGGAAGTGGGTGACGGGACAGGCCGCGCGGCCTGTGCGGACAGCTTTGGCGGACTGGGCGGACTGGGCGGACTGAGGTTGCGGCCTGGTGAAAAGTCTGGTGGGAAGCCGGCTGTGTTCTGAGCGGGTTGTTGCATGGAGTCCGCGGTTTGGTGCGGCCTGGTATCTGCGGATAGAGAGGCTTGCGGACTGGTGCTTTGCTCAGTGGTCGCGGGTGCAAGCTTGTGCTGTTGGCGGGTTGGTTCGAGTTCGCGGGAAGCCTTGCGGACTGGTGTGTCCGCGGTTGGGGCTGTTGCGGACTGGGCCTTGAGCTTGGCTGAGGCCTTGTCGAGCTCAGGTGTTACAGCAGGTCTTGCTGTGGAGACCGGTTGGCGGACTGATGTTTGGAGTCCGGCTTGGTGCTACTGCGTTGGACAAGTGCGAGGAGCTCGCGGACTGGTTGTGGTCTGTGCTAGGGTGTTTGGCGGACGGGTCTTTGTGTCCGCCATGCTCGCACTGGCCCTTTGATGGTTTTGGACTTGGTCACACTTGGTGTCAAGTTCATGGTGTCCGCCGTATCCGCCAAGTCCGCTGTGACCGGGCGGACTGTTGCTGTTTGCCTTTGGTCGTGGACTTGTGGCGGATTGGGGTGTGAGTCTTGCGGACTGCCTCGGGTTGGTGCGGACTGTCATTAAAGAGGGTGCTGTCCTGAAGCAGTTGGAGCTTTGCGGGCTGGTGCCTTGTCCGCTTAGCTTGGGCGGCCTGGAGAGGGTTCGTCATTGGTTGCCTTGCTCCTGGCGGTTTCCCTTGGTGACTGGCTAAGTCCTCGCGGACTGAGCGGACAGTCGTTTTGTGTTCGCGCGGGCTGGGGCGGTGTCGCTATCTCATGGGCGGTGACCACACTCCTCACCTGGCCTATAAATAGGACCCCCCTGGCACATCTACAGTAACCTGAGTAACGTGAGTGAACAGTAAATTGGGTTGGGCGAGTGCTGCGGTCTGTGTTTGTCAGTCCGCGCGGATTGATTCAGGCTGACGGTTTGCTGTGTGCAGGTCGCGCGGATAACTTCAAGGAGCCAGGAGCTTGGCTGTGACTTCGGTCAGTGCTTGGAAGTGTGCGGTCTCTGCGGACTCAGCAGGAGGTCGCTCTGCGGCTTGTCAGTTCTGTTTCAACTTTCCCAGCTTCAATAACCTGTCCGCCGGCTTCAGGCGGGTAGGGGAGTTCCTCAGTTCGGGTTCAGCAGGAGGCGAATAACGGTCTGTCCGCGCGGCCTTGCGGTCTCGGCGGACTCCGTGGTATTCGGCGGATTGCAGCATAGCTTGGGCGATCTCGGCGGTCTCGGCGACCTCGCGGTCTCGGCGGACTGGAGTTATGTCCGCCCGGCTTGTTTTTTTGGTTCTTTCTGTTTACAGCTGTAATACTAGCGAAATCATGTCTCGCTATGTATGCCTCGGATTGTAATGAAGTGAATGCATAATAAGATCTTCTTGTGCTTCCATTGTTTTGTTGGGTGCAACCTCTAGTCCTTGGGTTTCCGCAGGTTCAGCGTGCGAACTGGGTAGTTCCGAAGATATTAATTTGGTGTTTGGGCTATCTTGCTGACCACGTTGAGAAAATTTAACAGGACCATCAATTCTTGGACTGCTTAATGATGACGGAATTCCAATTGCTCCATGTATCATCTCCATCATATCATCTCTAAAATCATAATGTTGTTCATTCCCACTACAAGATATAGAAGAATATGATTCCCCGTGAAGGGTCCATATTTTGTACTTGGATAAAAACCCATTTATAATTATATGTTCACGAGCAATGACCCTCTCCATCAAATAAGTATTACAAAATTGTTTGCAAGGGCAATAAATTTGAGTCTCAAAACTATATGTTTTATTTTGATATGCATAATCTAGAAACTTGTCAACACCATGGATGTATTCAGATGAAGCTCTATTTTGCAAATCACTCCAACTTTTATCCATATTTAATGCTAGAGAAATCTACATAAATTAAAAAAAATTAGGGTTATACAAGTAGAGGTCGGACAATGAAAATATATTAGTTTGAGTTTAAATAATCTTTGACAAATAAAAACAAACACACACATACAAAATCAAAAACACACACACACACACACACACACACACACATACACAATAAAACACACATACACACACACACAGACACATACACAACCAAAAAAACACACACACACATACAAAATCAAAAACACAAACAAAAAAACAATCAAAAACACACACATGTACACACAAAAAAAACAAACACACACACATACACATATAAACAATCAAACACACACACACACACACACACACACATACAATCAATAACACACAGACACACACACACACACACACACACATACACAATCAAAAAACACACACACATATACACAATCAAAAACACACACCCATACACACACAAAAATCACATATACACGCATACACAATAAAACACACACACACACATACACAAATACACACACACATACACATACACAATCAAAAAACACACAATAAAAAAAACACACACATACACACATACAAAATAAAAACACACACATACAAAAATACACAAATAAAAAAACACACACAAACATACACATACACAAAAAAATCACAAACATATACACATACAAAATCAATAACACACACACACATATACAGATACACAATCAAAAAACACACACATATACGTACACATACACGAACAAAAAACACACACACATACACGTACATATAAATAATCAAACACACACACACACACACACACACACACACACACAGATATATACACACACACATACACAATCAAAACACACACACATACACAATCAAAAAACACACACACACCTACTCAAACAAAAAAATCACATATACACGCATACACAATAAAACACACACACACACACACACACACACACACACACACACACACACATATACACAAATACACACACACATACACATACACAATCAAAAAACACACACATACAAAATAAAAACACACACATACACAAATACACAATCAAAAAAACACACACAAACATACACATATACAAACAAAAAAAGAAGCGGACTAAAACAGCGATTTGGAAAGGAGATAGATCTACTCCCAACAAGAAGCGACACAATAACAATGAACAATCCTCAGGAAACTCTAAAAATGTTGAGCAATAAAATTCTAGCAATTCTGAAAAATACCAAAGGATCAATGCGTCGAAGGAAACACCCGACCTCATCCACCGATTACAAAAAAAGAGCTCGTAAAGAAAGAGAGGTAGTCACACCAAAGTAGAGAATGTCGTTATGCAAGGTCACTCAAGATGATGTGGAGAATCTCTCTACCACGGGATCCACCAGAGACGGTGGACTCACACTAGACGGAAATAAGGGCACATGTTCCACTGGAATCACGTCAGGCACAGAAGCACTATCGTCGTCAACGATCGACCGAGAGAGGGTGTTGGCGAACCCGAGAGGCGAGCGACTCTCGCACGGGGAGATTCGGCGGCAGAGTGATGCGAAATCGAGCAGCAAACCGTAGCAGAGTTTCTCAGAATGTGATCTCATTCCCCCTCCAATCAGAATATATAATATTTTATATTTTAAAAAAAGATTAAAAACATTAAAAAACAATATAATAGTATTTGTTTAGCCACGATTTTGTCAATGCAATGGCTAATGGTTTAGTTTTATGCCACGAATTTGTTATTCGTTAAATATTTGCCACGAAATATGAACCCTGGATAATACTTAACTGTTAGCCACAATTTTTAGTCCCTGGCCAAAAAAAGTGTAGCCAATACTCACTTTTCTAGTAGTGAGTGATCACCTTTCCAAACTTAAGAAGAGCGCTTCCCAAGCCGCTCCCTGATCCATCACTCTAGATTTCAAAGTCGTCTGAACCATATGGCGACGTCAAGATTGGCGTCGCGGTCAAGCGACTCTTTGGCTGTTCAAAAGCTCGCGCGAACTCCAGAATCTAGACGAACTTCGGATCCATCCTCATTAGTGTGCTAAGAGGCAATGCGATCCATGAGAAGTTTTCTACAAAATGTCAGTAGTAGCCCGCCAATCCAAGGAAACTCCTGACTTCGGCTACAGAAGACAACACCCGCAACTCCCGAATGGCTATTATGTTTGATGGATCCACTGTAATGCCCTCTCCACTCACCATATGCCATGAAAAGTCACTGATGACTGCCAGAACTTACACTTTAATACCTTGGCGTAGAGGTTGTTTCTCCTCATGGTGTGTAACACCATACGTAAATGGTTCACATGGTCTTCTTCAGACTATGAGTATATTAGGATGTCGTCAATAAAGACGATTACAAATAGGTCCAAGTACTCACGAAATGTTCAGTGCATTAGGTTCATGAACACCGATGGCGCGTTTGTTATCCCAAATAGCATCATAGTGAACTCGTAAGTACCGTAGCGTGTTCTAAACACTGACTTGGGAATATCACCTTCTTGAATCCTCAACTGGTAGTAAACAGACTTTAAGTCCAGTTTAGAATAGACGGTCGATCCCACTAGCTGATCAAACAAGACATCAATTCGACGTATTGGATACTTGTTCTTGTTCGTCAGCTTATTCAATTCGTGATAGTCGTTGCTCAAATGCAGACTACCTTCATTTTTTTCATAAAGATAATAGGTGCACTCCAAGGTGACATATATGTGCATATATAACCCTGTTCCATCAAATCTTGTTGTTGAACTTTCAGTTTCGCCATTTGCTTTGGCGCTACACGATATGGCAAGCGGGGCACAAGTTTTGCACCTGACACCAACTCAATAGAGAATTCAATCTCCCGCTGGGTTGGTAACCCAGGAAGCTCCTTCGAAAAGACATCAGTATACTCCAAAATAATCGGAACATCACTCACACTGGCTTTTGGCTCAATAGCCGTGATAAGCGTGAAGAATAACTCTGTGCCCTTTCGAACAGCTTTGACGACTTAGTGAGCAGACATCAACAATTTGCTTGATCCTCGCATACCAGTGAATTTCATCTCTAGCTTGGTATTTTGTCCCAGTATGATCACCTTTGAATTACAATCGATAAAGGAATGCTGATCCTAGAGCCAGTCCATACCAAAGATCACATCAAATTCCGATATCGGCTGCACAGATGCTTCCAATCCGAATTCCCGCCTTCCTATATGTACATGCATCCTAACTCAGAACATTCTTGTGGAAGCATTAGGGGTTAATACTGAACTCATCGACCATGAAAATCCACTATATATATAAACAACAACATTTATATATCTCACAGGAATGTATATAAAATACACAAAATGTTTGGCCCTAAGGCCTTACATTTCTTCTTCACAAGTGTGGTTTTCATACATCAGCACACAGGCCGGCCACATAAGAAAAGAGTAAAACATTTCGTCATTCGGCCTTTGTGGGCCAGCATAGCAGCAGCAAGTGCCTCAGCCCACTATTTCCCGCTCAACTCTCCAGCACCTACATGGGGACAATCCACTGCAACGGTGGTAAATAAAGCAACAGTCATCATTCAGCTGTCCAATTTATAATGACCCTAACCCTTTCCCGGGGCAGTGGTATTCCTTCCCTGCAGGCATAGCATTTTCACAAGCAAATATATCACAAAATGTGAATGCACGCACAATCAAAATATCACAAACGTCGACCATACGGCCTGACGCTCCGTGCACTTAGGTCACATTAGTAGTGAACCGGAAAAGCAGGGTACCATCACCGTTTTCAGGTCCCAGACCCAACGGTAAACATTGAGCATTCATGCTCCACAGCCCACAACAGGAGACATTAGTCTTGATGGAGGATAGCCCAAGATACTCATTATAAGATCCTAACGAAATCAATAACTTAGGCACTCAAGTTAGACAACCATAACACGGATATAGTTCAACCCTTGCTCGTTGCTCAAATCGCCATTTCAATGTCTAGACTGACGCGGGTCGGCTTACCCTTGTTTGTTCGGCTCACTGGCCTTTAAGAGCATATAGCTCACAATATCCACACTATCCTCGAAGGACTGGCTTCACAATCATAGGTTAGCTAGGAGCTATCGCCAGCGACAACCACTATCTCCTGGCATTAGCGACAGAACAATCTTTCTGTACCCAGCCCCAACCATAACTGGACCAACTATTCAGAAAACCCTGCAACTACCTGCAGTGCCAGAAAAACTGGAATTATATAGCATACAACACATGAATTTCGAGGGTAATTTCCAGAAATTCCACTCCAGTACTTCCTGTTACTCCACTTCACATGCATAACCCACCGACTCCACAAAATACTAGTTTATATGCGGTGACTTTTTCGGTGTGCAAAATAAAGCATCACCAATCCAAACTAACCTATCTAGATTGGCCTCACACAGCATGCCTAATTCGTACGACACATTTCCGGATCTATATGAAAGACTTAGTAGGGATTTCATGAATCAACCCAACGGAAATCCCTCAACAATCCACCTTTTGGTCGGAGAATTCCATGCATATGCCAAATTAAGGACTTCACATGTCCAAGGAGGAAGATCGTTAACCTTGAAGTTCTTTTAGGATCCATGGCAAAGCTTTTCTACGTGGATGGAAATGAGCGCCTCACATTCCCCTTCCCGAATCTAACTTCAGATCTTGATTCCAGCCACAAGATCTTCTTCAGCAACTTCAACAAGATCCACCTAAACCCTAGCTTCCACCGTGAGTTCTCTGCTCTAGAACTGGGAAGTAAGGAAGAGAGAGAGAGAGAAAAGGAAATAATGATTTCCTCAATCCCATCCCTCTACATATGTGGCCACGGGTTTCACCCCAGCCACAAGATAAACTCATTAAAACCAAGCAATTGCCTGGGTTTAAGTTGAAAAGTAAACCACCGCTCACTAGCATACACCAACCATCTGACACGAGTTGCCACCACGGTGATATCTTATTTTGACAAGTCATCGAACGGGGTTGAGTTCGTCGAACGGGAGTGAGTTCGTCGAATGGGCCTGAGTTTGTCGAACGGGTCCATAACATATAACAGAGCTATATTCGTCGAACTCCGTTCAACGTTTTGTCAAACCCCGTTCGACGTTCACCTAACCCCGTTCGATGTTCGCCTAACCCCGTTCGACGTTCGTCGAACCCCGTTCGACGTTCGTCGAACCCCGTTCGACATTCGCCGAACCTCGTTCGATGCTTTTTAGCCTGTTACTTCCTACTCCTTTTTGGGGTGTTACAAAAAGGTTCACAAATAATGAGCAGCATCTAGCAATACATCATTACTCCCCAAGTAATAAGACTTTAAAACTCAAAAGCCATTATGACCAATGTATCAGTGTTGTCATGTCCCTTCGTCCCTTATATCTGGATAGAACTAGAGGTATAGACCGTGTCACCCTCATAATTGTTCAATCCTAGTTTCCTGGTCTAGAATGAACTTCTAAAAACCATCGAGTCCAATATCGTATATTGACTCAACTAAGCATGTCCATGCATTTATCAGTCTCATTCCATCAATGGGCCCAAGGATGCAACACATGTCATATATGAGGACAAATCTCATTTTTGTCCACACGCAAACACCCAAATGTTTTGTAGCATACCCAATAATCACTTTTATCATCCAACTTTCTCAAGACTGGACTTTTTATAGCATTAAAGCACGCTCTTCCTCACTTGATGAATGTTGTGACTTCAGGTCAAAGGACCACAAACACCATTGCCACTTGAGCCATACTTATAACACGTTCATATAATAATCCACATAGTATTCTAATGGTGGGTCTGTCCAGTACACTTGTTCACTAACAAATAGCCATTTGATGACTTGATATCTCAACATCATGACCCATGAGAACGGATCATCAATCAATGCACATGTTAGTCTTATTGTATCATCATCGTCTTTTGCTTATAAGATGACACACTAACCACGGACCATTTGAGAATGAAGCTTCTAAAATATAGACACTCATATTCAAGTCACCACTTGACTCCCATGAAAGCAAACATTCTAAGGGAATTTATTATGTTAAATTAATCTATCGCAACAGAAATAAATTTACACAATAAAAGAACTTGCAATAAAAATAAAATGAAATGTATAGTACTCTATTTATCAAATGAATTATTATAACAATCGACAAATATAAAATCCACAAACTCCTACTACAGTTGATGATTCTAGTATCTAATACCCATTGATCTAATATGATCATCATGCTTTCTCTATGCGAGAGGCTCTGTCAGTGAATCCGTAATATTTTCTTCAGTCAGCACTCTGCAAATGTTCATATCTCCTTGATCGAAAATCTCTCGAATAAGGAGGAACCGCTGAAGTATGTTCTTAAAGCGCTAATGATATCTAGGTTCTGAAGCAAGTACAATTGCACTGTTATTGTCATAGTAGAGAACTATGAGACCAACAATTCTAGGAACTACATCTAATGCGCTGATGAATTTCCAAATCTATATAGCCTCCTTTGCCGTCTTTGCAGCAGCGATATACTCGGCTTCAGTTGTAGAATCAGCAATTGTCTCCTACTTAGAACTCTTCTAGCTAATATCTCCTCTATTTACGCAAAATATAAACCCCTAATCGAGACTTTGAGTCATCCCTATTAGTTTGGAAGCTAGCATCTGTGTAACCATTTACAACAAGCTCTTTGTCTCCTCCAAACACCAAGAATGTATCCTTTGTCCTTCTCAAGTACTTCATGATATTCTTGATGGCTATCCAATGACCATCACCGAGATCAGACTAATACCTGCTAGTCATGCTCATAGCATAAGAAACATCGGGTCGAGTACATATCATTACATACATGATTGATCCAATTGCCAAAGCATATAGAATAAACTTCATGTGGTCCTTATCTTCACAAGATTTAGAAAACTCCTCCAAAGAGAGACTCAGACGATGAGATATGAGTAAAAATCTTTTCTTGGACTCAAGCATGCTGAACCATTTCAACACCTTCTCAATGTATGTACTTTGGGTCAAACACAGTAACCTCTTCGATCTATCTGTATAGATCTTAATACTAAGTATGTAAGTCGCTTCACCCAAGTCTTTCATAGAAAAATAGTTCCCTAGGTTGTTCTTAACAACTTGTATGGTTGGTTTGTCATACCCGATCAACAGTATGTCATATACATATAATATTAGGAAGACAATAATGCTCCCACTAATCCTCTTGTAAACACATGGTTCATCCTCGTTCTTCATAAAACCAAAACTGCTGATCTTTTCAACAAAACAAAGATTCCAACATCGAGAAGCCTGTTTAAATACTTAAATTGATCTCTGCAGCTTGCATATTTTAGTGGCTTCACCTAGAGACACAAAACTCTCGGGTTGTGTCATATACACTTCCTCAAGGAGGTTTATATTTAGGAAATGCATTTTCACATCCATCTGCCAGATCTCGTAGTCATAATACACAGCAATATCAAGCAGAATTTCGATGGAATTAACAATAGCAATAGGGGAAAAAGTCTCATCATAGTCAATACCATTAATTTGCTTGGAATCTTTAGCCACAAGTTGCCTACTGAATGTCTATACATTACCATCCATGTTAGTCTTCTTCTTGAAGACCAACTTGAACCATTTGGGTCCTACCCCTTCAGGTGGTTCCACCAAGGTCCAAACTTGGTTTGCATACATGGAGTTCATTTTAGATTTCATGGCCTTAATCCACTTCTTGGAGTCCAGTCCACTCATAGCCTCTTCGTAGGTTGGAGGTTCATCATCATTATCTAAAAATAAACACATTACCTATTTGAGACATAAGAAATCCATATCTCTCAAGCTCATACTATGGTCTACCAGATCTATGTGGAACTTGAGTTCCTTAAGCAGGTTCATTAGCTACAACATTTCATAGTCCTTGCCCAGGTTCCAATTCTAGTTCAACCACTATTTGTGGTTCTTGAACCTCTTCAAGTTCTACCCTTGTATTTTTTTTACTTAAGAACTCTTTCTGAAGAAAGACACCAGTCCTCGAGACAGACACTTTGCCCTCAAACAGAAGGTAGAAATAGTAACCTCTAATTTCCTTAGGATACCCCACAAGATAAAATTTATCTGGCTTAGGTTCCAACTTATCAAGCATTTGACGTCACACATATGCCAACAACCCAAATCTTAATGAAAGACATACTAGGACACTTCCTAGTCCATATCTCATAAGGTGTCTTCAGAACTATTTTCATTGGAGCACGATTTATTCTTAAAGCAGTTATCTCTAGAGCAAAACCCCAAAAGGAAACAGGCAGATCTACATGACTCATCATCAACCGTACCATGTCTAACAGTGTATGATTCCTCCGCTCAGACACGCCATTATATTACGGTGTTTTGGGTGGATTAGCCATTATATAATAACACACTCTTTCAGATGATCACGAAACTCATGACTTAGGTATTTGCCACCTCGATTAGATCAGTTCTTTAACCCACTCACCCATCTAATTCTCTACTTCATTCTTAAACTGTTTGAACTTTTCAAAGGTTTTAGATTTGCACTTCATAAGATACATACATTCGTATCTATAAAAACATCAGTAAATGTAATAAAATAGAAGTTCCCACCTCTAACCATAGAACACATGAGTCCACATACATCACTATATATCATACCCAAGAGATCATCAACCCTCTTATTGAAGCCAGTGAAAGGGACATTAGTCACCTTGCCTAACAAATAGGATTCGCATCTCCCAAATAATTCATAATCAAATGAGTCCAGTAGTCCATCTTTATGGAGCATGAATATGTGTTTCTGATTTATATGTCCCAAATGACAATGCCAAAGGTACATATGGTTCAAGTCATTTGTTTTTAGTCTTTTAGTATTTTCTATATTATAGATCTGATGTTCTAAGTTCAAAACATATAAACCATTAAACAGTTGTGTTATATCATATTAAACATTAATCTTAAATATAGAACAACAATTGTTCTTAATAATAATAAAAAATTCAATCATGTCCAAACATGAAATAAATATAATGTTTCAAGTTATGGAAGGAATATAATAACAATTATTTAGTTCTATTACAATCCCATTGGGAAAAAAAGACTGTAAACTCCGACGGCGACAACAACAACTCTTGCTCCTTTACCAACACACAGGTCCACCTCCCCTTTACTCAGAATTCTTCTTCTTCCCAGTTTCTACACATTTATACAATTGTGAGAACAACATCCGATATCGAATACTCAAGATGAAGGAGTAGAAATGTTTATCTTTATAACATAAATACCTAAAGCGAAAGTCATACCTCTCTTCATTTTCTACAGACCTTCAATATAAGAAGGACAGTTCCTCCTCCAATGACCAGCATTGCCACAGTGGTGGCATTTCCCTTCCTTCCCAAGCCGTTCTTTTTCAGTGATGAATACTTGGGCTCACGAGATGACTTAGGACAAACCTTAGTCTTCTTAAAACCTTTCGCCTTTCCCTTGCCTTTATGCACCATCAGTATGGGGCTAGCACGCTTGGCCTTCTTCATATTTATCATGGCAGTTCTCAACATGCCTAGGAGCTTGGGCAGTGTCTTGTCAAATTCATTTATATTTTAGTTTAAGACAAACTACTCGTAACTGACCGGCAAAGAATACAGGATTAGGTCTATAGCCAACTCTTGGCCTAGAGGAAAACCTAGTCTTTCAAGGTTCTCTATATACCCAATCATCTTGAGTATGTGAGTCCCCACCAGGTCTCGAGCTCCTATCTTACATTGAAACAACTCCTTGGTGACGTCAAACATCCCTTATCGAGCATGCCCTTGAAACATTTTCCTAAGATTCTTGTCAATCTCCTTACAACCCATGTTCTCATGTTGCTTCTGAAGCTCAAAGTTCATGGTTGCCAGGATGAGTCATTCGACGTCAAAGTAGTTGCTTTGATACTTCTTATAAGCATCTTTATCAGCTCGGGACACATTCCTGATTGGCTCTTTAGTGAATTCCTCATCCAAAAATAGGAGCTTACGCTCCTGCCTGAGAATAATTCTCAGGTCCCTGTACTAGTCCAAATAATTTGTCACGCTCAATTTCTCCTTCTCAAGGATAGCTCTGAGGGACATGGTGGAGTGAGATTCACTTGCCACGGAAATTCTACAAGGATTTATGCAAACGAAAAACTCAGTACTGCATTTCAAAATATATTTAGTTATTTCAATTAGGACTTTACTTAAAACTACTCCCTCTATTTTAATCAAATTGATAACCCTCAATATCAATTCAGAGAGTTTATGCGAGCCACTCTCTTAGTGGACATAATCCGTATTTCTCCAACACGATGAGTCAGCTTTGGATTTTCTCTCACAATATGGCTATTTAGGTAGGCAACGCTTGCCAATTGCATCATTATCCAAGTCTTGTATTGCTGGTGAATAACTATTTATTCTCATCCATCATATGGTACATGCCAACCTTATGCCTCTGGGCACTCAACTTTTGAGCTCACCCAGTTATGTTTGACCCGATGTCGACAATGTGATATCACAACTATCCACTCTAACCCTTACCAAGATAGATTAATGCACTTGCTTTAGCAATCCCACACTTAATCGATCGAGGAAGGAATAGTGTCCTACATCGGAAGGCATCCGAATACTTAATATTTCATATGATACTTTTAAGAAAATTGATTAACACTTAATCATGGTTAACAATTTACCAATGTGCACATCAACAAAATAAAACTTATAACATTCACAATACAAATACATCCCAGATGTGCACAAAAAAATCATCAACCCTTGATGAACTAGTGTAAATCTGAACATCTAGAACCCTTTTAAATCTTCAGATTTATATGCATTGGACATGATCAACACAAACTCCACTTACGCAGTAGTCAAGCTCGTCTCTCTAGGTGAGATTCAAAATCTAACATACATGCTTTCGTTAACCAAAAGGAGGGATGGTTACTGTAAGGGAGAAGCAAAGATATCACAAAGAAATCACATGTGTTCTTGGTGGGGATCCAAGAATAGATTTGGGAATTTATAGCACTTCTAAATTTCCAAATATACACCCAATACATTTAGCAACTTTTGAAGCAATGATCATCACTCAACCTCGCTATGATACTACTGTTGGGTTTTTCTATATGACACAACACTTGTGCGTAGTGGAACAAGGTACAAGAAAACCCCAAAAGAAATAGATCTTGATATGAACATTGATCAAGAAGTAAAGTGTTGTAAATAAAATTTACTTTTGTGGGATTGAGTCACTACTCAACTGAGATGCTCCAAGAAATTCGACAAACACATGCGACTGGTGTTCCGAGCTCAGAATAATATCCATGCCTCTATAGGTGATCCACATGAATAGGAGAACCCTTATACTCTTATCATACAAGATCTAGACTTGAGGAAAGCACTCTGCATCTTCACAGACTACTAGATCTGCTCTAGAAGAGGCGGCGACAACGGGCGTCGGAAATTGGCCGATCCACGGCAACGGGATCGAGACTTTAGGAAATGCTTTCAAGCGGCCGTTTCTCCTTGGGTTAGCGACTTGCACTTACTCATATTTCATACACACATTTTGATCTCAGCAAAACCCTAAGACATCATCTATTTATACCTAAATGAATGAACAATAGAAAGTCATCGCTATCGGCAGACCCATAACATATGGAAGTAATTTCGACGAATCATCCCTTTACTCGACAAATCATTGAGTGGTCACAACGCACTCAACACCTGGCAGTGGCCTCAGCACTTCACTTGACAGATCAACATTTGACTCGACGAATCGTCGAGTGGACTCGACGCTCTCAACGCCTTGACGAATCAACGTTGACTCGATAAAGCGTCGAGTGGTCTCGAGGATTCAATGCCTCAATTACACAACACTTGATTCGACGAAGCATCGAGTGGACCCAACACACTCAATTCCTGACTCGACGAATCAAAATTTGACTCAACAAATTATCGAGTGGTCTCGACAGAATCAACTCCTAACTCGACGAATCAACACTTAACTTGACGAATCGTCGAATGGTCTCGATGCACTAAATGCCTGGTTATGCTTGGTCTCAACACACTCAATGCCAAGCTTCTTAGTCCTTCACTCATCATAAGAGGACCAAATAATCTATTCCTACAAATTCTCTATACGTTCTTATGACATATTGTGTTGGCACTGAGACTACATGTTTGATCACTTCAAGATCACAATGGTAGCACCAACATTGGCAGGTCTCGTAGTGTCATAAATGATGTAATCTCCCTCTTTATCCCGGGCCAGTACATGTCCCTCTCCAGGTCTGTTGTTATCTTGGTAGTCCCCGGAGACACTGAGTACTGAGTTTAGTGTGCCTCCCTGAGTATGTCATCCTGGATCCAACCTCCTGCAGGTATATAGATGAGGCCATAAAAATGAATGAGGTCATCATGCAATGTATAATCCTCGGACTTGCCACCTTCCAGGGCTCTAAATATAGGCATTAAAGCCGTGTCTTGTCTCTACTGCACCCTAATACGGTCTTTTATATCACATATGATGCTCAGGGAGGCCTTGTACTCCCTATAGATCCTTGGCTCTGCCTTGGAAACCAAGGTAATATGCATATCCTCCAGCATCTATACAAACTCCATGGCCATCACCCGGGGCTTCGATCCAGTAGTGTCGTCTCTTCTGCTTAAAGCATCTGCTACTGTGTTTGCCTTCCGCCAGTGATAGTGCATGGTATAGTCATAGTGGCATATAAACTCTAGCCACCTCCTCTAGCGTATGGTTAGATCCTTTTGTGTATCGATATATTTGTGATTCTTGTGATTCGAGAAGATAACACAATGGACCCTGTATAGGTAATGCCTCCACATCTTTAAGGAAAACACCACCACCCCGAGCTTTATGTCATGTACCAGATAGTTCTGCTCAAGTTTCTTTAGTTATCTCGAAGCGTATGCTATAACATGACCTTGTTGCATCAGAACTCCACCCATCCCCTTGTAAGATGCCTTGGTGTAGATGTAAAATCCTTCCTTCCTAGATGGAAGTGCAAGGATGGGGGAGGAGGTGAGTCGGTCGTTCAGCTTTTGAAATGCTGCCTCGCACTTCTCTGTCAAAGTAAAAGTTACATCCTTCTTTGTCAAGTATGTGTGGGTAAGCGCTATCCTTATGAATCCCTCTACTAACTTGCGATAGATCCTGCTAATCCCAAGAAACTACGGATATCTGAGGTTGACTTCGGCCGCGGCCAATCTCTCACAGCTTGCACCTTGGCCAGGTTCACAATCAACCCGACTCAACTAATGGTGTGTCCCAAAAATGCTACCTTCTACAGTTAGTACTGATACTTGGAAAACTTGGTGTACATCTGATGCTCCCTTAACTTGCCAAACTCTATTGCCAAATGCTGGGTGTGCTCCTCCTTCATCTTAGAGTAGATAAAGATATCATCGATGAAAGCTATGACGAATATGTCCAAATAGTGCTCAAACACAGGGTTCATCAGACTCATGAATGCAGAAGGAGCATTCGTGAGTACGAATGGCATCACTGTGAATTCATAGAGCACGTATCACGAATTGGAAGATGTCTTCGGTATATCTTCCTCCTAGATCTGTAGCTGGTAGTATCTGGATCTCAAATCAAGTTTGGAGAACTAATAGGCCCCTTACAACTGTCAAACAACTCGTTAATCCGTGGTAGTAGATAGGTATTCCGCACCGTCAATCGGTTCAGCTCCCGGTAATCGATGCAAAGTCATAGCGACCCATCCTTCTTCTTAACAAAAAATACTGGGGTTCCCTATGGTGATGAACTTGGTCGGACAAAACCTGACTCCACAATCTCCAGTAGCTCTGTCCTGAACTCCACCAAATTCTTGGCTGCCATCCTGTAAGGTGCCCGAGCCAGATGTCTTGCTCCTAATACCAACTGGATCCGAAAATCCATATCTCGAGTAGGAGGCAATCCGGGAAATTTCTCCTGGAATATGTCAGAGAAGTCCAACACTACCGTAATATCAGTACTGGAGGCTTGTACTTTTACCATCTCGAAGCAGATCAAGTACACCTCATCTCCCTGTTTATGGGCTTTGATAGCTTGTACAAATGTTAATAGAATGCGGGAGAAAGGTCTAATACCTTTGATGATGACCTTGAAATCTCCATAACGCATGGTGATCCTCCTTGTCGGGCATTCAATCCGAGCATGATTCCAATGCCACCATGTAAAGCCCAGGATCAGATCGAAATCTGGCATCTTCAAGATCGTCGTCGGTGCCTCGAATATCTTCCCTCCAATCTATGCATCAATGTTGCACTTGGCCTAGTATATAAGCTCTAATCCATCTAGTAGACGCACCCTCCTAGTCATGCCAGTGAAGCGGTGTACACCTTCTAGTCCCTCCATGAAGTCTTGGGATACAAATGAGTGCAAAGAACCCGTATCGAATAAGGAATGGGTAGCCTTGCCACTAATAAAGAGTATACCTGTGGTATTGTTTGGTTATGTTACGTGGTTGTTGTTATACTAAGGATTGTGAGGTACTATAATGATATTAAAATTGCAATTAAACTTAAGTACCTGTGATTACCTCCTCGGGGTTCCTCGGCTCGACAAGATCCAAAACGTAGATCTGCTTTGGCCTTCGGCCTAGATCATGAGGTCCTCGGCCCCAACCTCTTCCTTGGCCTCGGCCTTTTTATGCCAGAGGGGTTGTTAGAAGTGGAGGAGGAGGTGGAGGAATTGCTTAGGGAAATCAGCTCTAATATGCTTCGGGTGGTTTCACCGAAAACAAATCACATGTCGGTGACCTCGATCATCTTGCCTCACCGGCTCATGGATCTATAATGGTGAAGGGGCTAATACTATAGGAAGCCTCTGCTCCTACCTGAAGTTAGGACAATGACATCCTCCACCTCTCATATGGTTAATAATTATGCCCCGTTACGAGCCCTTGTTGCTCTCCCCAAAGGGTGGCCCATCTAGCAGTCTCTTTCATCTACTATGCACCATCAACTTATCTGCCTCTAATTTCTTTGCCATCTCAATATCTGGTCTGAAGTTCCATGAGATATAAATTGTAGTGCCTGCCTCATTGGGTCTCTGAGTCCCTGATAGAACAACTTTGCATACCTCTTATCATCCAAGTCATGTATCCCCACAAATCTATCCTAATGGGAGAACTCTCTCTAGTACTCTATCACAGACCTGCTCACTTGTCGGAGGTTCAAGAACCACTCCTCCAGCTCGCCCCTATCTGTAGTGCTCAAAAAGTGCTCCAAGTTAACCTCACTGAACTCCTCCCATGAATTGTCTGAAAGCTCTCTACCTGCATAAGTGGAATCCATCAAGGACTTACACCACCTCTTCGCATGAGCATCCAATGCAAAATTCGCCAAGGAAATTTCCTTGATGACTTGGTATCTAATGCCGCTAGCATCTCCTGTATGGCCTCAAGGATAGCCATCAAAGTCTGCCCTAACTTTGTTTGCTAAAAAGGAGTGGTAGTCGGATGGGGAGGGATGACATTCTACGGTGAGGTGGCCTGTGTGGGCACAAAAGGTAACGTTTATATTAAAATTGGCCTAACTCATTGCTTAAATAGCCGATATCAACCCGACCTGTATACTTGAACTCGCATTTCCTGGCCATCCGACCACCACCACTGTCGGTTATCATCACCACCACCACTGTTGAGGTGGTGGCTTGCATTTCCCGGCGATATGGCCACCAAAGCAAAAAGTCTAGCAGAGTTAGCCAGAAGGCATAAAAAAAGCTGAATCTCTCACAGGTTCAGTAGGATTGTTCTCTCTAAAACAAGGCAGCTGATTCATCTATTCAGAAAGAAGTTATATGTTTGAATGGTTGCTAGCCTTCAACAGCAGATAACTATTCACCAGTGAACAAAAGGAGTTAGTTGTATTAAAAGACTCATTCATTCTACAACAAGTGAGCTGGACTGTTATCTGCTTAGTCCAGCAAGGTAGACTCAGAGATTTATCTCTAAGTCGGTTGTTTTAAATTTATTTCATCTTGTATGAACTACTGTAGGATTTAGTTTATCTGAATCTGAGTTGTAGGGCCTTTTGGCTTGTGCTGTAGGTGACTAATTAGTCACTGAGGTAGGTGCCCTACTGGGGTACTGTGGTATAATCCAAGTGTAGATCTGAGAGTAGGGTTGTCCTCCCAGCCTGAGTAGTAGGCCTTAGAAAAAAGGCTGAGGTAGGTGACTGGTGAGTCACTGAGCTATAGGTGATAAGTGTGTCACGGAGTTGTAGGCCTTGTAGTAGGCTGAGCTGTAGGTGCTTAGAAGGGCACTAAGGTAGGTACCTGGAAGGGTACTGAGTTGTAGGAGTGATAAAACACTCTGAGAGTACGGCTGTGTGCCTGAAGTTATAGGGCTACGAAGCATGAGCTGTAGGCCTTAGAAATAAGGCTAGGGTAGTTGTTCAGTAGACCACTAAGCTGTAGTAGCGCCGCAGGGCTCTGAGGTCAGAACCTGTGTGGTTTTGAGGTAGGCTTCTGAAGAGACCCTGAGTGTAAGGCTAAGGGCCTGAGGTGTAAGCTCTGAGGAGCATATTGGTGGAGTTTGTGCCTAGTCCAACAAAATAGTTGGATAGGTGGGAGGGAAAGTGGATGTGCCCAATCGGGGAACCACTATAAGCACATGTGTGCTTGGCTCTGTTGTTTGTTTTATTTCATATTGCATGTCCTAAGGACAAGCTCTAGTTCACACAAGAAGAAAAGAACATAAAGGATAATAAAATTTCAAAGACCTATTCACCCCCACCCCCCTCTAGGTGATTAGCTAACCTTAAGCAAATAACTTCCAATGGTATAAAACCCTGTCGAGCTTTCCCATTGAGAATAAATTCTCAAGGAGGAAGATAGACAAGACATTATTCCTATGGAAAGTCAAGTGTGAGATAATCCTAGTCCAAATTTACGTAAATGACATAATTTTTAACTCTGCTGATGATGACCTTTGTAAGAAGTTTACTAAACTCATGCAATGGCAGTTTGAAATGAGTAGTATGGGTGAACTGAAGTACTTGTTTGACCTCCAAGTTAGATAATAAGAGGAAGGATTATTCATCTCTCAGTCTAAGTTTACCAAGGAGTTAATTAAAAGTTTAGAATTTAGAGTGCTTCTTATGGGGTCCATTGTTCCCAATGTCCCTAATTTGTGAGAAGTCAAAAATGTCAATGTCACACACATAAACTATATTTGATGTGCATTTGTGGTCTTGAGTGCAGGTTAGTCCATATCACATTGATTGGACAAGCGGACACAACAATTGATTGTTGTACAAAACAAAAATCTACTAAGTCCACAGGCATTGAGTAGAGCAAGCTCACTCAACGCCAGAGGTAAGGATTCTATTTTGTCTTGCTAGAAAATTGCCTAAGTCTAAAGGCTTTGAGTGAGAATAGATCACTCAACGCCATATAACAAATATCATTGAGTTTATCTCAGCCTAACTGATAAATAGCCAAAAATATGGCTAAGTACAAAAGCGTTGAGTGTAGTCTACTCACTCAACACCTTACAACAAAAAAGCTACGAGTCAGGCTGAATCAGTCAAAGCCTAGAGAAATAGGCTAAAAATGTGGCTAAGTCCACAGGCATTGAGTATTTTTGTCTACTCACTCAACGCCATACAGCAAAAACCTGTGAGTCAGGCTGAGTTAGTCAAAGACTAGAGAAATAGCTAAAAATGTGGCTAAGTCCACAGGCATGGAGTGTTGTCTACTCCACAGAAATGTTGGGCAAATAGCATTGAGTGAGACCAGCTCACTCAACACTCTCAATGCTCTCAATGCCTTGACACAGAAATATTTGCTAAGGCAAATATCATTGAGTGAGGCGAGCTCACTCAACGCTCTTAACGCTCTAAACTCGTTGACGCAAAAAATTTGGCTAAGTCCATATGCGTAGATAGCTTGGATTTCGTCAAACTGAGCCTGGAGTTCGTCAAACTGAATTTACTCTTTTGTCGAACTAAGCTTCATCGAACTACGCTTAGCTTTTGTCAAACTGAGTCTGGAGTTCGTTGAACTGAATTTACTCTTTCGTTAAACTGAGCTTGTCATTCGTCTAATGGAGCTCAACGTTCGTCGAGCTAATCGCTCTCAACGCCTAGACAGATAGAATTTTGTCTAAGTGTTATTGCGTTGATTGATGCTTACTCACTCAATGCCTTTGCTTCTAATTCTTGAATTTCGTCCAAGTCCAGAGATGCTGATTCATGCTGACGTCAAAAAGTCAACCAAAATTCACATGTTGCGGGAATGCTGCCAGAAGCACATGGCGGCCAATTGTCATCATCCTCAGCAATTGGAAAGAAATATTTTCATATTTAAGTGATGGGGCCCACACACAGCAAAGAGCTGTTGAATAAAGAGTTAATGGAAAGAAATATTTTCATCTTTAAGTGTTGGGGCCCACACAACAGCAAAGAGCCATTAAATCAAGAGTATGTGCTGAATGGCTAAATATCATCCATCAATCCTGTTGGCGGGCCCACTGCTCGACTGGCCATCAGAAGATAAAAAAGAAGCAAATTGGCTAGAGCAAAAAAAATCGAATCCTTTTATAGGTTTTTTGAAAACGAAAGTCCGGCCGAAATTCAATCTTCTTCCTTACCTTTCTTGTCAAGCCTGAAGAAGTTGTTCTGCACTGTTAACCTAATTGAGGAAACAGATACCTGAAGCAATCACCATTTGCAACAGCAGGTTTAGAAGTAATTCTGAGGAAGCAAATCAACAAGCTCTATAAAGAAATGATAGCTGTTTGAAGAAAGATTCAACTGCCGGCTTCATTGTCTTCAACAGCAAAAGCTCGGGCTGATATCTGCTCAATCTAGGAAGACGTAAACACATAGTTATTACTTTTGCGTCGATGCAAATCACATTTTATTTGTGCTATAAAGACTCTTTGTGAGTCTGAAGTTGTAAGCATGTGTTATAACAGATAAGGTATTTGTGACCTTTTGTTTGGCTTAGTGCCGAGTGAAAGGTGATTGTGACCTGTGGTTTGGCTTAGTGCCTAAGTTGTAGGTCTGTATGACCTGTGTGGTACTGCGGGATCTGTGTTGTAAGTCTTAAGGAGTTGAGTTTTGGAGGGAGGGCCTAGTCTAACATACTGTTAGAAAGGCACAGAGGGATAGTGGATATACCCAAGATTGGGGAACCACTATAAAATTATTGTGTCGTTTGTGATTGTTCTTGATATCTAAAAATAACCTAATCACTAAGCACAAATATCAGCTAACAAGTAAGAAAAAAGAAATTGATACAAAAACCTATTCACCTCCCCCCTTCAGGTGTTTAAGTAGCCTTGAAAACAGGACTTTAAAGTTGTATCAGAGGGAGGTTACTCTTTAAAGGCATAACAAGCTAAGTAGATCTCCAAGGTTAGCTAGAAGTCTGTCTTTATGGGTTCAGTAATGAGCAATAAGGAGCTGAGTGTTTTGAGGCTTACAATATGTAGGAAGGAAGACTTCGACATCTGGAAAGCAAGGGTGAGGCAGTTCATGGATGCTGCTGACCCTAGGATGTATACTACAGTCAAAGAGGGACCATTCATCCCAATGAAGGACTCTACACTGGATGCAAATGTCCAGACACCCAAGACATACGATGAGATGACTAAGGATGAGTTAGCCCTGGCCTCAATAGATAAGAGAGCAAAGAATATAATATTGAGTGTTGTTGATGACTCTACACTTTAGAACCTGATCCATTGCACAACAACAAAGGAAATGTGGGACACACTGGTGATTTACATGGAGGGGACAGATGAAGTTCGAGATGATAGGAAGTCCTTGCTCAACCAGGAGTATGAGGATTTCAGGCAATCCAAGGGAGACAACATAACCACCAATTATGAAAAGTTCTTTAGGATTTTGAATGAACTGAAGACTTATGGAAGGTTATTTATTCACTTTGAATTGAATGACAAGTTCCTTAGATCTCTCACTAGAGAGTGGGACATAAAGATCTGTACCATCAGAGAAGTGGCAAAGCTGGGTGACACTGCTCCTCATACCCGCTTTGGGAAGCTACTATCATATGAGATGCAGCTGGCTACTAGGAAAGAAGAGGAGAACCACAGCAAGTCTCAGGCAAGAGACAAGGCTGTAGCATTCAAAGATGAAGGCTCCAACAAAAGCAGAAGAAAGTCTCCCTCTCCACTAAGAATAGTTGTTGAATCTAATTCTGGAAGATTGGAGAAAAGCACATCAGACTGCCAATGGTCTGATGAAGATTTTACTGCCTTCTCCAGGCAATTCCTGAAGTTCATGAAGAAGAAGCACTGGAGAGGATGGCCTTCCTCCTCCTCTCATCCCAAGTATGACTACAACAAGGGAAGGAGGAAATCCTCTAAGGAGAACAGGTATGGTTCCAAAACTAGTAAACAGGTTTCATTTAACATGACTTGTTATCATTGCAGAAAGCTTGTGCATGTAATAGCTGACTGCCCAGTCAAAAGAAGGGAACATGGTGAGAAAATGGACCACCAGCAAAAAGGCAAGAAGGAGAAATCCTTATTTCTAAAAAAGCAAAGAAGTTGGACTGACACCTCCTCATCAGAGTCAGAAGAAGAAGAAGCCTACATAGGACTGTACTCTACTGAAGATGGAGATGTAGAAGCAGACTGTATTAAAAGGCTAGCTGCTATTGAAGAAGAAGCTGAGAAGGTTCTTCCTAAGGACATGGTTGAAGTCAGGGCCACTCTATTACAGTCTGATGGTGATTCAGAGGTGGATTATGAAGAAGATAGCTGCTGCATTGCCCTGATCTCTAGGTCTGATGAAAAAATCAGCCAGGATCAGCCTGGTCCAAGAAAGGTAATCTATGTCACTAGCTCAGATTATGAATAAATTCCAGATTCTTGTGCCTCTGCATCAAGTAATGATGATGGCTCAGAATCTGAAGGATACATCAATCAATTGATTGACAACTATGGTGTACTTATACAAGATCTAAATAAAAGCAAGCACCTGGCCAAATAGCAGGCTCAAGAAATTGCTTCTCTATAGCTTGCTGTTTTTAGAATCAACAAAACTGCTGGATCTGAACATGTAAGAAGTCAGCAAATTGAAGAATGTAACAATCATTCAGATAAGAACCATAACCTTCAAGAATAACCATATCAGGAATCTTGAAGGAATGCTCTAAAAAGAGAAGGAACTAGTGGCTAGCTACTCCAAGCCTAGCACAGTGTTGCCCATTATAGACTCTTTCTCCTCCCAAATGAGAAAGAAAGGGTTGGGTTTCAAGGGAAGGACAAGAGCTTCCAATCCCAAGGGAAAGGGCAAAGCTCAAGTGCAGCAACTTGCCTCTAAGCCTCCTGTTAAATTTAATAAAGTGCAACTACCTTCTAACAGTCATGACCGTGAGAGTATTTATGGTCACAGGAATAATGCTAAACCCTCTTGTGTGAACAAAGATGTTCAACAATATGGTGGTAGATACAGCAGGGGTGCAAGTCCCTTTAAGACAGCCTATGAGGAAATACAAATGTCCCATCATGTTCCACTTATGTTTGGTGCAACAGCCCCTTCAATCAAGGGAAAAGCTATAGACTGTTATCTATATCTTCCAACCAACTCTAATACATATGGCAAGGCTGTCAGTAGACCATACCTGGGCATCTCTGAGGTCCTCCTCCTCCTCCTATAGTAGGATATTCAGGAAGTGTTTCTCAAGTTCAGAAATCTACATCTTCTCATCAGTCCAAACCTTCCTACAGCAGACAGCAATAGAGTTCTAGCAGCAGTAGTAGCCAGCAATAATATCAAAAGCACAGCAGACAATAGAAAACATCTTAAGTCAATCAACCAGATATAGCAAGTCCAGAAAGGCCTCTATCTCCTGTTTATGATCTAGAAATGGACCCCAACTCTAGAATTGTCAGATTTCAAGAATTAATACCTCTTTCTCAAATCAGAAAAGCAAAGGAAGATGGGCAAGACACCTCACAGTATACTACTATGTACTCCTACAGAAAGAAAGAGCTATACAAATATCACGTACACAATCTTTTTAATGATGATTCTTATATGTCATTACATCCTGAAGCAGTTGTACCAAGAGCTGCTTTAATGATAATTCTTGGAGCAAGTGATATGAAAATGATAAAATAGCAAGTTGCAGATACCAAAAGAGAAATCATCTTCACCAGACCAGCTACAGATGAACAGAAGAAAGATTCTAAGAAAGTTTGAAAATTTTCTTTTTATATTTTGATTTGAACTGTAATATGTTATTTGTTATTCACAAGGCATTGTTGTTAATATCTGCTAAACAATTTTAATTCTGCCAGATATCGTTTTTTTATGCTTTGTGATTTTTTTCTTTGTTTTGTTGTTCATAGTGACCTGACCCAAATAGGGGTTGATTGTTGGACAACTAGTTTCTATTTGGGCTTGGTTCAATATTAGGTTATTGACCCTCCATGTATAGCCTAGGGTCAAATTGTTAGTTTTATGGTCTATGTTAGTTTGAAGAGGTTAGACAAACATTGATCCAGCCCTCAGAAGAAATTCAGTGATCCAAACATAGAAGAAATGTAGTCTTTAAGAGTTTAGAGAATCTTTTTGAAGTTCTTCGAACTCAGCTCGACGATTGTCGATTGCTGATCGACGAACTGAGAGTCTTTACTCTGAGCTGAGCTCGACGACCTTGGAACTCAAGTCGACGTTGTTCCCTCTTCTTTCAAGTTCTCTAGTCGACAAAATTCTATCTCAGGTCGACGAACTTGGTGCTCAGCTTCGACAGTCTATTTTTCAGATCAACTTTCTCTGAGCTCAGCTCGACGAAGACGATTTCTCAGCTCGACGAACTTGTAGTTCAGGTCGATGAAATCTATCCTAAGCTCGACGATTTCTCTCAGTATCAGTTTTGCGTTTTCTCCCATTTTTGTTTCAGTTTGGATTATACTAAGGTTGTAATTCTCTGATAATTAATTCTCATATTCTTAAGAATATGGTCGTTGCTTGGCAGCATTAATTATGGATTTCACAGAGTAGTTAATTGAGTTATTTACTGAGACAGTTGAGGAAACACATTTAAGACTAATTCCAGTCGTTCAAGTCCCAGGATTTCAGCATTAATTTTAGAAATTCTTTTTCAAATTTTAAATGGCAGAGATCCTTCAGAATATAAAAGGCAAATTCTTCTCTTGAGAAGACAGTCAAGGGAATTACAAGAGATTTTTTAGTCAACAAGTGGTACAAGATTTACATAGAAAAAGGATTGTTGTCTACAGGAAATTGAAGAAGAACATCTACACACAGATCTGTAGTCTTCTTCTATTTCGTCTTCTGACTTCAAAAGGACAACTCATTGACACTAGTCCAAGAAGTTTCTGAAGATCTCCATTAAGGCCTACACTATGTGCAAAGCTCTCATCATCCTGAACCCTCTTTTTCATCTCAAGGGGAGCTTTGACAACATCATCCACTAAAGCCTTCTCAGTTGTTTGAGAAATAGAAGACAACATAACTTTTCATTTCCAACTATGTATAGGGTTAATACTCCCTTCAAAAGTTAACCCCTTTGGTTTTTGGGCACCTGATCAAAAGCTCAAAAGGGTTGTGATATCTCCCTTGAAAAATAGATCTTGTGGTGAAAGAGCACTTGAGCAAAAACCTGTTGTGGCAGGGCACCTAATCAAAAACCTTTTTGTGGATTTCTACCAGGGTGGTAGAAGAGTGGATGTACCTAAGTTTAGGGGAACCACTATAAATTTCTTGTGTCATCTGGATTGCTCTATTATTAATTTTTTTGTGCTGTGATTGTTTAGTTTCTATTTTTATTCTCCCTTTATAGATGTACTTATCACTTAATTTAATCTATTGTAAAAATTAATCAAAGTTTTAAAATACTCTATTCACCCCCCACCCCCCTCTAGAGTTAAACAGATCTATCCCTCACTTTCACTTTCTGAAAAGGAAGCAGCTACTAGAGGGTCTCAAGATATCCTAAGCACTTCTACTTCAAGACCCACCACTTGTCAGAGTAGGGCTGGGAAACTAAAGAATAGGACTGTTGCTACCCCTTCTAGACCAAGAGCTGCTATTAACACAACCATTAGACCTTCTTTGAAAAGAATATATAACATCCATGAATATTGGTGTTGTGACAAGGTAGGCCACTGTTAGCACAATCATAGTGCAGAGAGAGAATTTAAACTTGCTTCTCAGGAAAGCTGCAGATAGACATAGTCATTTTCAAACCTGGACAAAGGACCCAATAAAAATTGGGGTCCTAAGGTTAACTGATTTATGTCTTGCAGGTTTGTCCAAGTGCCCATACCCCTAGATGGTACTTAGACAATGGATGTTGCAAGAACATGACTGCAATAAGGAGCATTCTGAAGTATTATGCACCAGTAAGGAATGGACCAAAGGTTATCTTTGGTGGGTCAGAAAAAGTGGTGACTAGAGGTTATGGTAAGATCTCTAATGGCATAGTCACTATCACTAGAGTAGCCTATGTGGAAGGTTGCAACACAACCTGATAAACATCAGCCAACTCTGTGATCTTAACTATGATATAGTATTCCACAAGGAAGAGGGTCAAATTAGGAGGTTAAGTGACCAAGTGGTCATCTTAATAGGAACTAGAATTGGAAATGTTTACTGTTTAGACTTACTATGCTTAAGCAAAGACTCACATGCATGCCTAGTTGTAGATGAGAAAGCCACTTCCTATGTATAATGGCATAAGAGGCTAGCCTATCTAAATTATAGGACCATAGGCAAGTTTTTCAGCAATGAGCTTATTAGGAATGGCCCTAAGTCTATATGCACTAAGGATGGTAAATATACTAAGACCTCCTTCAAGAGCATTGAAGCCATAGACTTAGTTAGGTGCTTATACCTCATGCATTTGGATCTGTTTGGTCCTATGCCAATTCAAAGTATAGGTAATAAAGTATACACCCTTGTGGTTGTTGATGACTTTTCTATATTTGCCTGGGTGTTTTTTTAAGGAAGAAATCTGAAACCTCTGATGTCTTTCAGACATTTGTCAAGAAAATTCAGAATGAATTCAACAACACTGTAGTCAAAATTAGAAGTGACCATGGGACTGAGTTTCAGTGTGAGTGCATGACAAGGTTCGGTGAAGAGCAAAGAATTCATCAAGAATTCTCCTCTCTTAGAACACCCCAACAAAATGGAATTGCTGGGAGGAAAAATAGGATTCTCATAGAGGCTGGTAGAACCTTATTAAGTGACTCATCCCTCCCAGAATACTTCTGGGCTGAGGCAGTTAACACTGCATGCTATGTCCTTTATAGGTCTTCTATCATCAAGAGCTACAAGAAGACTCCCTATCAGATCTTGAAGGGCAGAAAACCAAACCTGAGCTATTTCAGGATCTTTGGTTGCAAGTGCTATGTGCTCAACAATAAAAAAGTCCATTTAACTAAGTTTGCTGCCAAATTCCATGAAGGGATCTTTGGTGGGTACAACAATCATAGTAAGGCATATAGAGTCTATAATTTAACTAGCCAAGTTGTCAAAGAGTAAATGAATGTTGTTTTTGATGAATCCAACATGGTTAACTATGAGATGCCTAGCTCCTCCTCTTATAGTATTGCAGGTATATTACAGATGATGGATAAGCTGACTATCAAGGAAGCAATCCCTACAGTCCAAGATAATGATGATGGACTGTCCATTCCAAGAGAAGGGCAAGACATACCAGAATAAATTGAAGACCAGCTAGCTAAAAACCTTGAAGATCAGGAATCTATAGTTAGATTGCCTCCAGCTACCAGGCATCTAAGGGACCATCCAACATAACAAATTATTGTTAATGCAAATCATGGAGTCCAAACCAGAAGCAAGAGCATGAATACAGCTCTCTACTCAATCTTTCTGTCTCAAGAAGAGCCCAAGAAGTTTGAAGAAGCAATCAGGAGCAGTTCTGGATTGGAGCAATACAAGAAGAACTGGACCAATTTAAGAGATGTTAAGTCTAGAAGTTGGTTCCCATACCTCAAGGACAAAATGTCATAGGGACCAAGTGGATCTAGAGGAACAAGTTGGATCAAGATGGCATTATTGTTAAGAATAAGGATATGTTATTGGCTAAAAGCTACAGAAAAGAAGAAGGCATAGAATTTGACCAGACCTTTTCCCTAGTAGCCAGATTGAAAGCAATAAGGATATTCCTTGCATTTGCTGCATATCAGGGATTCAGAGTCTACCAGATGGGTGTTAAGTCAGAATTCCTGAATGGGGACCTAAAAGAGAAAGTATATGTGGATCAACCACCAGGTTTTGTAGATCCTAACTCTCCAAATTTTGTATATAAGCTTAGGAAAGCACTATATAGGTTAAAGCAAGCCCATAGGGCTTGGTACGAAACCTTGTCCAGCTTCCTTATTGAGAACAAATTCTCAAGGGGGAAGATAGACAAGACCATATTCCTAAGGGAATCAATGGGCAAGCTTATCCTAGTCCAGATATATGTTGATGACATTATATTTAGATCTACTCATGATAACATTTGTAGGAAGTTTGATAAACTTATGCAAGGGAAGTTTGAAATAAGTAGTATGGGTGAGCTCAAATTCTTCTTGGGACTCCAAGTAAGACAGATTGATGATGGCTTGTCCATTCCTAGTGCAAGTTCACCAGGGAGCTAATCAAAAAATATGGTATGGAGAATGTGTCCACCATGAGAACTCTCATAGGGGCAAGTATGTCTATAGGTAAAGATGATGCAGGGAAACCTATTGATGAGTCTTTATATAGAGGGATAATTGGTTACCTTCTATACCTGACAACTAGTAGGCCTGACATCATGTATGTTACGTGTGTCAGTGCTACGAATCAGGCATGCCCTAAAGAATCTCAATACTCTACTGTATAGAGAATCTTGAGGTATCATAAGGGCACACAAGATCTTGGCCTATGCTAGCGTAAAAATAGGGATTTTGATCTAAAAGGATTTTTAAATGCAGATTTTGCAGGCTGCAAAGAAGACAGGAAAAGCACTACTGGAATCTGTCAGTTCTTAGGAAGGAGGCTAGTATATTGGAGCAGCAAGATGCAAACTAGTGCGGCTATATCCACTGCTGAGTCAGAGTACATATCATTAGGCAGCTGCCGTGCTCAGCTGCTATGTGTCCAACATCAGCTCCAGGATTACAACCTTCAGGTAAGTAGAACTCCTCTATATTGTGATTCGATAAGTGTTATTTCTATTTCTAGGAATCATGTCTCACATAGCAGGACTAAGCACATAAAAATTAGATATCATTTTATTAGGGAGCATGTGGAGAAGGAAGACATCATTCTTGATTTTGTCCCCACAGACAAGCATGTGACGGATATCTTCACTAAGCCATAAGATGAATCAAAGTTCAGCACCCTCAACTTTGAGTTGGGTATGTTGAACTTGACCTAGCTTCATGCACTCCCTTTTGCATTTTTTGTGATGCAGGTATTGTTCCTCTTACTGGAGATAAAGGTTCCCCAATGGTATCAGTTCAATAATGCTTCTATTGTGGTGGAGTAAGTTAGTATGGAAGGGTCAGCCCCTATCTGCCTATTCTGTAGAAGTTACAAATGGGGAGGGAAGGTCTTAGCAAGGGGGAGAGATAGCAAGAGGGAAAGATGGCAAGGGGGAGAGAAGGACATATCCAGTGGATGATCACTATCATGCAGCACACCCAAGGGGAGAAAAAGCTGTTCCCATATAGGGGAGAAAGTGATCATGGAACTCAAGTAAGAACAAACACTTTGTAGCAAAATACGGGGAGTAGGTGATGCTCACCATACAGGCGGGAAATGAGGTACACTTCCTTATATCATGTCAGAATCCAATATTTATTTTGTTGTATAGGATGTGTGCGTCATTGACCAAGAAAAGAAAAGAATTTTGATAAGGGTTTTGACTTCTTCAAATAGGGGGAGATTGTTGGGTCCATTGTTCCTAATATCCCTGATTTGTGAGATGTCAAACACGTCAATGTCACACACATCTACTGTATTTGATGTGCATTTGAGGTCATGAGTGCAGGTTAGTCCATATCACATAGATTGGATAAGTGGACACAATAATTGGTTGGTGAACATAGCAAAAATCTACAAAGTCCATAGGCGTTGAGTGGAGCAAGCTCACTCAATGCCAGAGGTAAGGATTCAATTTTGTCCAGCTAGAAAATTTCCTAATTCCATAGGCGTTGACTAAGGACAGCTCACTCAACGCCATATATCAAATAGCGTTGAGTCTATCTCAGCCTAACTGATAAAAAGCCAAAAATATGGCAAAGTATAAAGGCGTTGAGTGTAGTCTACTCACTCAACGCCATACAACAAAAAAGATGTGAGTCAGGCTAAGTCAGTCAAAGCCTAGAGAAATAGGCTGAAAATGTGGCTAAGTCCAAAGGCATTGAGTGTAGTCTACTCACTCAACGCCGTACAGCAAAAAGCTGTGAGTCAGGCTGAGTCAGTCAAAGCCTAGAGAAATAGGCTGAAAATATCGCTATGTCCACAGGCATTAAGTGTGGTCTACTCACTCAACGCCATATAGCTTTTAGTGTTGAGTGTTGCTATATCAGTCAACTCAACAGAAATGTAGGGCAAATAGCATTGAGTGAGGTAAGCTCACTCAATGCTCTCAGCACCTTGAGGCAGAAATATTTGCTAAGGCAAATAGCATTAAGTGAGTCGAGATCACTCAACACTCTCAACGCCTTGACGCAGAAATATTTGCTAAGGCAAATAACGTTGAGTGAGGCGAGCTCACTCAACGCTCTCAATGCCTTGACGCAAAAAATTTGGCTAAGTCCAATTGCATGGATAGCTTCGACTTCGTTGAACTGAGCCTGGAGTTCGTTGACTGAATTTACACTTTCATTGAACTAAGCTTCATCGAACTGAGCTTAGCTTTCGTCAAAGTGATTCTTGAGTTCGTCAAACTGAATTTACTCTTTCGTCGAACTGTGCTTAGCGTTCATCGAACGGAGCTCAGCGTTCATCAAACTAATCGCTCTCAACGCCTAGACAAATAGAATTTTATCTAAGTGTTGTGGCATTGAGAGATGCTTACTCACTAAACGCCTTTGCTTATAATGCTTGAATTTTATCTAAGACCAGAGATGTTAAGTCATGCTGACGTGAGCAAAGTCAAAAAGTCAACCAAAATACAAATGTTGCGGGAATGCTGCCATAAGAACATGGCGGCCAGCTGTCATCGCCCTCGACACTTGGAAAGAAATATTTTCATCTTTAAGGATGGGGCACACAAACAGCAAAGAGCCATTGAATCAAGAGTTAATGGAAAGAAATATTTTCATCTTTAAGTGTTGGGTCCCACACAACAGCGAAGAGCCGTTGAATCAAGTGTATATGTTGAATGGATAAATCTAAGAAATCAATCGTTATGGTGGGCCTATAGCTCGACTGGCCGTCAGAAGATAAAAAGAAGCAAATCGGCTAGAGCAAAAAAATAGAATCCTCGTCTAGGTTTTCTGAAAACGAAAGTGCGACCGAACTTCAATCTTCTTCCTCGCCTTTCTTGTCAAGCCTGAAGAAGTTATTCTGCATAATTAACCTAACTTATAAAAGAAATAGTTGAAGCAATAACCATATGCGACAACAGGTTCAAAAGCAATTCTTAGGAAACAGATCAACAAGAACCACAAATAAACGATAGTTGTTTGAAGAAAGATTCAACTGTCGACTTCTTTGTCTTCAACAACAAAAGCTCGGCCTGATATCTACTCAGTCCAAGAAGAATTAGATGAAAGTGACAAATAGATCTTATGTTTACTCTAGAGGGGGGGAGGTGAATAGAGTATAAAAAAAAATAATTCACTTATCTTTATGGCAGATTAAAAGTATGGTGATATATATATATATATATATATATATATATATATATATATATATATATATATATATATATATATATATATATATATATATATATATATATATATATATATGTATATATATAAGAAGAAAATCACAGCACACAAACAGAAAAGGTAAAGGCAATCCAGACAACACGAGGAATTTATAGTGGTTCCCCAATAAACCTGGGTACCTCCACTCGTCTACCACCCTGGTAGGAATCTACTACAGGTTTTTATCAGGTGCCCTGCCAGCAAAGGTTTTTGCTCAGGTGCCCTGTCACAACAGGTTTTTGATCAGGTGCACTGTCACTACAAGATCTATTTTCTAAGGGAGATCTAGCAATCCTTTGAGCTTTTGATCAAGTGCCCAAAAACCAAACCAACTCTTTTGTTCAGGAGACTTGAGAACCAAAAGGTATAACTTTTGAAGGAAGTTATAACCCTATAAATAGTGAAAGAAAATAAAATTAATAGTGTTGGATCCCTAGTTGATTTGGGCTAGGTTCACTAGCTTAGGATGTGACCCATCATGTATAGCCAGGGTCAAGTTTGTGTCCTATAGTCTAAGTCAAGTCCTTAGAATCAACTTCAGAGTGACCTGCTATCAACAAGACCATCAGCGACTCCAGACTTAGAAGTTTTCAAGACTAAGTAAAATGAGTTCGAAGTTCGTCGAACTCAGCTCGACGAAAGGTGTTCTACGCTCGACGATCGTGAGATAATTCTTAGTGCTGAGCTCGACGATCCTTGTTCTCTGTTCGACAAACTCTGAGATACTGCAACAGCTAAAGTCAGGAGAACTCCATAATTTTTCTAAGTCCATCTTCAGACTTTGGTCGACGAATTAGATTCTGAGCTCGACGAACTTGGACCTCAAGTTCACAACTCCTCAGGTCGACGAAGTCAGCTTCTTAGGTCGACGAATGCAGTACTCCGCTCGATGATTTGTGGTCTACGATTTGATTCCTTCTCAGTCAGAGACTTCTCAGATTCCAAGTCCACAATCATTCTCAGCTCGACGAATTTTGATCTCAGCTCGACGAATGAAGATTGTCAGTTCGACGAAGATTGAAGCAGAATTGACAAGATTTCACTAAAAGACTAATTGCTATTGTCTGGTCGACGAACTCATTCAAGCTCAGCTCGACGAACTCAAGCTCAGCTCGACGAACTCATCAGGCTCAGCTCGATGAACTCAAGCTCAGTTCGACGAACTCAAACTCAGCTCGACAAATTGTGTTGTTTATTCGATGATTCCAGACTAGGTCTTCTCCAGTTTCTCATCCCGTTTCTTGGCGCTGATTCCTGAGTATTTAATATCAGATCTCCTCAGAATGTTACTGTTAGAACGCGCATTAATCTTGGATTATTACTTGCCATTTTCCATGGGACAGTTAGGAAAGTCATTGATTGTCGCTTCTTTCCAAGACCGACTGCAATTACTGCTCAACATTCAAATTTCGAATGTTCCTCAGTCAGTCAAGAGATAGAAAAGAAAAGACTTGATCAGTATGAGATACATTCATTCAGACATACAGTCATACAGACAGATAATCAGACATACACACAGAAAGATTGCATAGAAGAACAATCATACAGAAATCAAAAGTTCTACTGCAATCAGCCTTAGCCAGAGAACCACTTCATCAAGAAGAAGAAGAATAACCTATCACTATCAAGAGTCTTCTTCTTTCAATTCTCAGGACAACTTCAAAGGACAACAAAACTTTATCTATCTAAGAAGCTCCTGAAGCAGTCTCTGGTCCAGGCACTCTAGGTCTTTGAAGACCTATCACCCTGAAGCAGTGCTCCAGTTTTCCTGATCTCAGGGGGAGCAAATTTGCTAACATCAATCCACAAGTATTCTCAGTTGTTATTGAGAAAGAGAAGACCTCATCACCTTCATTTCCAACTCCTGTATAGGGTTTTAATTCCCTTCAAAATTATTCCTGGTTGCAAGTCTCCTTCCAAAAGACTTGAGGTTTTGGTTTTTGAGCACCTGAACAAATGCTCATTGGTGTCAGGCACCTGATCAAAAACCTGAGTGGATTCCTACCAGGGCGGTAGAAGAGTGGATGTACCCCGGTTGGGGAACCACTATAAAATTTCTTGTGTCGTCTGGTTGCCCTCTTCTTTTGTTTTGGCTGTGTTGTTCTGTGATTATTTAGGTTGTTGTGCTTATCTTATTAATTGCTGACCTGTTCTCTTAGGAATACAACAAAAGTTGTAAAAAGTTTAAAGTAAGCACAATACTCTATTCACCCCCCCCCCCCCCCCTCTAGAGTATTTGAAATCTAACCTGCACTTTCAATTGGTATTAGAGCTAGGTTGGTTAAAAATACCATACCTTAACTAGTTGTACAGGCTAACACCTGAACCAAAAAGATCCCTCTTGTTAGATCTGCTTGTTTGTTTTTGTTGTTAGATTTATTTCTTCACAAGACATGGTCTAAAACAAAGATTATGCAAGCATCAGACCTCCAGTTTGCAATCTTAACAAGTTTTCCATCTGGAAGGCAAGAATCAGATTATACATGAATTCTATTGATGAGGATATTTTTGCCTCTATTTTGACAGGAGTACCTCCAGCACCTGCAGCCTCTCCATGCACCTCAATCAACATGGCTGCAGGACCTCCTCCAGAGAACAATAAGGCTTACAAGAAAGCCAAAATGACAGATGCTAAGGCCGTGAACATCTTGGCTCAAACTATGTCAGATGACATATTTCAAAAGGTGGCTGAGTGCACCTCAGCCAAGTCCATTTGGGATTCCCTCAACCAAATGGTAGCTGGCTCAGCAGATGAAAGAAAAGACAGGAGATCCAATCTCATTTCCCTGTATGACAACTTCAAAAAGGATGAGATAGAATTAGTGGCTGATATGTATAACAGGTTGAGTTCAATCATCAATAAGCTCAAAACCCTGGATAAAGACATCACCCTTACATAGGTGAATGATAAGATATTGATGCGCTTCCCTAGCTCTTGGGACTCCAGAATCTGGCCAATCAAAGAAGCCAGAAGCCTAAATGAGATATCAACTGAATCTCTGCTAGGCAAACTAAAGTCCTATGAGCCGCTGATCAAATCAAGAGAAGCAGCAGAACAGAAGGCAACAACTCCAGTGAGAAAGGATCACAGCATATCCTTCAAAGCATCTGAGGAAAGTGAGACATCAACTTCCAATGAGGAACTCATGAGCCTCTTTGCAAAAAGATTCTACCAGATGGCTAGAAAGGATTTCAGAAGGAAATCATCCAGACAGGATGATAAGCCCAAGTATGACAAGACACCAACCAAGGAGGTTGTGTGCTTTGGTTGTAGAAAACCTGGACATTACATCTCAGAATGTCCAGAAAACCAGAAGAAGGACAAGAGAAGAGAAAAGGACTCCAGGAGAAAACACAGCAGCAGAACCTCTTCCAGCAAATACAAAAAGAAAGACAAGGGTTTTGTTGCTGAGACATGGAGTGATACAGAAGAAGAAACATCTTCCTCCAATTCAAGTAAAGAAGAGGAAGAAGCAAGATCCAAGGAGGTTTGCCTAATGTTAATTGATGGCTCCAGGAGCAATACTAGATTAGAAGGAGAATCTGAAGATGAAGCAGCCTCAGACTCAGAGGCAGATCAGGTACAGGTGAAGAGCTGTCCAAGGGTGAGTCAGACTTGGTACTTGGACAGTGGTTGCTCCAAGCATATGACAGGCAGCAAGGGAAATCTATCCAATTACAAGCCCAAGCTAGGACCAAAGGTGATTTTTGGAGATTTAAACAGTGGCCAATCAGAAGGATATGAGACAGTAAAGATTGGAGCAGTTACCTTCAAAAGAGTAACCTATGTAAGAGGACTCAAACATATCCTAATATCCATAAGTCAATTATGTGATGAAGGTTATCAGGTACACTTTAACTCTGCCTCTTATTCTATTATTGATAATGAAAATAAAACTATTTTAATTGTAATTAGACAAGGCAACATATATCTAGTAGATTTTATTTCTGCCACAACTGATGTTTGTTTGCTCAATATCACTAGTAACCAAAATGAGTTATGGTATAAAAGATTAGGATATATAAACTTTAAGAATATAGCTAGGTTATCTAAAGGAAACCTTGTTAGAGGTTTACCTTCAGGTCCCTACAAGAAGGAAAACCAATGCTGGGCTTGTCAATTAGGCAAGTAAACCAAAACTAGTTTCAAATCTATTAATAAAAGTGATTCGCCTAGGATATTGTATTTGCTTCATGTGGATCTATTTGGACCCATTGCAGTACAAAGCCTAGGAGGGAAGTCTTATACTTTAGTGATTGTTTATGACTTCTGTAGATTCAGTTGGGTAGCCTTTCTGAGAGCTAAGTCAGAGATATTCAAGATTCTTACAGATTTTCTCAGGACCATACAAATTGAGTTCTCTACTCATGTTGCATTGATCAGAAGTGATCATGGCACATAGTTTGAGTCTCTTCTTATGCATGAGTTTTGTGAGAAGGAAGGTATCAAGCAGTGCTTCTTAGCTCCTAGAACTCCCCAACAAAATGGGGTAGCTGAAAGGAAAAATAGGACACTCATTGAAGCTGCAGGCACAAAATTGGCAAATGCTTACATGCCTCTATCCTTTTGGGCAGAAGCTGTAAACACTTCTAACTATGTCCTGAATAGAAGCCTTATACATAAGCTAAAAAATAAGACCCCCTATGAATTACTTAAAGGGAAGAAACCTAAAATCACTTATTTTAAAATTTTTGGTTGTATTTGTTACATTCACGCAAATAACAAAAGATACATTAGAAAGTTTGAGGCTAAGGCTGAAGAAGGGATTTTTCTTGGATACTCCCAAGTAAGCAAGGCCTATAGGGTTTTTAATAAATCCACCCTTAAAATTGAAGAATCTGTTCATGTATCTTTTGATGAAGCTAACATGTCTTATAAGGAGAAAGAGATTTCTACCAATAACTCTTTTCAGGTTCCACCACTATGTGAGTCTATAGATGGACTAAACATTACCCAAGAGGTATTAACCCATCCTTCTCCACAGGTTTCTAAAGACAGTGAAGAAGAAATCCAAGTGGAAGAAGTTGAACTTCCCTCAACAGCTAATATCATTCCTCAAGAGGAATTAATTACAGAAGTTGTTGCTCAACCAACTCCACCAACTGATCTTGTCACACTTAGAGATCACCCTAGATCTCAAGTGATTGGAGACATTTCAGCAGGTGTACAGACAAGGCATCAACTCAACCAAGACTTGATGCATGCATGTTTTCTCTCTCAGATTGAACATCTCACCATCTATGAAGCAGAGCAAGATCCCCACTGAATTATTGCAATGCAAGAGGAACTAAATCAGTTTGAGAGATGTAGAGTTTGGGATTTAGTTCCAAGACCTCATAACTACCTAGTTATTGGAACCAAATGGGTCTGCAGGAATAAGCTAGATGCCCAAGGAAATATAGTGAGAAACAAGGCTAGGCTTGTTGCTCAAGGCTACATGCAAGAGGAAGGAATTGACTATGACGAAACCTTTGCCCCTGTTGCAAGGTTAGAGGCCTTAAGAATATTCCTTGCCTATGCAGCTCACAGGAGATTCAAAGTCTTCCAAATGGATGTCAAGAGTGCATTTCTGAATGGAGTGCTTCAAGAAGAGGTTTATGTAGAACAACCTCCATGTTTTATCTCTCTAACTCAACCCCCTTTTGTATTTAAATTGCATAAAGCTCTCTACGATTTAAAGCATCTCCAAGAGCTTGGTATGAGACCTTAGCAAGTTTTCTTTTAGAGTATAAATTCACAAGAGGAACCATAGATAAAACTCTTTTCACTAGACATCATAAGGACCAAATTTTGTTAGTACAAATATATGTGGATGACATCATCTTTGGGTCTACTGATCCCAAATTGTGCAAGAGGTTTGCTGACCTCATGCATTCTAAATTTGAGATGAGTAGCATGGGTGAGCTTTCCTACTTCCTTGGTCTCCAAGTGAAGCAGCTCCCTGATGGTATCTTCCTCTCCAAAGCTAAGTATGCTAAAGAGCTTATTAAGAAGTTTGGGATGGGTGATGCTTCAGGAATGAAAACACCTATGGATGCAAATGCTGTTGTGGATTCTGATACAACAGGGAAACCTGTGGATCAGAAACATTATAGGGCAATTGTTGGATCCCTATTATACCTCACAGCTAGCAGGCCTGATATAATATTTGTCACATGCCTTTGTGCTAGGTTCCAAGTGACCCCTAAAGAATCTCACCTTATTTTCCTAAAAAGAATTTTGAGATATATAAAGAGTTGTCATAATCTAGGACTTTGGTATCCTGCAGAGTCAGAGTTTGAGTTAACTGGATACTCAGATGCTGACTATGCGGGATGTAGAGTGGACAGGAAGAGTACCTTTGGAACTTGCCAGTTCCTTGGTATGAGACTTATCTCCTGGTTTTGTAAAAAGCAGACATCTGTGTCTACATCAACTGCAGAAGCAGAATATATGGCTGCTGGCAGCTGCTGTTCACAAATACTATGGATACAAAACCAACTCCTAGACTATAGTGTCAACTTAAATAATTCAACACTATTTTATGATAATACAAGTGCTATTGCTATAGCATAGAATCCAGTTCACCATAGTAGGACTAAGCATATTGAAATAAGACATCATTTCATTAGAGATAATGTAGACAAAAAGAAAATTAACTTGATCCATATTCCTACTGATTTACAGAGAGCAGACATTTTCACCAAACCCTTGGATGAGAAAACTCATCTATTCTTTATAAATCAACTGGGAATGATTAATGGAGAAGAGTTAACTTAGTTTCTATCTGCATTCGACGAATTTTCCAGAGTTCGTCGAACGGAGTTCTACGAATTAGGGAAAGTTTGAGAGATTCTCATCGAACGAAGATCGACGAATTCTCTGTGTGTGAAAATAATTTTCGTCGACCGGAGATCAACGAACTTTGCTTCAGAAGATATTTCATCGAACGGAGTTCGACGAACTATGTTCGATTCTTCTGGATGAGATCAACGAATTATTTGTCTATAATTTATTTCGTCGACCTCAGTTCGAAGAATTGTTTCTTTTTCGTGGAACGAAGATTGTCGATTCATATTATGAAAATCTTATATCTAGGTTTTCTTCGATCTCCATCCTGCGCTTTCAGTTCTCTTGCTCTTGATCGCCATTTTTCTCTGTCTTTCTTGCAGGTCGTCAATGTCGATTCCAGCTGGAGCTTTGGCTGGCATGAAATTTGATACTGGTTTTGATATGGATTTCGATTCTTTCCAACATTCTGACACCATATTTCTTTATTTTCTGGAACTGCTAGAAGAACTTCATCTCAGGGATTTCATGACCAGAAGGATTAAACTACATGGAACGGAAATCAGAGAATGGGTATATACATTGTCTGTTACTGAGGAAAATATTCTGACAGGCAATATCGGGAGTACTACTGTTCCGTTATCTCCCGCAATGTTTTCTGAAATATTTGGATTGGTAAATGGAGAAGATGACATGGAAATGGATTCTGAAGAATTTGGTGATATGTTGAACTTAATGGGGTTTTCAGGAAGCAACCCTAACAGCACCCCTTCCAACAAAACAGTCTCCTCATGTGCCTACTCCTCCTTCATCTCCACCTCTGGACATCACCAACATCCCATCTCCATCCCCATCTTGCCCTCTGCAAGCAAATCAACAACCCACACCTCCAGCTTCACCTCATGACACCCATCTTCCAACACCTCCTCAGTCTCCTCTTCCCCCTCATTTATCCTCCATTCCTTCCTACACTCTACCCACAGACACTGACCTACCAGATGTCCCCATTCCATCTTCATCACCATCCACTCATCACATTCATGTTATTCCACCTTCCATTCCATCCTATTCCACTTCCCCATTTGATTCATCTACCATCATATCCTTGCTCACACCCCTCATCAAATCTCTCATCCAAGAGGCCATTACACCTCTTGTGACCTCTATCAATTATTTATCTACCCAGATTTCTGCCCTGTCTGCTGCCCCCTCTTCATTCAGGGGCCTGGCTCCAGGATCTCCTGAACCCAGGCAGGGGGAGATGCTCTATGATGATGCAGTAACCAATGCAGATGTAGAAGCAACAACAGTAGATTTAGTAGCAGCTCCCTCTACAGCAGCAGTTTCAGATACAGATGAAGATACTTTGCGAGAGTTTGATTCTGAGATGATTGAATTGATTCATTTTATGGATAATGGCCTTGATTTAGGTGAGTCAGTTGAGCAAATAAAAACTGTTGGTGATTTCCATTTAAATCACACAGTTAATCTGTCTGTTTTGTTGAGAAATTTTGATACAATATATATGCAGTCTTTTCTAGTAGACTTTACTAAGCCACAATTGGCTATTATCCCCTATACTTCTCCAGCTAGTCCAGCAGTTTCTAAGCAACTCTGTAACAGTTTTTCTCCTCCAGTTGTTGCTCCTTCATATACAGTCATTCCAGAAGATATCTCAGTACCAGTCTTTGTTATGGATGACTCACCAATGCCTGATTTGGATGAGTTAATCCTCACTGATATTGAAGAGGAGAATAAGGCAGCAGCTGAAAGCTCTGTCCCCATTATTTCTAATTCCTGTACAGTCCCCTCCTCTCCTGTTGCTGAAATTCCAGTTCCTGAACCTCAACTTCTGCCCCTGCTCCAGCAAAACCTGTTATTGATGATAAAGCTTTGAAAGCTTTGGATGCTCTTTATGATAACCCTCAGGGTTCTGATAGTGAAGAAGATGATGATGATGATGATGAATTAGATGAAGATGCTGTAAAGAAAAAGAAGAAATTGTTATCAAAGAAAAGAAAGGCTCCTCCTCCTCCAGATCCTAAGCCAAATCCAACTACAGACACCCCTTATTTCATCTTGCATAATGTAACTCCATATAAGGGAATGCCTGCATGGATGTGGCTATCCAAGAACCAACAGAAGGATAGGAAGAGAAGTAGGATATATTCTCCTCCTCCAGTACACAGATACATGAAGTATACTCCTCCTCCTCCTCCTCTAGCAGCTGGTGCCTCTGGTTCTAGCTCTTAGAGATCTGCCCCCATGCAAACATATCAGAGACAGTCAGGGAGATCCTTTGGAAGCAGCCTGCAGAGGCAACCATTCTCAGGAAATCAACAACATCAGCAGCAGCAACAACAAATTTCTGATGTACAGAAAGCTGACAGTCCAAAAAGGCCATATTCCCCTCCAATTCCATTTGAAGATCCTGAAACTGCAAATACTGCTAAAATGGCAGATTCCAAGAGCTAATTGGACTATCCTTGATCAATAAAGCAAAGGCTGAAGGAAAAGACACATCAGGTTTAACAACAATGTCAAAGTACAGAAACGAAGAGTTAAAAAGGTTTGACAAAGGCAACAAGCTATTCAATGTTGATTATTATATGAAGCTCCATCCAGAAGCAGTTGTCCCCAGAGCTACTTCACTGAAAAATATTGGGGCAGCTGATATGACTATGACTCAAGCTCAGGCTCAAAATACTAACAGAGAAATCATCTTCGAAATTCCAGGAGAAAAGAAAACAGAAGACAAATACTTGCAGAAGAAGAAGAACTAATCCTTATTTTTGTTTCATTTTCTTTCTGCAATTGTTTTCAAACTATGTCCTGTGTTTAAACAAAGCCTGTATATATACATATCTGCTGCATGTGTTAGTAATTCTTTGCCAGATATATTTCTTTTCTTGCTTTGTTTTCCTATTTGTTTCTGTTTTGAGTCTCTTAGTGACCTCACCCAAATAGGGGGAGATTGTTGGATCCCTAATTGATTTAGGCTAGGTTCACTAGCTTAGGATGTGTCCTAGAGTCTAATTCAAGTCCTTAGAATCAACTTCAGAGTGACTAGCTATCAACAAGACCATCAGAGACTCCAGACTTAGAAGTTTTCAAGACTAAGTAAAATGAGTTCAACGTTCGTCGAACTCAGCTCGACGAAAGGTGTTCTGCGCTCGACGATCGTGAGACAATTCTTAGTGCTGAGCTCGACGATCCTTGTTCTCTATTTGACGAACTCTGAGATACTACAACAGCTAAAGTCAGGAGAACTCTAGAATTTTTCTAAGTCCATCTTCAGACTTTGGTCGACGAATTAGATTCTGAGCTCGACGAACTTGGACCTCAAGTTCACAACTCCTCAGGTCAACGAAGTCAGCTTCTCAGGTAAACGAATGCAGTACTCCGCTCGGCGATTTGTGGTCTATGATTTGATTCCTTCTCAGTCAGAGACTTCTCAGATTCCAAGTCCACAATCATTCTCAGCTCGACGAATTTGGATCTCAGCTCGACGAATGAAGATTGTCAGTTCGACGAAGATTGAAGCAGAATTGACAAGATTTACCTGGAAGACTAATTGCTATTGTCTGGTCGACGAAGTCATTCAAGCTCAGCTCGACGAACTCAAGCTCAGCTCGACGAACTCATCAGGCTCAGCTCGACGAACTCAAGCTCAGTTCGACGAACTCAAACTCAGCTTGACGAATTATGTTCTTCGTTCGATGATTCCAGACAAGGTTTTCTCCAGTTTCCCGTCCCGTTTTATGGCGCTGATTCCTGAGTATTTAATGCCAGATCTCCTCAGAATGTTACCATTAGAACGTGCATTGATCTTGGATTATTACTTGCCATTTTTCCATGGGACAGTTAGGAAAGTCATTGATTGCCGCTTCTTTCCAAGGACGACTGTAATTACTGCTCAACATTCCATTTTCGAATGTTCCTCAGTCAGTCAAGAGATAGAAAAGAAAAGACTTGATCAGTAAGAGATACATTCATTCAGACATACAGTCATACAGACAGACAATCAGACATACACACAAAAAGATTGCATAGAAGAATAATCATACAGAAATCTAAATTTCAACTACAATCAGCCTTGGCCAGAGAACCACTTCATCAAGAAGAAGAAGAACAACCTATCACTACCAAGAGTCTTCTTCTTTCAATTCTCAGGACAACAAAACTCTATCTGTCAAAGAAGCTCCTGAAGCAATCTCTGGTCCAGGCACTCTAGGTCTTTGAAGACCTATCACCCTGAAGCAGTGCTCCAGTTTTCCTGATCTCAGGGGGAGCAAATTTGCTAACATCAATCCACAAGTCTTCTCAGTTTTTATTGAGAAAGAGAAGACCTCATCACCCTCATTTCCAACTTCTGTACAGGGTTTTAATTCCCTTCAAAATTATTCCCGGTTGCAAGTCTCCTTCCAAAAGACTTGAGGTTTTGGTTTTTGAGCACCTGAACAAAAGCTCATTGGTGTCAGGAACCTGATCAAAAACTTGAGTGGATTCCTACCAGGGTGGTAGAAGAGTGGATGTACCCAGGTTGGGGAACCACTATAAAATTTCTTGTGTCGTCTGGTTGCCCTCTTCTTTTGTTTTGGCTGTGTTGTTCTGTAAGCACAATACTCTATTCACCCCCCCCCCCTCTAGAGTATTTCAAATCTAACCTGCACTTTCAGATAGTGTCTTATCTGTCTCTTTTATTTGAGAAGATTAGTGGATTTATTGATGTTGTCAATGCTCCCCCTGTGTTAAATAAATATGGTCAGGAGAGGAAACTTTGCTTCAGGGTGTAAACCTTTAAAGTTGAACACTTCTTCCAGTAAGTGTATCTGAGAGATTGAGCTTTTAGTCTCAGATTGAATATTGTGTGCCAGAAGAAAAGGCTTGAAGAGAAGAAAAACACTATAAGAAAGTTGTTGTTTGTAACTCAATCTATAACAAAGTGTGAAAAAAGCCTCTGTAAGTATATCTCTATAACCGTGTATCCTCTGTATCCTCGAGATCAAAAAACTTCTTGGAAAATAGAAGGCTGGTAGGAATTTCAAATACTTGAAATCATTAACCCTAATAAAGTTGGAGCATTCCTTGAGAAAGGAAATTACCCATGAGAATTAATCAGTAAAAAACTCTGTGATAATATCAAAATATAATGCTGCCTCTAAACGGCTATATTCATGGGAATATATTGCATTAAATGTCAGAGACATAACTGCGTGAAATTTATCCCATTGAATATTTTGCCTTCAGAATGATTAGCCTAAAATTAACCCTGAAAATTATTCTGCTTCTACCAATAAAATTTCCTAGGATAACTGCACAGAAAACCTCGAACTGATCCAATAAATTGTCGACAAGAGCCTGTAGTTCGTCGAGCTTGATTCTTCATAATCATCGACCGAAGCTCCAATTTCATCGAGCTGAGCTTGGCTATCGTCGAGCTGAGATTGCAGAGTTAAGGACAAATTTCGTCGACATGAGCTCGGATTTCATCGAGCTGAAACTGGCTATACATCGACCTGAGCTCAGAGATCGTCGAGCTTAGCTTGGCTGTTGTCGAGCTAAGGTGGCATAGTTGAGGTATAAGATCATCGACCAGAGCTCAGCTTTCGTCGATCTCAACTCAAAGAAGGAACTCTGAGTTCACTGATCTATGATCGACGTTCATTGAGCTGAGTTCGACTATCGTCGAACTAAATTTCCTGTACTTGAAATCTTCAAAGGAAAAACCCTTGAAAATCCTATGACCCTTGACTATACATATTGGGTCAACCTAGTAATCCTAATAGTAATCTTTGCCCAAATCAGAACTAGGGTTCCAACAATCTCCCATATTTGGGTGAGCATACTATTTACAAAATATAGCATAAAACAAAAAATATATATATCTTGCAGAAATAACACATTCAGTAGATATATGATAAAGCTATGAAAGGTTTTAAAAACAATAACATCAGATAGTTCAAAAACATAAAGGAATCAGGAATCTATCTTGGAACCTTTAGATGAAGATGGTTTAGTGAATATCATCTTCCAGGTAGAATCTTTAGCTTCAAGCTGAGTCATTTTTAGATCTTGATCCCCAAGAATCTTCTGAGAGAATGCTCTGACCACTACTGCCTCTGGATGGAGTTACATATATTCATTAGCATTGAATAAATTTTTCTTTAATTGAAACTTGTCAAACTCTTTCTACCTGTAGGAAGACATGGTTGTGAAATAGGAAGTTTCTTTTAATTCAGCTCTTGCTTTATTGATCTGAGACAGACCAATAAGCTCATTGAATCTTGCCATCCTATAGACTGGATCAAATTCAGGTTCATAAGTAGGAGATAGAGTCCACTCTGGGCTTGATTCCTTTTGATGTTCACTTTGAGTTTCCTGTTGGCTGGTTTACTTTGAAAGTTGATCTTGACTGCATTTGCTTGATCTCTGATGTTGATAGCTGCCTTGGCTATCATGTTGCTGCTGTTGTTGCTACTACTGCTGCTACTGTTACATGAGGAGCTTCTTCATTGGACACATCCCCCTGCCTGGATTGAGAGCGACATGAACTCATGCCCCTAGAAGAAGGTATAGAGGAGGAGGAAGCCAGCTGAAATTGCCATGCCTGCAAAAATAAGAGATCAAGTGCAAAAGAATTGGAAAGCGCTGGATGGAGTTCAATGAAAGCCTAATTATAGTTTTATAGAAGGTGAAACGGCTAACTCCGTCTGACGTAAAAGAAAATCTTCGAACTCATGTCAACGAAAAATCTCATGAAGAAATAAAAGCGTCGATCTCAGTTTGAATAGGGGAAAACAGTTCGTCGTTCTCAGGTCGACGAAAATTTTTTTGGAACAAATTCATCGATCTTCGTTCGATGAATAGTCTCTCAAAGAGATTTTGTCAATCTTCGTTCGTCGAAAAATCTAAAGAAGAGTTCATAGATCGTCGATCTTTGTTCGACGAAAAGTCTCAAGAAGAGTTCACAGATCCTCGATCTCCGTTCGACGAAAGGTGACCAATTCTTCGACCTCAAATAGAAATCAAATTAAACCTTCTCCAATAATCATACCTAGCTGATTTAAGAAGAACAGATCTTTCTTTTCATCCAATGGTTTGGTGAAGATGTCTGCTCTTTGTAAATCTGTAGATATAAAAACAAAATTAATTTTGTTTTTGTCCACACAATCTCTAATGAAATGATGTCTAATTTCTATATGATTAGTTCTACTATGCAATACTGCATTTTGTGCAATCGAAATAGCACTGGTATTATCATAATAGATAATTGAATTATTTAAGTTGAAACCATAATCAAGTAGCTGATTTTGAATCCATAATATCTGTGAGCAGCAACTACCAGCTGCCATGTACTCAACTTCAACAGTTCATGTTGACACAGATGTTTACTTTTTTTGCAAAATAAGGACACAAGACTATCACCAAGAAACTGACAAGTTCATGATGTGCTTTTCCTGTTAACTCTATATCCAGTATAGTCAAAACCTGAGAATCCAGTTAAGTCAAATTCTGACTCTGCTGGATACCAAAGTCCTAAATTTGGATAACCCTTTATATATCTCAAAATACTTTTTAATAAAATAAGGTGAGATTCTTAGGGATTTACTTGAAAACTAGCACAAATATAAGAAGCCAACATAATGTCTGGCATACTAGCTTTAAGATACAATAAAGACCCAACAATAACCCTATATGTTTTTTGATAACTAGCTTGTCTTGTTCATCAAAATAAACTACAGCGTTGGAGGGCATGTGTGTTTTCATTGCTGTGGCATCATACATCCCAATTCTTTTAATAAGATCTTTAGCATATTTGGATTGCGATATAAAGATACCATCAGGGGATTGCTTCACTTGTATACCAAGGAAGTAAGATAGTTTACCCATGCTACTCAATTCAAACTTTCAGTGCATTAGGTCAGAGAACCTTTTACAAAGTTTGGAATCAATAGATCCAAATATTATGTCATCTACATAAATTTGAACTAGTAATCTTTTTTCCTTATGATGTCTGAAAAACAACGTTTTATCTACCATGACTCTAGAAAATTTATGCTCTTAAAGAAAACTAGCCAAGGTCTCATGCCAAGCTCTTGGAGCTTGCTTTAAACCATAAAAAGTTTTATGCAATTTAAAAACATAAGATAGATGAGTTGAGGAGATAAAACCTGGAGGTTGTTTAACATAACCTTCCTCTTTTAATTCTCCATTGAGGAATGCACTCTTAACATCCATTTGATAGACCTTGAACTTCTGATATGCAGCATATGCAAGAAATATTCTGATGACTTCAAGTCTTGTAATAGGAGCAAAGTTTTGATCATAATCAATGCCTTCTTCCTGTGAATAACCTTGGGCTACCAGTCTTGCTTTGTTCCTCACAATTGATCCTTGTGCATCCAATTTCTTCCTGAAAACCGATTTAGTTTCAATAATTGGGTAGTCTTTGGGTCTTGGAACTAAATCCAAAACTCTACATCTCTCAAATTGATTGAGTTCCTCTTGCATTACAATAATCATGTGGGGATCTTGCTCTGCATCTTTTATGTATTGAGGCTCACTTTGAGAAATGAAGCATCAATGCATCAAATCTTGGTTTAGTTGATGTCTTGTTTGCACACCAGTTAATTTGTCTCCAATCACTTGAGATATGGGATGATCTCTATGTGTGAAAAGATCAGTGGGTAGAGATGGTTCTTCAACAACTTGTGGAATTAATTCCTCTTATGGAATTTAATTAGCCATAACATCTTCAGCATGAATTTCCTGAATATCTTCATCACTGTCATCAACAATAATTTGTTGAGAATGATGTGATATATCCTCTTGTGTTAGGATTAAATTATCCATTTTCTCATATAGATTTGGTACCTGCAAATTTTCTATGGTAGAAGAATCCTTCTCCTTGTAAAACATGTTAGTCTCATCAAAAGTTTCATGCACACATTTTTCCATTTTTAATGTTGATTTATTATAAACCCTATAGGACTTGCTAACTTGGGAATATCCAATAAAAATTACCTTTGCAGCTTTGGCTTCAAACATTCTAAGATATTTCTCGTCATTATTGTGAATATAACATATACAACCAAATACTTTAAAATAGTTTATTTTATGTTTCTTCCCTTTAAGTAATTCATAGGGGGTCTTACCCTTCTTACACTTAAGTTTATGAATTATGTTCATTCAGAATATAATTTGTTGTGCTTACTGCCTTTGCCCAAAAGAATTGGGGCAAGTGAGCATCTGCAAGTAATTTCCCTACACATTCAATCAGGGTTCTATTTTTCCTTTCAGCTACTCGATTTTGTTGAGGAGTTCTAGGAGAAGAAAAAAATGTCTGATACCATCCTTCTCACAGAATTCTTGCATGAGAAGATATTCAAACTTAGTGTCATGATCTCTTCTGATCAATGCAACTTTAGTAGAGTACTCAATCTGTATGCTCTTAAGAAAGTCTGTAGGAACTTTAAAGTTACCTGACTTATTTTTCAGAAAAAAAAAAACCAAAGTGAATCTAGAGAGATCATCAACAATCACTAAGGTATATGACTTCCCTCCCAAGATATGTACTGCAATAGGTCCAAAAAGGTCCATATGTAGCAAGTACAAGATTCTGGGTCAATCACTTTTATTAATGGATTTAAAATATTTTTAGCTTGATGCCTAACTAACAATCCCTGCATAGTCCTTCCTTCTTGTAGGAGCTAGAAGGTAGTCCTCTAATAATGTTGTCCTTAGATAATTTAGTTATTGTCCTAAGGTTTACATGACCAAATCTCTTATGTCATAATTTACTAGCTTTAGTAATCTGATTAAATTAGCAAATTTCTGATTTAGCTGAATTGAAATAAACTAAGTATATATTTTCTTGTCTAATACTAGTTTAAAAAAATTGTTTTTATTAGAAATAATAGAGTATAAGGACTTGTTAGAAGTTACCTGATATCCCTCATCACATAGTGGACTTATGGATATGAGGTTATGCTTCTGTCCATTCATATAAGCTAGCTTTCTGAATGTGGCTGCTTCAATCTTGACATTTCCATATCCTTCTGTTTGTCGATAATTGGAGTCTCCAAAGATCACATTGGGTCCAAGCTTTGCTTTAAAATCACTGAGATTTGCCTTTGAACCTGTCATGTGTTTTGAGCAACCACTATCAAAGTACCATTATTCCTCTATGGTGGGATAATTTTTTACCTGCAAGAAAGCAAGTTATGTGTTTTTGACCCAGGTTACCTTTGGTCCTTGATTTTTTTTCATAAGAATAACTTGAAATATAAGAACAATCAGGTTGATCCTTATAGCATAATAGATGATATCTCCTAGGAGGAATTATCCATTGAGTAAAAGGATTAACAAGTTTTGGTTTTTGATTATTATTTTAATAAAAATTAAAATTTCTATCTTCAATATTTGAGTTCGACGAATTTAATTGAGTTCGTTGAGCTGAGTTCGACGAAAAGTATCGATTTCTTCGATCTCGGTTCACATAATGGTAATACTCATTTTTTGCATTCCACGATAGTCGATCTCTGTTCGACAAAGCATGTTGATTTCGTCGAGCACCCTCTGTTGAGTAATCAAACCCAAATTCTGGGTTCATAGTTCGTCGATCGTTGTTCTACGCATAATACACATTTCGTCGATCTCGGTTCGACGAATTTTGTTCAACATTATTTATATGAGATTTTTAATTTTTATTTGATTTATTCTTTTGTATGATTTCAGTATTTTTATTTGTAAGTTGTAAATCTTCTTTTCCTTTCGCTTTTGTAGAAATGAAATTCGTGGGTTTAGATAATATATTTTACTCAAAAATATAAGGCTGGCTTGATGAAGCAGCAAAGCCCAGTTTGCTATTTAATCTAGCATTCACTGTGCTTGTGATGTCCATCAGTTTGATACTTCTCCCACTAAGGGATTCTTTAAAAATTTTAGCCTCGTTTAGTTTACTTTCTAAAGATAATATTTGTTTTGAAGCAGTTTTTAAGTCTTCTTTAAGTTTCGAATTTTCTGAAGAAAAATTATCAAGTTCAATTAATTTTTCTCTGAGAAGTTTGATTTCCTTCTCAGATTTAATTAAATATTTACATTATAATTTAAAGTCTAATTTGAATTGTTCAGAAGTAAAATCAAAGGTAGAGATTACCTGGCCTTCCTCTGATTTTGATTCTGACTCAGAGTTGCTGCACGATGAATTGATTGCCATCATACAGATCTCTTTAGCTTTTGCTTCTTCTTTCTCCTCACTGGAGCAGGATGAAGAGTCTGAATCTGAGTCGCTCCTTGTCTCAGCTACAAATCCTCTCTCTTTTTTACCTGTATTTGTTGGAAGAGGACTTGTTGGAGTGCTTTCTGGAGTCTATCTCTTTCTTCTTTTTTTTTCTTCTTCTCAGGACATTCTAGCAATATGTGTCCAGGTTTCCTACACCCATAACAAACAATTTCTTTAGTGGGGGTTTTGTCATACAAGTGTTTGTCTTCATTTCTGGAAGACCTTCTCCTGAAGTCTTTCTTGGCCAGTTTGTAGAATATTTTGGCCAGAAGACTCATGAGGTCTTCATTTGCTGGAAGAGATTCTTCTTCATCTGTAACCTAAAAAGCTATGCTTTTCTCTTCCCTTACTGAAGGTGAAGCCACTTGTTAAGCTTCCCTTGTCTTGAAAAGCTGCTCATAAGACTTGAGCTTTCCCAAGAAGGTCTCTGTTGCGATCTCGTTCAAGCTTCTAAATTCCTTGATTGGCCAGATCCTAGAGTCCCTTGTGCTAGGGAAGCACATAAGGATCTTCTCATTCACTTCTATCAATGAGATGTCCTTCTCTAGGGTTTTCAGCTAATTGATGAAGAGTCTGAGTCTGTTGTACATCTCAGCAACTAATTCAGATTATACTTCTTGAAATTCTCATATTAAGAAATCAAGTGGGACCTTCTGTCCTTTCTTTTATCTGCTGAACCAGCAACCATAGCATTTAGGGAATCCCAGATATCATTGGCTGAAGAGCATTAAACAACTTTTTGGAATATGTCATCAGACATTGTGTGATCCAAAATGTTCATGGCTTTGGCATTTGCAAATTTCAGCTTATTCTGAGCATCAATCCACTCAGGTGGTGGAACTGCACCTGTGCTTGTTGTTGTAGTTGCTGTAGGGGGACCTGTCAAGAGAGAATTATAGATATCTTCATCAATAGAATTCATATAAAGCCTAATCCTTGCCTTCCAAAGTGCAAACTTATTCAGATTACACACTGGAGGTATGGTGTTTGAATACTCTTTGTTTTGTGCCATGAGAGAAAAAAACAAATTAGAATAAATAAGATCTATGAAGGATATTTTGGTTCAGGTGTTAGCCTGCGAAAATAAACAAACGTCCTCTGATACCAATTGAAAGTGAGGGATAAATCTTATGTTTAGTCTAGAGGGGGTGAATAGAGTATAAAAAAATTATTCACTTTTTTATAGCGAATTAAAAGTATGTTGATATATATATAAGAAGAAAATCACAGCACATAAACAGAAAATATAAAGGCAATCCAGACGACACAAGGAATTTATAGTGGTTCCCAAATAAACCTGTGTATATCCACTCTTCTATCACCCTAGTAGGAGTCCACTACAGGTTTTTGATCAGGTGCCCTGCCACAACAGGTTTTTGCTCAGGTGCCCTGTCATCATAGGTTTTTAATCAGGTGCCCTGTCACCACTAGATCTATTTCCTAAGAGAGATCTAGCAATCATTTGAGCTTTTGATCAGGTGCCCAAAAACCAAACTAAGTCTGTTTATCGGGAGACTTGAGAACCAAAAGGATTTACTTTTGAAGGGAGTTATAACCATGTACATAGTGCAAGAAAATAAAATTGATAGTGTCTTCTCTATCTCATTTATCTGAAAAGACTAGTGGATTTGTTGATGTTGTCAAAGCTCCCCCTGAGTTATAGAAATCTGGTCAGGAGAGGGAGCTTTGCTTTAGGGTGTAGGCCTTTAAAGATGAACACTTCTTATACCAGCAAATGTCTCTGAGAGATTGAGATTTTGCTGTCAGATTGAATATTGTGTTGCTGGAAGAAAAGGCTTGAAGAGAAGAAAAACTTTGTAAGAAAGTTGTTGTCTATAACTTAGTCTGTAATAAAGTGTGAAATAAAACTTTGTATATCTCTGTAACAGTGTAGCCTGTAATAGCCCAAATTCGAGAAATGGGAAAATATTAGTTGACACGGCCTAGGACACGGGCATGTCCCAAGGCGTGTCTAGCTTGGATTGAGTGGTCGAGCTCGTGGTCAATGAATTTTGATCGACAAATCCTTCGGGAGGTACACGCCCTATGACACGGGAGTGTCGGGGCCGTGACCCAGGGCGTGTCCTCCCCTGGTCGATGACTCTCTCTAGGTCGATGAACTACACTCGACGATCGTCGGGTAGAGGGTACACGGCCTGTGACACGGGCATGTCACAGGGCGTGTCCCGCTCATACTCGAGTAGCTCTCATGTAGGTCAAAATGTACTCGAGTAGGTGGAAAAGTACTCGTGTAAGAGGGGGTGACACGGGCATGTCATCTGTGACACGGGTGTGTCCTATCTGGGTACTCGAGTAGTTGGTTTTCTCACGAGTAAGTCCTCTCGAGTAGGTCTCCAGTGGGTTACACGCCCCGTCTCACGGGCGTGACTGGGCTGACACGGGTGTGACATGGGCGTGTCACCTTAGCATTGATAAGTTTGGATAAGGTGGTTCGTGCACCGCTTAGGGGACACGGTCTATGACACGGGCGTGCCACAGGGCATGTCAGGCCCAAGAGAGTTGTTTTCAGGGAATTTTCTGGCCGTTCCTTTTCTTCCTATGGGATCTGATGGCTCAGATTTCTCCTTGCTCTTATATGGCTGAGAAATGAGGATTATCTCCTCATTTTTATCTTCTTCTTCTTCTACTTCTCATTCCAAGAGAGAGAAAGGCCAAGGGAAGGAAAGTAGGAAGGAGGAAATCCGCTGCTGGAGGAGTTGCGGAGTGTGGATTTAAGATCCGAGTTCGGATTCATGGAGGCAACGCTGAGATGGTGATTTCCATCCGGCGGATTCATGACTCCGAAGCGATCTTCAAGGGTAACGATCTCCTTCTTGGACATCGAAGTCCTTTATTTATGCATGTGCGTGGAATCCTCCACCAAGAGGTGGATCGCGTAAGTGATTCCTTGGTTGAATCTGAATCTAGAGCCGGAAGTGTTAGTACGACATAGACATGTTGTGTGAAGCCCATCTAGACGGGTAGTCTGGATTGTTGATGATCATGGGTAAATCGGAGAAGACTCTGTGGATTTGATGCTGTGAAAGGTTTGTGCTTTGATTGCATGGTTGTGTGGATGAATGAATATTGGTTATGGATGGATAGAGGCTTTGAAGAAGCTCCTGGTTGTAATGAGAGATCATTGGTAGCATGCTCGGGAAGCGAGCACACGGACTGCTACACCACTAAGGTGGGTGATCTGATAGAGCAGGGATCGATGGGTGGCAGTGTTTGGGAAGTGAGCACCCAGCTTGCTACACTACAAAGTGTTGGTCGATCCAGATTCAGTTGAGAGATCGATGGGTGGCAGTGTCCGGGAAGCGAGCACCCGGCCTGCTACACTACAACGTGTGGGTTGATCTGTTTTGGTTGGTAATTTTTATGGTGCCCTGAGTGCACTGAGCGTTGTGTGGATACCAACGTTTGTGATATGGTTGTGGTTGCGAGATTGATATGATTATGGTTGCGAGATTGATATGGTTGTGGTTGCTAGATTGCTAGAGAGATTATGATATGGCAATGCATATAGGGAAGGAACCACTGCCCCGGGTAAGGGGTAGGGTCTTATAAGTGGTGAGCTAATGCTGACCGTTACTTTGTTTTCTATTTGGATTGGATGGATAATTATAGGTGCTGCTGCTTGAATTGAAATGAGCGGAATGGAGGATTGCTGCTAAAGGCCCTTGAAGGCTGTGCAAAGAAACGTGGTTGGATTTCATGTGTGGTCGGCCTGCATGCCGATGTACGAAAATGTATTTGTGCAAAGAGAAATCTCTGAGTTGAGTCCATGTTAACATAAAATGATGCGCTAGAATGGATTGAGTTAAGATGCGAGTAGATTTTGATTTCCACAAGTAATTTCGCCGCTTGTCTGTGACATATGGCGTGGGACCCCGGCCGGACCCACCGTTATATGTCGTATGACGAGTGGCAGCATTACAAAGTGGTATCAGAGGGTGGTTGAGATTGTTTGGGAGGAGAGAACATACTTGAACTCACGAATGTCCACTAGGAATGTATGTCATGCACGTGAAGTGCTTGCATGTGTAGGCAATGTATAATTACTGTTATGAAATGGATACTTAATGGTGTTTTGTACATTGCTAGGTGGCGAGGAGTGGTGCTGGGTAGTCAGAGCCCCAGCGATCGGATGAGAGTGCAGCACCAGTTGAAGAGTCTACGCCTCCTTCAGCGGAGACCATACGGGTGGTGACGGAGACAGTGCTTGCGGTGTTACAGGCACAGCCTACTAGACAGGCAAGTCCTGCAGGAGTACCAGTACAGACTGGTGCACGGCAAGAGCGTGCTGCAGCTGTGGGGGAGGTGCAAGCAATAGATGAGTCATTGAAAAGCTTTATAGAGTTTCATCCACCTATGTTTGGTGGAGCACGTTCCCCAACGTAGGCGGAAGATTGGTTGGCATGAGTAAAGAGGATCCTGACTACAATCAGGACGACAGAGGAGTAGAAAGAGACGTTAGCCACTTTTCTATTTGAAGGAGATGCGAGACTGTGGTGGGACGAGATGGAGGTGCATCACTTGGCAGTTCGTGGATTAGCGGAGGTTTCAATGGATGAATTCTCCCGAGTGTTTTTAAACAAGTATTTGCCAGTGTCGCAGCGGATTGCGATGGAAAATGAGTTTCAATGCTTGGTGCAGGGTGAGACAGTTATTGACAAATACCTACATGAGTTTACCCGCCTGGGGAGATATGCGGGGTCTACCTTCGCGGAGGAAGCACAGAAGACGAATCGATTTTATGAGGGACTATGGGATGATTTAAGGTTGGTCCTCCCGAGTTCGGTGAACCAAGGCTTCCAAGCATTGGTTGATACGGCCCTTGCTTTGGAAAAAGATTTGAAGCGGGTACAAGAGAAGAAGAGGCTGGCGGTGGAAAAGCCAGTGTTTAAAGTGCCACAATCGGAGCAGTCGGAATTTAAAAGGAGAGAAAAGAAAAAGTTTAGGCCTATGGAATCAGCTCCGTCGACTGTTTCTTCAGGGGCGACTTATGGGTCAGGACGTGTTGATACACGTATATGCTATAATTGCGGGAATCAAGGACACATAGCAAAATTTTGTTGGAATGCCCCTGCAGGAAGTGAGAAAAAGACAGGTGCGTCTTATGAAGACATGGGTAAAGCAGTGGCCGAGTCATCTGCATCCCGGACGCAAACTCGATTGCATAATTTGGAAGTGCAAGAGCCGCAAAGCTCACTTGGTGAAATTCAGCCGCGAGTGTTTAATTTGGCTCTTACGTGAGAGATGCAAAATCGGGAGGCTGAGCGAAAGTATCATTTTGGGGATGTGAATAATGTTGTATATGTTATATGTCACATTATATGTTGAAATGTTGGTGCACCCGTGTGATATGGAAGTGATCGTTCGATTGTGATATAGTTCGATGATGTGTTTATTTTTCGATCACTTTAGAAATTTTGTGGCTGCATGTGCACAGATGGAAGTTAGGGTTGTGTTATATGTATGTGTTGTATGTTTGCTTTGTTTGTGCGATTCCTTGGGGTGAGACAAGTCGTGGCCGCTGAGCTCAAACCCAGCTCGCTTTGTTCACGTGCATGGTTGCGAATGGTGCAACATTCAGTGGTTGTGGCTGCTTGGAGTGAGCGAAATTTCGAGGACGAAATTTCTTTGAAGGAGGGGAGTGTTGTAACAACCCAAATTTGAGAAACAGGAAAATATTGGTTGACGCGGCGTGGGACATGAGCGTGTCCTGCTTGGATTGTGTGGTCGAGTGTGTGGTCGACGAATTTCGGTCGACCAATCCTTCGGGGGGTACACGCCCTGTGACACGGTCGTGTCGGGGGCGTGACCCAGGGAGTGTCCTCCACTGGTCGACGACTCTCTCATGGTCGACGAACTGCGCTCGAATATCGTCGGGTAGAGGGTACACGCTCTGTGACACAGGCGTGTCACAGGGCGTGTCTCGCTCATACTCGAGTAGCTCTCGCGTAGGTCGAAATGTACTCGAGTAGGTGGAAAAGTACTCGAGTAAGAGGGGGTGACACGGGTGTGTCATCTGTGACACGGGCGTGTCCTATCTGGGTACTCGAGTAGTTGGTTTTCTCTCGAGTAAGTCCTCTCGAGTCGGTCTCGAGTGGGTTACACGCCCCATGTCACGGGCGTGACTGGCCTGACACGGGCGTGACATAGGCATGTCACCTTGGCGTGGACAAGTTTGGATATGGCAGTTCGGGCACCGCTTAGGCGATACAGCCTGTGACACGGGCGTGTCACAGGGCGTGTCAGGCCCGAGAGTGCTGTTTTCAGGGAATTTTCTGGCCGTTCTGTTTCTTCCTATGAGATCTGATGGCTCAGATTTCTCCTTGCTGTTATATGGCCGAGAAATAAGGATTATGTAACGCCCCAAAACTCACAGAAGCGAAGGGGGACGTTTTGGGCCAGTTTTGGTTTCTGGCTGAAGGCACACGGCCTGGGACACGGGCGTGTCCCAGGGCGTGTCAAGCGTGTGCCGACACTTAGCCGCGAAGTCGTCGAGATTTTCTCGACGATTCGCTGAGAATGGGCACACGGCCCGCGACACGGGCGTGTCGTAGGGCGTGTCGACCCGTGTCGACACTTAGCCGTGAAATCGTCGAGATATACTCGATGATTCGTCGAGAATGGGCACACGGCCTGCGACACGGGCATGTCGCAGGGCGTGTCGACCCGTGTCGACGATCGTCCCGGGGAGTCGTCGAGATTCGCTCGACGATCGTCGAGACAAGGCACACGGCCTAGGACACGAGCGTGTCCATGGCCGTGTCATCAAGTCGTCGATCTTCCCTCGACGAAATGTCCCGTGTACACGGCCTGGGGACCTGCCGTGTCAATGTGACACGAGCAAGGACACGGGCGTGTCCTAGAACCCGTGCAGTGCTCGGGTTGAAAATGGGGGAAAAATCATGGTGTACACGGCCGGCTACACGGCCGTGTCAGGTGGAACACGGGCGTGTCAGCTCGAACACTGGCGTGTTCGATACCCGTGTGAGGTTCCAGGTGATTCGATTTTGACGGCGAATGCGGCACACGGCCCTGGACACGGGCGTGTGCCAGGCCGTGTTCGGCCCAGATTGGGCATTTCAGCCCCGAATCAAAGCCGTTCGTTTCCTTAGGTTGAGATCCAACGGCTGGGGGTTATTCCTGAGAGGATATACCCGTGAGTTGACTTGGAAAACCTCACTTTTCATACCTTATCATCTCTCCAAGTCCTTGGAGAAAGAGGAGAGCCATTGGAGGAAGAAGAACTAGATCCCTCCATTGGAGGAGCTTCGGAGCTCCGAATCGCGAGCCGACTCCGGATCCACGGAGGCAACGCAAGTGCGGTGATTTCTATCCGATTACTTTTCGATGGCGCAAAAGAGGAACTCAAGGGTAACGATCCTCATCTTGAGCATGAATAGCTCTCTTTCCTGGCATAGGAAGCCCGCTCTCGCGAGTTTGCGGAGAGTTGGAGGCGTTCCTTCGGGTAGATATGTGAAGTCCCCGTTCTTTAGAGTCCGTATGCGAGAACGGACATAGGCATTATGTGTGAAGCCTACCCGGACATTTTAGTCTGGATCGGTGATGTTGCATTGCATAAGGCCGGAGAAGACTCCGTGCTATTGGTTGTTTTCGGGTTTTCTACGCGGTAGATTGCAGCAGGGAGCCTTGGGGACTAACCCAAAGGTGCACCCGGAAAACTGGGCGGATACGAGATCTTGCCAACTTGGTGGCCTGAGAGCCAACTTGAACATAACCGAGTTATGTGACTTGCGATAGAATGGGACTCGGCGAAAGTTTGACCCGCGCAAATGTCTTAAATTGTCGTTGCGATGTGAGCACGGGTTAGATGGAACCGTACCCGCTCTATGTCGTTCGGGTTAGAGAGACCTAAGGTTACGTGGCACTCGCCGTTGGCATAGATGTGAGTCTTCGGCGGTCAATGGCTTAAACTGACGTGACCCATGCCAAGAAGACAAATTGCTCATAGGTTTGGCCGTCTAAGTGGCGGTGGTGGGTCCGGAATGTTAATGGCTTTAATTGACGTGACATCGACCGGTTCACCGAGAATGTGCCCTGAGTGCACGGGGCGTGTGGCCGTGCGAGCCCACGTCTGTGTTGAAATGGCTATGGATATATACATTGCTCGCTTATGCTAATGAAATGCAGGGAAGGAGCATCGCCGCCCCGAGTTAGGGGCGGGATCGTTATAATTTGGTCAGCATTGCTGACCGTTGCCTTGTTTTGCCACCGTGCGGTGGTTTATTGCTTGCAGGTGCAGCTGGACCAAGCGGTCAATAGCGGGGTAAAGCCCTTTTTGCGAAGCTGGCCCTCGAAGGCCCAAGTAGAAGTGTTTACTGCTTTATTCATGTATGACCGGCCTACGTGCCGTGGTTCGTAAAACATGTAATTTTCAAGTGAAACACTTTGTAAGGCCTTAAGGCCGGTTTTGGGTATTTTTGTATAGCATTCCTTTTGGTATTAGTGGACATTCATGCTCCTATGTTGGGATCTTGTTTACAACTCTTATAAACTGCTTCCGCTAGAATGCTCTGTGTAGGACGTTGAGATTGGTTGGATGGTTTCCATACGTAACCACCCGGTCTGTCTATGGTATATGGCGTCGGGCCCCGGCCGGACCTACTGTTATATACGATGCGACGGATAGGGGGTGTTACAGATTATCTCCTCATTTTTATCTTCTTCTTCTGCTTCTCATTCCAAGAGAGTGAAAGGCCAAGGGAAGGAAAGGAGGAAGGAGGAAATCCGCTGCTGGAGGAGTTACGGAGTGTGGATTGAAGATCCGAGTTCGCATTCATGGAGGCAACGCTGAGACGATGATTTCCATCCGGCGGATTCATGGCTCGGAAGCAATCTTCAAGGGTAACGATCTCCTTCTTGGACATCGAAGTCCTTTCTTTATACATGTGCGTGGAATCCTCCACCAAGAGGTGGATCACGGAAGTGATTCCTTTGTTTAATCTGCATCTAGAGCCTGAAGTATGAGTACGGCATATGCATGCTGTGTGAAGCCCATCTGGATGGGTAGTTTGGATTGGTGATGATCATGGGTAAACCGGAGAAGACTCTGTGTATTTGATGCTGTGAAAGGTTTGTGCTTTGATTGCATGGTTGTGTGTATGAATGTATATTGGTTATGGATGGATGGAGGCTTTGAAGAAGCTCCTGGTTGTAATGAGAGATCATTGGTATCATGCTCGGGAAGTGAGCACCCGGCCTGCTACACCACTAAGGTGGGTGATCTGATAGAGCAGGGATCGATGGGCGGCAGTGTCCGGGAAGCGAGCACCCGGCTTGCTGCACTAAAAATTGTGGGTTGATCCAGATTCGGTTGACAGATCGATGGGTGGCAATGTCCGGGAACCGATCACTCGGCCTACTACACTACAACATGTGGGTTGATCGGTTTTGGTTGGTAATATTTACGGTGCCCTGAGTGCACGGAGCGTTGGGTGGATATCAATGTTTGTGATATGGTTGCGGTTGCGAGATTGATATGATTGTGGTTGCGAGATTGATATGGTTACGGTTACTAGATTGCTAAAGAGATTATGATATGGCAATGCATACAGGGACGGAACCACTGCCCCGGGTAAGGGGTAGGGTCGTTATAAGTGGTCAGCTAATGCTGACCGTTACTTTGTTTTCTGTTTGGATTGGACGGCTAATTGCAGGTGCTGCTGCTTGAATTGAAATGAGCGGAATGGAGGATTGTTGCTAAAGTCCCTTGAAGGCCGTGCGAAAAAACGTGGTTGTATTTCATGTGTGGCCGGTCTGCCTGCCGATGTACGAAACTGTATTTGTGCAAAGAGAAATCTGTAAGGCCTTAAGGCCAGTTTGTGTGAGTTGTATACATTCCTGGTTTGAATATATAAATGTGGAGTTTATATAAGAGTGGACATTCTCTGAGTTGAGTTCATGTTAACTTAAAATGCTGTGCTAGAATGGATTGAGTTAAGATGCGAGTAGATTTTGATTTCCTTAAGTAATTCCGCCGCTTGTCTGTGACATATGGCGTGGGGCCTCGACCGGACCCACCGTTATATGCTGTGTGACGAGTGGGGGCGTTATATACCTATTCACCCCCCCCCCCTCTAAGTGTTTAGCTAGCCTTGAAAACAGGACTTTCACTTCCATCATGAAAACTCCAATAGGTTTTGTATGTCAATTGATAATTATATAACTGGGAAACAAGTTGATGAAACTATGTATAGAGGCATAATTGGATCCCTCCCCTTTTTAATTGTTAGTAAGCCAGACATTATGTATATTACTTGTGTTTGTGCTAGGTACCAGGCCTGCTCTAATGAGTCTCATTATTTTATTGCCAAAATAATTCTGAGATATCTCAAGGGCACACCTAATCTTGGTCAATGGTATCCTAGGAATAATGATTTTGAACTAATAGGATATTCAGATACAGATTTTGCAAGTTGTAAAGAAGACAAGAAAAGCACATCAGACACTTGTCAGTTTCTAGGAAGAAGACTAGTGTCTTGGAGCAACAAAAAGAAGAGCAGTGTGGCCATCTCCAATGTAGAATCATAGTATATATAAGTTGGGAGTTGCTGTGCACAACTACTATGGGTTCAACATCAACTCTAAGATTTTAATCTATAGCTAAGTAAAACAGCTATATTCTGTGATTCATCTAGTGCAATTTCAATAGCTAAGAATCATGTTTCACATAATAGGACCAAGCATATTAAAATTAGGTATCATCACATCTTGTGGTGTGGTAGGGCAGCTTGTTCTTTCTCAGAGGGAACATCGAGTGGAGAAGTTGAATCTTCCATTCCTTGAGAAATAGCGTGGTCCCTATATGATTCTCAAGGACATCGATGCGGGAACATAAAACACGATGATACTGAGCAGTAAATTGATCGAATTGATCAATCATCAATTGTTAAAATTCTGAATGTCATTTTCGAGTTTTAGTTGGTGGTTCTCTCATTGGAAAGGTTTGGGTCTTACATGGGCTGACGATAAGCCCTACAACTACAAAGCATGCAAGAGGCCCTAACCTTCCACTGATAATGTTTGAAACTAGGTAGTCTGTGTGACCTGGGTGTGCCGACACTAAAGCAGTCTTATGTGTGTAATGCAAGACTGACACAAATAGTTCCACCCGAAATGATGCATAAGAGAATGTAGCTTAATCCAATAAATAAATTTTAGCAATGATAATTAATAAGCTTAGTAAATTAATTACAAAGTGATTTTCAACTTCAGGTGTTTAGGCAAAACCACAAACAGTTTGTCTAGAAATGCTTTAAACTACAATTATCGCAACAAGCAGACTTATAAGAATTAGAGAAATGTAATAATAGCACATCAAGTTCAATCACCAAGTAAATATAACATGTTCATCCAATATTCTGTTGAAATTTGTGAAGTGAAAGTGGTTGATGGACAGGCCGGGCGGCCTGTGCGGACAAAGTCTGTGGACTGGGCAGACTGGGCGAACAGCTGCTGTTATGCGGCCTGGTCATAGGCCTAGTTGGATCTAGCTGTTCTTCTAAGCGGCTTGTGCGGACTAAGTCTGCGGCCTGGGCGGGCTGTTGTCTGTGGTTGGGGCGCTGGCTGTCTTGCTGGCCTGGCTGAGTAAGGAGCGGCCTAAGCGGATAAAGGTTCACGGACAGTAGGCAGTACCTTGCTCAGTGGCCGTGTTGCAAGCTAGTGTTACCCGGTGGATTAGATAATGTCTGTGGGAGGCTTGCGGACTGGCGTGTCCGCGGTATCCGCTGAGGCGGATTGACATGAGAATTTGGCTGTAGCCCTTGCCGAACTCTGGTGGTATAGTAGGTGCTAACTGCTGGGGAGGACTGCGCGGACTGCTATCGAAGTTCGGTAGTTGGCCGCTTGTTTGGACGGTTGTGCGAGGTTCTTGCGGACTCTGCCTTTACTCTGGAGGAGTGTGGCGACCTGCAAGGTGGTTGGCGGACAGGGTTTTGTCCGCCGTACTCGTGTTAGGCCCTTTGGTGGTTTACTGGACTTGGTCACATTCGGTGACAAGTCCAGTGTGTTCGTTGTTTGTCGCCAAGTCCGCTGTGACCGGGCGGACTGCCCTTGGTCGTGGACTTGTGGCGTTAGAGGCATTGCTCTGGTGGTATGCGGACTGCCTCTTGTATGTGCGCAGAGTCACTGAAGGGGGATGCTGTCCTGTAGTGTTTGCGGGCTGATGCCTTGTCCGCATAGCTTGGGCGTCCTGATGAGAGTTCGCCTATAAGGTGCAGCTAGCTCCTGGAGGTTTGTCCCTTGGAATCCGACTAAGTCCTTGCGGACTTAACGGACGGAGGTATGCTAGCGCGCGAGCAGGGGTGGTGATTCTATGCACTAGGGGGTAACCACACTCCTCACCTCGCCTATAAATAGAACACCCCCCGGCACGTCTACAGTAGCTGAGTGAACAATAAGTAGGACTTGGGCAAATTACTGCGGTCTGCATTTTTCTGTCCGCATGGGTTGAGTAGAGCTGACGGGTGCTTTGTGCAGGTCGCACGGGTAGATTCAAGGAGCCAGGAATTTGGCTTTGACTTCTGTAAAGTACTTGGAAGTGTGCGGTCTGTGAGGTCTCAGGACGTCGCTCTGCGGCTTGTCAGTACTCTGCTTCAACTTTGCAAGTTCCAATAACCTGTCCGCCGGTCTCAAGCGGGTAGGCAGTGTGTTCATCAGTTCATCAGAAGTAGGCGAATAACGGTGTGTCCGCACGGCCTCGCTGCTTCGGCGGACTCCGTGTCTATTCGACGTGTTGCAGCTTCAGCTCGGGCGGGTTCGGCGGACTTGGCGACTTGGCGGTCTCGGCGGTTTCCAGTGTTGTCCGCCCAACTTGTTTTTTGTTCTTTCTGTTGTAGATTGTGTACTAGCGAAATCATGTCTCGCTACGTATACCTCGCCTTGTAAAGAAGTGTAATGAGTAAAAGATCTGCCTGTGCTTCCATTGGTTGTTGGTGTTAACCTTATTCCTTGGGTTTCTGTTTGATCAAAGTATGAACTGGGTAGTGCCGAGTATATTAATTTGGCTTTGGGATATCTTGCTGACCACTTTTAGAAAATTCAACATGGTATCAGAGCGAGGTTACTCTGTGCTTGAGTGGTGGTCAACCTGTGTTGGTGCTCTGAGCTTCTGAAAGTTTGCTAATCAACAGTTGTTGCAATGGAAGGGAGTTATGCAAGAGGTCTTGGCATTGAACTCTTAACGCTGACTAACTTTAAGAAGTGGAAGTCGTGCATGAAGAGTTACCTTCTTGGTGAGGAGCTATGGGAGGTCGTCGGTGGTGACGACAGACAGGAAGTGACGGCTGCTTTCGGAACTGCTGAACTGGTGAGGCTCTGGAGAAAAACAAATGCTAAGACAGAGTTTGTTCTCAAGAGAGCTGTTTCACTAGAACTGTTTGATCACATCATCGGATGTGAGTCGGCTGTTGATATTTGGACAACCATTGATGAGTTGTTCAATAGGAAGAATGTGGCTCGACTTCAATTTCTGTAGAATGAGTTGGCCAGGACAACTCAAGGAGACTTGTCCATCTCTAAATACTTCTTGAAGATGAAGAGACTGTGTGCAGAGATTTTAGCTCTTGATCCTGATGAGCCTATCTCTGAGGCTAAGTCGAAAAGGCACATAATCCGCAGCTTGCAGAAGGAGTATGTTTCCTTTGTGACATCAGTTCAAGGCTGGGCTACTCAACCATCCTTGCCGGAGCTTGAGAATCTGCTTGCTTCATAGGAAAGCTTGGCAAGGCAGATGGCTGGAGTTACTGTCTCTGAGGAGAGCAGTGAAGCACTCTTCATGGGCAAGAAGAAGAAGAGATGGGATGGGAAGAAGAAGCAGGTCGCTGGTGAGAATGAGCATTCATCTTCTTATCAGGCAGAGAGGAGCACTGCTCCCAAAAAAGACTGGAAGGAGAACTTGAAGTGATACAGGTGTCATCAGCGAGGGCACTTCAAGTGGGACTGCAAGGTCAAGCTGCAGCCTGGGCATGCTGCATGTAAGGAGGAAGCTTGCTCTAAGAGTAAGGAAGCAGAATGGGGTGGAGCCTTCATCACGGGCACTTGTGTCCGTGCCTTGTCTGCTGAGGACTTCAACGATGAATGGATCGTGGACTCCGGGTAAGGTCATCACCTCACCGGAGATAAATCAAAGTTCTCTTCCTTGCAAGTATACTCAGGTAATGAAGCTATTATCACTGCTGATAATACTGTTTATGCAGTAGAGAAAGAGGGGGTTGTGTCTTTGGGTAGTGATCAGGGGCCACTCACATTAAGGAGTGTGTATCACGTACCAGGCATGAAGAAGAACCTCTTCTCTGTGACAAATGCGGTAGATGCTGGTTATCACGTTCTGTTTGGGCCAACAGACATGAAGTTCCTTCGCAACGTATCAGCGGTTAAGGCTGATGTTGCTCATGTAGTAAGGAGGGTAAAGAACTTGTTTGTTCTTGCAACCAATTCTTATGTTGATCGAATGAGAGCCAACGATAGTGCTGCTATCTGGCATGAGAGGCTGGGGCATGTAGGAATAGACAAGCTGAAGGCTATGGCTACTAGAAGTTTGGTGAGAGGTTTGCCCAAGTTGTCCTCCTTTGGGGACGGGCATATTTGCGCGGGGTGTCAATACGGTAAGGCACATCGCCTTCCATTTGATAAATCACAAACAAGGAGCAAGCAACCATTGTAGTGCATTCATGGCGACTTGATGGGACCAGCTGTCACTGCCAGCCTTGGTGGAAGTAGATACATGATTATCCTGATTGATGACTACTCAAGATATACGTGGGTTTATTTCTTGAAGGAGAAGTCTGAAGCCTTCTGATTGTTTGCGGATTTCAAGGAGTTGGTGGAGGTCCGGCTTGGCTTGCGTATCAAGAAGCTTAGAATAGACAACGGTGGTGAGTTTATCTCCTACGAGTTTTCTATCTTCTGCAGGAAGCACGGGATCCAACGAGAGCTCACTTGTGCTCACACACCACAACAAAATGGAGTAGCGGAGCGGAAGATCCGTCATTTGACGGAGACTTGCAAATGCTGGCTTCATGCGAAAGACATTCCAAAGTCCTTTTGGGTGGAGGGGATGTCTTGTGTTTCTTATGTCATCAACCGGATGCCGCTTAGCCCGATCAACTTGAAGACTCCTTTTGAGTTGTTGCTGAAGGAGAAGCCGAGTGTGGGACATCTTCGGGTGTTCAGTTCAACTTGCTATGTGCATGTCCCAGATGCTTCACGGACTAAGTTGGATGCAAAGGCAAGGAAGGTTGTCTTTATTGGCTATGATGAGTGGAAGAAGGGATGGAAAAGTATGGATCCTGCGACGAAGAAGTTCGTTGTGTCAAGAGATGTTGTCTTTGACGAGCTGATGTCATATAGAGGTTGCTCGATTGATCTAACCGGAAGTAAGGTTGATGAAGAACTAATGGTGGCTGCTGAAGGCTTGGAAGAGGAGCTTATTGTTTCACCAGCAGCTCATGTTTCTTCAAACTCTGAGGCTGAGCCTTCTGGCTCAGGAAGCAGGGGGAGAATTGCTCAAAGCTTCCCCCAAGTAGGAGTTGAGCCTGAAGAAGCAACGGAGGTAGTAAGCAAGGAGCAGACCCTTCGGAGATCGAAGAGGGTTATTAAGCCACCAGCTCGTTACTGTGATGGGAATACAGTGAGCTTTATCTCCTGCTTCTTTGCAGGTCCTCTGGATGAGCGAGAGCCTGCAAACTTCAATGAGGCCACTAGAGTCAAGGAGTGGGAAGATGCCATGAAGGAAGAGATCGTTGCTCTCAAGAAGAATGAAACCTGGGAACTTGTGCCCAAGGTTGATGGTATTACTCCGTTGACTTGCAAGTGGGTGTATAAATTAAAGAAGAAGGCTGATGGGAGCATTGATAGGTTAAAAGCTCGTCTGGTTGCTCGAGGATTCTCACGATAGTATGGAGAAGACTATGAGAAGACATTTAGTCTGGTTGCAAAGATGACTTCAGTTAGAGTGGTGATCTCCTTAGCTGCTAGCAAGGGATGGAGAATGTGGCAGCTTGATGTGAAGAATGCTTTTCTTTACGGAGAAATTGACAAGGACATCTTTATGGATCAGCCACTTGGTTTTGTATCTGAAGCTCATCCGGACTATGTCTGCAAGCTCAGGAAGGCTCTCTATGGATTGAAGCATGCTCTTAGAGCTTGGTATGGGAAGATAGCAGAGTATTTGCAATTCTGCGGTTATCTTGCGTCCAACTCAGATTCTAGCTTGTTCGTCAAGAAGAAGGGGGAGCTTCAAGTCTTGGTCCTGCTGTATGTGGATGACATGATCATCACAGGGAATTCGGAGGGGGAAGTAGCAAGGCTCAGGGCTGGGATTGCTATACGCTTCGAGACGAAAGACTTGGGAGAGCTTAATCACTTTCACAGTCTTGAAGTGGAGAGGTACAACAGGTGCTAACTGCTGGGGAGGATTGCGCTAACTATTATCGAAGTCTGACAGTTGGCCGCTTGTTTGGACAGTTGTACGAGGCTCTTGCGGACTCTGCCTTCACTCTGGAGGAGTTTGGAGACCTGCTTGGTGGTTGGCGGACTGGGTTTTGTCCGCAGTACTCGCGTTAGGCCCTCTGGTGCTTTACTGGACTTAGTCACATTTTGTGACAAGTCTAGTGTGTTCACTGTTTGTCGCCAAGTCCGATGTGATCGGGCGGACTGCCCTTAGTCGTGGACTTGTGGCGTTAGAGGCGTTGCTCTGGTGGTTTGCGGACTGCCTCTTGTATGTGCGGACAGTCACTGAAGGGGGATGCTGTCCTACAGTGTTTGCGGGCTCTGTCGGCTGATGCCTTGTCCACATAACTTGGGCAGACTGATGAGAGTTCGCCTATAAGGTGCAGGTAGCTCCTGGCTATTTGTCCCTTGGAATCCGGCTAAGTCCTTGCGGACTCAGTGGACGGAGGTTTGGTAGAGCGCGAGCTGGGGTGGTGATTCTATGTACTAGGGGGTGACCACACTCCTCACCTCGCCTATAAATAGAACCCCCCACCCCCTCGGCACGTCTACAGTAGCTGAGTGAACAGTAAGTGGTACTTGGGCAAATTGCTGCAGTCTGCGTTTTTCTGTCTGCACGGGTTGAGTAGAGCTGACGGGTGCTTTGTGCAGGTCACGCGGGTAGCTTCAAGGAGCCAGGAGTTTGGCTTTGACTTCTGTCAAGTACTTGGAAGTGTGTGGTCTCTATGGTCTCAGCAGGTCGCTTTGCGGCTTGTCAGTTCTCTGCTTCAAATTTGTAAGTTCCAATAACCTGTCCGCCGGTCTCAGGCGGGTAGGCGGTCTGTTCATCAGTTCATCAGTAGTAGGCAAATAACGGTGTGTCCGCGCGGCCTCGCAGCTTCGGCGGACTCCGTGTCTATTCGGCGTGTTGCAGCTTCAGCTCGGGCGGGTTCACCTGACTTGGCGACTTGGCGGTCTCGGCGGTTTCCAGTGCTGTCCGCCCGGCTTGTTTTTTGTGCTTTCTATTGTAGCTTGTGTACTAGTGAAATCATGTCTCGCTACGTATACCTCGCCTTGTAAATAAGTGTAATGAATAAAAGATCTGCTTGTGCTTCCATTGGTTGTTGGTGTTAACCTTGTTCCTTGGATTTCCGCTTGATCAAAGTGTGAACTGGGTAGTTCCAAGAATATTAATTTGGCTTTGGGCTATCTTGCTGACCACTTTCAGAAAATTCAACATGGTATCAGAGCGAGGTTACTCTGTGCTTGAGTGGTGATCAACCTGTGTTGGTGCTCTGAGCTTCTGAAAGGTTGCTAATCAACAGTTGTTGCAATGGAAGGGAGTTATGCAAGAGGTCTTGGCATTGAACTCTTAACGCTGACTATCTTCAAGAAGTGGAAGTCGTGCATGAAGAGTTACCTTCTTGGTGAGGAGCTATGGGAGGTCTTCAGTGGTGATGACAGACAGGATATGACGGCTGCTTTTGGAACTGCTGAGCAGGTGAGACTCTGGAGAAAAACAAATGCTAAGGCGGAGTTTGTTCTCAAGAGAGCTGTTTCACCAGAACTGTTTGATCACATCATCGGATGTGAGTCGGCTGCTGATATTTGGACAACCATTGATGAGTTGTTCAATATGAAGAATGTGGCTCGACTTCAGTTTCTGGAGAATGAGTTGGCCAAGAAAACTCAAGGAGACTTGTCCATCTCTAAATACTTCTTGAAGATGAAGAGTCCGTGTGCAGAGATTTCAGCTCTTGATCTTGATGAGCCTATCTCTGAGGCTAAGTTGAAAAGGCACGTAATCTACGGCTTGCAGAAGGAGTATGTTGCCTTTATGACATCAGTTCAAGGCTGGGCTACTCAACCATCTTTGCTGGAGCTTGAGAATCTGTTTGCTTCACAGGAAAGCTTGGCAAGGCAGATGGCTGAAGTTACTGTCTCCGAGGAGAGCAGTGAAGCACTCTTAACGGGCAAGAATAAGAAGAGATGGGAAGGGAAGAAGAAGCAGGTCGCTGGTGAGAATGAGCCTTCATCTTCTTATCAGGCAGAGAGGTGCACTGCTCCCAAGAAAGACTGGTAGGAGAACTTGAAGTGCTACATGTGTCATCAGTGAGGGCACTTCAAGCGGGACTGCAAGGTCAAGCTACAGCCTGGGCATGCTGCAGGCAAGGAGGAAGCTTGCTCTAAGAGTGAGTAAGCAGAATGGGGTGGAGCCTTCATGACGGGAACTTGTGTCCGTGCCTTGTCTGCTGAGTACTTCAACGCGAATGGATCGTGGACTCCGGGTGTGGTCATCACCTCACCAGAGACAAATCGAAGTTCTTTTCCTTGCAAGCATACTCAGGTAATGAAGTAGAGAAAGAGGGGGTTTTGTCTATGGGTAGTGATCAGGGGCCACTCACATTAAGGAGTGTGTATCACGTACCGGGCATGAAGAAGAACCTCTTCTGTATGACCAATGCGGTAGATGCTGGTTATCACGTTCTGTTTGGGCCAACAGACGTGATGTTCCTTCGCAACGTATCAGCGGTTAAGGCTGATGTTGCCCATGTAGGAAGGAGGGTTAAGAACTTGTTTGTTCTTGCAACTAATTCTTATGTTGATCGAATGAGATCCAACGATAGCGCTGCTATCTGGCATGAGAGGCTGGGGCATGTAGGAATGGACAAGCTGAAGGCTATGGCTAGTAGAAGTTTGGTGAGAGGTTTGCCCAAGTTGTCCTCCTTTGGTGACGGGCATGTTTGCTCGGGGTGTCAATACGGTAAGGCACGTCGCCTTCCGTTTGATAAATCACAAACAAGGAGAAAGCAACCATTGGAGTGCATTCATGGCGACTTGATGGGACCAACTGTCACTGCCAGCCTTGGTGGAAGCAGATACATGCTTGTACTGATTGATGACTACTCAAGATATACGTGGGTTTTTTCTTGAAGGAGAAGTCTGAAGCCTTCCGGTTGTTTGTGGAGTTCAAGGAGTTGGTGGAGGGCCGGCATGGCTTGCGTATCAAGAAGCTTAGAACAGACAACATTTGTCAGTTTATCTCCTCCGAGTTTTCTAACTTCTGTAGGAAGCACGAGATCCAACGAGAGCTCACTTGTGCTCACACTCCACAACAAAATGGAGTAGCGGAGCGGAAGATCCGTCATTTGACGGAGATATGCAAATGCTGGCTTCATGCGAAAGACATTCCAAGGTCCTTTTGGGTGGAGGGGATGTCTTGTGCTTCTTATGTCATCAATCGGATGCCGCTTAGCCCGATCAACATGAAGACTCCTTTTGAGTTGTTGCTGAAGGAGAAGCCGAGAGTGGGACATCTTCGGGTGTTCGGTTCAACTTGCTATATGCATGTCCCGGATGCTTCACGGACTAAGATGGATGCAAAGGCAAGGAAGCTTGTCTTTGTTTACTACGATGAGCGAAAGAAGGGATAGAAATGCATGGATGCTGCGATGAAAAAGTTCGTTGTGTCAAGAGACATTGTCTTTGACGAGCTGATGTCGTATGGAGGTGGCTCGGTTGAGCTAACCGGAAGCAAGGTTAATAAAGAACAAATGGTGGTCGCAGAAGGCTTGGAAGAGGAGCTTGTTGTTTCACCAGCAGCTCCCGTTGCTTCAAACTATGAGGCTGAGCCTTCTGGCTCAGGAAGTAGGGGGAGCATTGCTCAAAGCTTGCCCCAAGTAGGAGTTGAGCCTGAAGAAGCAACGGAGGTAGTAAGCAAGGAGCAGACCCTTCGGAGATCGAAGAGGGTTATTAAGCCACCAGCTCGTTAATGTGATGGGAATGCAGTGAGCTTTGTCTCCTGCTTCTTTGCAGGTCCTCTGGATGAGCGAGAACCTGCAAACTTCAATAAGGACACTGGATTCAAGGAGTGGGAAGATGCCATGAAAGAAGAGATCTCTGCTCTCAAGAAGAATGAAACCTGGGATCTTGTGCCCAAAGTTGATGGCATTACTTCAGTGACTTGCAAGTGGGTGTATAAATTGAAGAAGAAGGCTGATGAGAGCATTGATAAGTTCAAAGCTCGCCTGGTTACTCGAGGATTCTCACAACAGTATGGAGAAGACTATGAGGAGACATTTAGTTCGGTTGCAAAGATGACTTCAGTTAGAGTGGTGATCGCCTTGGCTGCTAGCAAGGGATGGAGAATGTGGCAGCTTGATGTGAAGCATGCTTCTCTTTACGGAGAAATTGACAAGGACATCTTCATGGATAAGCCACTTGGTTTTGTATCTAAAGCTCATCCGGACTATGTCTGCAAGCTCAGGAAGGCTCTCTATGGGTTGAAGCAAGCTCCTAGAGCTTGGTATGGGAAGATAGCAGAGTATTTGCAATTCTGCGGTTATCTTGCATCCAACTCAGATTCTAGCTTGTTCGTCAAGAAGAAGGTGGAGCTTCAAGCCTTGGTCCTGCTGTATGTGGACGACATGATCATCACAGGGAATTCGGAGGGGGAAGTAGCAAGGCTCAGGGCTGAGCTTGCTATACGCTTCGAGATGAAAGACTTGGGAGAGCTTAATCATTTTCTCAGTCTTGAAGTGGAGAGGAATAAGAGTGGTATACTCATTTGCTAAAGAGGTTATGCAGATCGCATTGTGAAGTGGTTCGGCATGGGCGAAGGAAAGAGTTGCTCTACTCCACTGGAACATGGGCTGAAGCTTCGACGAGATGAGGGAAGGATTCTTCCTGACTCCTTGGTGTTCAGAGCTCTTGTTGGAAGCTTGATCTACCTGACGATTACAAGGCCAGACATTGCTTACGCTGTTGGCCGAGTAAGTCGGTTTATGGCTGAACCAAGGAAGTCTCATCTAGTGGCGGCAAAGAACATTCTGAAGTATGTCAAGACAACTTCTGACATGGGACTGCTCTATAAAAGGGACTCGGATTTTGTCTTTCTTGGGTACATGGATTCTGACTATGATAGTGATTCAGATGATCGAAGGTCAACTTCAGGCTATGTGTTCACTTGCGGATCAGCTAACATCTCGTGGTGTAACAAGAAGCAGGACTTGGTGTCCGTCTCAACTACGGAGGCAGAGTATAAGGCTTCGGCCTTGGCTGCTCGGGAAGCCATCTGGTTGAGGAGACTTATAGAGGATGTGCATGAAGAAGTGCAAGGGCCAACTTTACTCCGGGGTGACAATGAGAGTGCTCTCAAGCTGGTAAATAATCCAGTGTGTCACGCTAGGACCAAACATATTGAGATCGATCACCACTTCATAATGGAGAAGGTGTTGGAGTGATCTCTTCTTGTCGGGCATGTTCGGAGTGAAGACAATCTTGCTGACATCTTCACGAAGCCACTGTCGAAGGGGCCTTTTGAGCGGATGCGCAGCTTGCTGGGCTTGATCACACTTCTCACTTCAAGGGGGAGTGTTGAAATTTGTGAAGTGAAAGTGGTTGATGGACAGTCAGGGCGGCCTGTGCGTACAAAGTCTGCAGACTCGGCGGACTGGGAGAACAGCTGTTGTTATGCGGCGTGGTGATAGGCCTAGTTGGATCTGGCTGTTCTTCTAAGCGGCTTGTGCGGACTAAGTCTGCGGCCTGGGCGGACTGTTGTCTGCGGTTGGGGCGTTGGCTGTCTTGCTGGCCTAGCTGAGTAAGGAGCGGCCTGAGTGGATAAAGGTTCGCGGACTGTAGGCAGTACCTTGCTCAGTGGCCGTGTTGCAAGCTAGTGTTACCCGGTGGATTGGATCCTGTCCGCGGGAGGTGTGCGGACTGGCGTATCCGCGGTATCCGCTGAGGCGGATTGACCTGAGAATTTGGCTGTGGCCCTTGCCGAACTCTGTTGGTACAACAGGTGCTAACTGCTGGGGAGGACTTCGCGGACTGCTATCGAAGTCCGACAGTTGGCCGCTTGTTTGGATAGTTGTGCGAGGTTCTTATGGACTCTGCCTTCACTTTGGAGGAGTGTGGCGAGCTGCTTGGTGGTTGGTGGACTGGGTTTTTTCCGCCGTACTCGCATTAGGCCCTTTGGAGCTTTACTGGACTTGGTCACATTCTGTGACAGTTCCAGTGTGTTCGTAGTTTGTCGCCAAGTCCGCTATGATCGGGCGGACTGCCCTTGGTCGTGGACTTGTGGCATTAGAGGCGTTGCTCTGGGGGTATGCGGACTTCCTCTTATTTGTGCGGACAGTCACTAAAGGGGGATGCTGTCCTGCAGTGTTTGTGGGCTCTGCGGGCTGATGCCTTGTCCGCATAGCTTGGGCAGACTGATGAGAGTTCGCATATAAGGTGCAGCTAGCTCCTGGTGGTTTGTCCCTTGGAATCCGGCTAAGTCCTTGCGGACTCAGTGGACGGAGATTTGCTAGCGCTTGTGATGGGGTGGTGATTCTATGCACTAGGGGGGTGACCACACTCCTCACATCGCCTTTAAATAGAACCCCCCGGCACGTCTACAGTAGCTGAGTAAACAGTACGTGGGACTTGGGCAAATTGTTGCGGTATGCATTTTTATGTCCGCACGGGTTGAGTAAAGCTGACGGGTGCTTTGTGCAGGTCACGCGGGTAGCTTCAAGGAGCCAGGAGATTGGCTTTGACTTCTGTCAAGTACTTGGAAGTGTGCGGTCTCTACGGTCTCAGAAGGTCGCTCTGCGGCTTGTCAGTTCTCTGCTTCAACTTCGCAAGTTCCAATAACCTGTCCGCAGGTGTCAGGTGGGTAGGCGGTCTGTTCATCAGTTCATCAGCAGTAGGTGAATAACGGTGTGTCTGCGCGGCCTCGCGGCTTCGGCGGACTCCGTGTCTAATCGGCGTGTTGCATCTTCAGCTCGGGCGGGTTGGGCGGACTTGGCGATTTGGCGGTCTCGGCGGTTTCCAGTGCTGTCCGCCCAGCTTATTTTTTGTGCTTTCTGTTGTAGCTTGTGTACTAGCAAACTCATGTCTCGCTACGTATACCTTGCATTGTAAAGAAGTGTAATGAATAAAAGATCTGCTTGTGCTTCCATTGGTTGTTGGTGTTAACCTTGTTCCTTGGGTTTCCGCTTGATCAAAGTGTGAACTGGGTTGTGCCGAGAATATTAATTTGGCTTTGGGCTATCTTGCTGACCACTTTGAGAAAATTCAACATGGTTTCAGAGCGAGGTTACTCTGTGCTTGAGTGGTGATCAACCTGTGTTGGTGCTCTGAGCTTCTGAAAGGTTGCTAATCAACAGTTGTTGCAATGGAAGGGAGTTATGCAAGAGGTCTTGGCATTGAACTCTTAATGCCGACTAACTTCAAGAAGTGGAAGTCGTGCATGAAGAGTAACCTTCTTGGTGAGGAGCTATGGGAGGTCGTCGGTGGTGACGACAGACAGGAAGTGACGGCTGCTTTCAGAACTGCTGAGCAGGTGAGGCTTTGGAGAAAAATAAACGCTAAGGCGGAGTTTGTTCTCAAGAGAGCTGTTTCACCAGAACTGTTTGATCACATCATCGGATGTCAGTCGGCTGCTGATATTTGGACAACCATTGATGAGTTGTTCAATAGGAAGAATGTGGCTCGACTTCAATTTCTGGAGAATGAGTTGGCCAGGATAACTCAAGGAGACTTGTCCATCTCTAAATACTTCTTGAAGATGAAGAGTCTGTGTGCAGAGTTTTCAGCTCTTCATCCTGATGAGCCTATCTCTGAGGCTAAGTTGAAAAGGCACGCAATCCGCGGCTTGCGGAAGGAGTATGTTGCCTTTGTGACATCAGTTCAAGGCTGGGCTACTCAACCATCTTTGCTGGAGCTTGAGAATCTGCTTGCTTCACAGGAAAGCTTGGCAAGGCAGATGGCTGGAGTTACTGTCTCTGAGGAGAGCAGTGAAGCACTCTTCACGGGCAAGAAGAAGAAGAGATGGGAAGGTAAGAAGAAGCAGGTCGCTTTTGAGAATGAGCCTTCATCTTCTAATCAGGCAGGGAGGAGCACTGCTCCCAAGAACGACTGGAAGGAGAACTTGAAGTGCTACAGGTGTCATCAGCGAGGGCACTTCAAGCGGGACTGCAAGGTCAAGCTGTAGCCTGGGCATGCTACAGGCAAGGAGGAAGCTTGCTCTAAGAGTGAGGAAGCAGAATGGAGTGGAGCCTTCATGACGGGCACTTGTGTCCGTGCCTTGTCTACTGAGGACTTCAACGAAGAATGGATCGTGGACTCCGGGTGTGGTCATCACCTCACTGGAGACGAATCAAAGTTCTCTTCCGTGCAAGCATACTCAGGTAATGAAGCTATTATCACTATTGATAATACTGTTTATGTAGTAGAGTAAGAGGGGGTTGTGTCTTTGGGTAGTGATCAGGGGCCACTCACATTAAGGAGTGTGTATCACGTACCGGGCATGAAGAAGAACCTCTTCTCTCTGACCAATGCGGTAGATTCTGGTTATGACGTTCTGTTTAGGCCAACAGACGTGAAGTTCCTTCGCAATGTATCAGTGGTTACGGCTGATGTTGCTCATGTAGGAAGGAGGGCTAAGAAGTTGTTTGTTCTTGCAACCAATTCTTATGTTGATCGAATGAGAGCCAACTATAGCGCTGCTATCTGGCATGAGAGGCTGGGGCATGTAGGAATGTACAAGCTGAAGGCTATGGCTAGTAGAAGTTTGGTGAGAGGTTTACCCAAGTTGTCCTCCTTTGGTGACGGGCATGTTTACGCGGGGTGTCAATACGGTAAGGCGCATCGCCTTCCGTTTGATAAATCACAAACAAGGAGCAAGCAACCATTGGAGTGCATTCATGGCGACTTGATGGGACCAACTGTCACTGCCAGCCTTGGTGGAAGCAGATACATGCATGTCCTGATTGATGACTACTCAAGATATACGTGGGTTTATTTCATGAAGGAGAAGTCTGAAGCCTTCCGGTTGTTTGTGGAGTTCAAGGAGTTGGTGGAGGGTCGGATTGACTTGCGTATCAAGAAGCTTAGAACAGACAACGGTGTTGTGTTTATCTCCTCCGAGTTTTCTAACTTCTGCAGGAAGCACGGGATGCAACGAGAGCTCACTTGTGCTCACACTCCACAACAAAATGGAGTAGCGGAGCGGAAGATCTGTCATTTGACGGAGACTTGCAAATACTGGCTTCATACGAAAGACATTCCAAGGTCCTTTTGGGCGGAGTGGATGTCTTGTGCTTCTGATGTCATTAACCGGATGTCACTTAGCCTGATCAACATGAAGACTCCTTTTGAGTTGTTGCTGAAGGAGAAGTTGAGTGTGGGACATCTTCGGGTGTTCGGTTCAACTTGCTATGTGCATGTCCCGGATGCTTCACGGACTAAGCTGGATGCAAACGCAAGGAAGCTTGTCTTTGTTGGCTACGATGAGCGGAAGAAGGGATGGAAATGCATGGATCCTATGACGAAGAAGTTCGTTGTGTCAAGAGACATTGTCTTTGACGAGCTGACGTCATATGGAGGTGGCTCAGTTGAGCTAACCGGAAGCAAGGTTGATGAAGAACCAAGGGTGGCTGCTGAAGGCTTGGAAGAGGAGCTTGCTATTTCACCAGCAGCTTCTGTTGCTTCAAACTCTGAGGCTGAGCCTTCTGGCTCAGGAAGCAGGGGGAGCATTGCTCAAAGCTTGCCCCAAGTAGGAGTTAAGCCTGAAGAAGCAACAGAGGTAGTAAGCAAGGAGCAGACCCTTCGGAGATCGAAGATGTTTATTAAGCTACCAGCTCGTTACTGTAATGGGAATGCAGTGAGCTTTGTCTCCTGCTTCTTTGCAGGTCCTCTGGATGAGCGAGAGCCTGCAAACTCCAATGAGTCCTCTGGAGTCAAGGAGTGGGAAGATGTCATGAAGGAAGAGATCGCTGCTCTTATGGAGAATGAAACCTAGGACCTTGTGCACAAGGTTGATGGCATTACTCCGGTGACTTGTAAGTGGGTGTATAAATTGAAGAAGAAGGCTGATGGGAGCATTTATAGGTTCAAAGCTCGCCTGGTTGCTCGAGGATTCTCACAACAGTATGGAGAAGACTATGAGGAGACATTTAGTTCGGTTGCAAAGATGACTTCAGTTAAAGTGGTGATCGCCTTGGTTGCTAGCAAGGGATGGAGAATGTGGCAGCATGATGTGAAGAATGCTTTTATTTACGGAGAAATTGACAAGGACATATTCATGGATCAGCCACTAGGTTTTGTATCTGAAGCTCATCCGGACTATGTCTGCAAGCTCAGGAAGGCTCTCTATGGGTTGAAGCAAGCTCCTAGAGCTTGGTATGGGAAGATAGCAGAGTATTTGCAATTCTGCGGTTATCTTGCGTCCAAGTCAGAATCTAGCTTGTTCGTCAAGAAGAAGGGGGAGATTCAAGTCTTGGTCCTGCTGTATGTCGATGACATGATCATCACAGGGAATTTGGAGGCGGAAGTAGCAAGGCTCAAGGCTGAGCTTGCTATATGCTTCGAGATGAAAGACTTGGGAAAGCTTCATCACTTTCTCGGTCTTGAAGTGGAGAGGAATAAGAGCGGTATACTCATTTGCCAAAGAGGTTATGCAGATCACATTGTGAATCGGTTCGGCATGGGCGAAGGAAAGATTTGATCTACTCTACTGGAACATGGGCTGAAGCTTCAATGAGATGAGGGAAGGATTCTTCCTGACCCCTTGGTGTTCAGAGCTCTTGTTGGAAGCTTAATCTACCTGACGATTACAAGGCCAGACATTGCTTACGCTGTTGGCCGAGTAACTCGGTTTATGGCTGAACCAAGGAAGTCTCATCTAGTGGCGGCAAAGAACATTCTGAAGTATGTCAAGACAATTTCTGACATGGGACTGCTCTATAAAAGGGACTCAGATTTTGCCTTGCAGGGTACACGGATGCTGACTATGGTGGTGATTCAGATGATCGAAGGTCAACTTCAGGCTATGTGTTCACTTGCGGATCAACTAGCATCTCGTGGTGTAGCAAGAAGTAGGACTCGGTGTCCGTCTCAACTACGGAGGCAGAGTATAAGGCTTCTGCCTTGGCTGCTCGGGAATCCATCTAGTTGAGGATACTTATAGAGGATGTGCATGAAGAAGTGCAAGGGCCAACTTTACTCCGGGGTGACAATGAGAGTGCTCTCAAGCTGGTAAACAATAGAGTGTGTCACGCTAGGACCAAACATTTTGAGATCGATCACCACTTCATAAGGGAGAAGGTGTTGGAGGGATCTCTTCTGGTCGGGCATGTTCGGAGTGAACAATCTTGCTGACATCTTCACGAAGCCACTGTCGAAGGGGCCTTTTGAGCGGTTGCGCAGCTTGCTAGGCTTGATCACCACTTCTCACTTCAAGGGGGAGTGTTGAAATTTGTGAAGTGAAAGTGGTTGATGGACAGGCCGGGAGGCCTGTGCGGACAAAGTCTGCGGACTGGGCGAACAGCTGCTGTTATGCGGCGTGGTGATAGGCCTAGTTGGATCTGGCTGTTCTTCTAAGCGGCTTGTGCGGACTAAGTCCGCGGCCTGGGCGGACTATTGTCTGCGGTTGGGGCATTGGCTGTCTTACTGGCCTGGCTGAGTAAGGAGCGGCCTGAACGGATAAAGGTTCGCGGAGTGTAGGCAGTACCTTGCTCAGTGGCCGTGTTGCAAGCTAGTGTTACCCGGCAGATTGGATCCTGTCCGTGGGAGGCGTGCGGACTGGCGTATCCGCGGTATCCACTAAGGCGGATTGACCTGAGAATTTGGTTGTGGCCCTTGCCGAACTCTGGTGATACAGCAGGTGCTAACTGCTGGGGAGGACTTCGCAGACTGATATCAAAGTCTGGCAGTTGGCCGCTTGTTTGGATAGTTGTACAAGGTTCTTGCGGAATCTACCTTCACTCTGGAGGAGTGTGGCGACCTGCTTGGTGGTTGGCGGACAGGGTTCTGTCCGCCGTACTCGCGTTAGGACCTTTGGTGCTTTACTGGACTTGGTCACATTCTGTGACAAGTCCAGTGTGTTCGCTGTTTGTCGCCAAGTCCGCTGTGATCGGGCGAACTGCCCTTGCTCGTGTACTTGTGGCGTTAGAGGCATTGCTCTGGTGGTATGCGGACTGCCTCTTGTATGTGCGGACAGTCACTGAAGGGGGATGCTATATTGCAGTGTTTGCGGGCTCTGCAGGCTGATGCCTTGTCCACATAGCTTGGGCGGACTGATGGGAGTTCGCCTATAAGGTGCAGCTAGCTCCTGGCGGTTTGTCCCTTCGAATTCCGCTAAGTCCTTGCGGACTCAGAGGACGGAGGTTTGCTAGTGCGCGAGCTGGGGTGGTGATTCTATGCACTAGGGGGGTGACCACACTCCTCACCTCACCTATAAATAGAACCCCCCCGGCACGTCTACAGTAGCTGAGTGAACAGTAAGTGGGACTTGGGCAAATTGCTGTGGTATGCATTTTTCTGCCCGCACGTGTTGAGTAGAGCTGACGGGGGCTTTGTGCAGGTCGCGCGTGTAGCTTCAAGGATCCAGGAGTTTGGCTTTGACTTCTGTCAAGTACTTGGAAGTGTCAGGTCTCTGCGGTCTCAGCAGGTCGCTCTGCGTCTTGTCAGTTCTCTGCTTCAACTTTGCAAGTTTCAATAACCTGTCCGCCAGTATCAGGCGGGTAGGCGGTTTGTTCATCAGTTCATCTGCAGTAGGTGAATACCGGTGTGTCTGTGCGGCCTCGCGGCTTCGGCGGACTCCGTGTCTATTCGGTGTGTCGCAGCTTCAACTCGGGAGGGTTCGGCGGACTTGGCGACTTGGCGGTCTCGGCGGTTTCCAGTGCTGTCGCCCGACTTGTTTTTTGTGCTTTATGTTGTAGCTTGTGTACTAGCGAAATCATGTCTCGCTACGTATACCTCGCCTTGTAAAGAAGTGTAATGAATAAAAGATCTACTTGTGCTTCCATTGGTTGTTGGTGTTAACCTTGTTCCTTGAGTTTCCGCTTGATCAAAGTGTGAAATGGGTAGTGCCGAGAATATTAATTTGGCTTTCGGCTATCTTGCTGACCACTTTGAGAAAATTCAACATATTCAATAAAGAGAGAGGAACACATAGCCAAGATGTACTCATAAGCGAGGGGATCCCATAGCGGTGAGTGTAGACGAGCAACGGGAGTTGAGAACGTGGGGGTGCTGAACAAAATCCTGGATAGCCTTGTTATTACTGTTAGAGTCAAGAAAAGGCCAAATTCTGCACTAATTAGATCTCTGGATTTGATAACTTATTGTTGGACGACTTGCTGGGTTGACATGATGTGGAGAACAGATACGACAAGGATGGTCAAGGGATAAATATGGACTTTTGAAACTGGGATCGAGCTTGGAGATATTTCCCTGGCTAAAATAGGGCTGGATGGGGCATTTCCTCCTTGCGACGGTTCCTGGAGGTGCCTCATTGGATGAAACAGGATTGGACGGGCTTCCAAGAAAGAAACAAAATTAGGAGAAGGTTCCCTGATGGGAATGATGATGTAAAATGGGGTGTAGCGGATAGGATGGGCAACACTATCGATAATAAACATTAAGAAAAGAGGCAAGCGATCGGTGAAGGTGGAGAATAGGAATGGATCAACAATGGCATGGAGAAGTTTTTGCATATGGCTGTTTTCAGTAGATAAGGGGAAATGGACTTACGACCGAGAAGAATTACAAAGGAAAATTGTGCGGTCAAATGGTTCCACGACATGGAGAAATCGTGTGGGAGAAATAAACATCGGGATATTGAAAACGGGAAGAAAGAAAAGAACTGAAATGAATTGGGACGTCGTGCTCAGGGTCTCGCAGTGTCATACCACGAATGATTGTCGGTCTGAAATCTCTCACAAAAAAACAATGACCAAAAATGAAATCTTCTGCCCCTATTTATAATGAGAGGAGAGGTTGGGCACCCGTCATGAACTACTATGATCGGAAGTTATGCCCGGTGTTCGAATAGTGCTAAATTATCTTCAAAAATATAAAATAAAAAATATAGAAGTAGTAAAATGATGCTCTGAACGCGCCGACGGGCTCGGAAGTCGGATAGACGATCCGATCAACGTATACTATACAAGTACGCAAATGTGGGCCACAACGAGTAGCGTCTCGATCTCCCATGTCGATCACAATTATGTGGTTGATCCACATCACCTTAGGCTCTTTCAATAAAATCAAGTGCCTTTTAAAAGTAATAAAAGCCTTAGTAGTCTCTAAGAAGATGCATTGGAACCGAGGTATCAGCGGGAAAGGAGTTGATGTTTCAGCTACCAAAGTTTGGACTATAGTATGAAGGTTTATAAGTAACCACGAAAGCAAGAGGCAAAAAAGGAACACAAGTTTATTTTATTGCTTCACGATGTGGTCATATTACATTTTGAAGGTCATGCAACATACTCAGGATTGTAAAGAACCCCCCCCCCCCCCCCCCCCCCCCCCCCCCCACACACACACACACACACACGCACAGAATCATGTGATGTGTGAATTCAAAAGAAAGCAGACAAGGTCATCAAATATTTTTCATATAGGGGATGATGACTCTCGCGGAATTAAAAATGCCTTCCACTCATTTCAATTTGGTCATATTTATACAAAAGGCAATGGGGTATAATATCTTGTCAAAAGCTGGACCCCCACCACTATGTTAGGTAAATACAAGCTCATCGAGCAACATGCAAGCTCTTATGGTTGTGAACTCCTCTGACCGTGAGCTCCTCCAACTGTGAGCTCATCTGCATGTGTGATCCTATGGCTACGAGCTCCTCTATATATGATCTCTTCTGTATGCAAGCACATCTGACTCCAAGTTTCTCTATTGAGGTCCCAAGGATAGCAAGGTCACCTATGATGGTGAGAGTGTGTAGTGATTCGACAACACCCAGGATGGAGCGGTCCTCGAGGATGGCGAGGTCACTAAGTGAGGTTAGGTAGCTCATGTCATCCTGAAGCTCCCCGGAATGTTAAATTTTTGATCTCGTCAAATAAGGGACATATAATATGAAAAGTATTTTCAAGGTAAAAATAATAAATTGATTTAAAAGGTCATCCAACCACAAAGAAATGGAAAAAATATTGGTGATATAAAACAAACTTGACAGAGAACACTAAAATGTTGAAGTACAACCATCATCTAACTCTCCCTCCACGTGTTCTATCTCGGCAACCTCATTCACAAGTACACCAAGTCACCAACCCATAGATTTCTTGCTGTAATGTTCAGCCGGGAAACATCACAAGCAAAATTAATCATGATAAACAATGACCTTTCCATCTATCCAAATCATTGCTTATAAGCAACACAATTTCCATGGCATGGGACCCTGAAATGCGATCATTCCAAAAAAATCAGCATAAGTTTCATCAAACAACTTAGAGAGAGGATAAATAGAAGGAGAGTTGATAAAGGTAGAAAACCCAATAGGAGGAAGAAAAGGAAAGGGGCGAGAAATCTGGAAGAGAAAAAGGTAACCCGAGAGGCGTGACAATCACCCAATATAGATGCCCAAAAGCTTTTATTTCCAAAATAACCCCAAATGTATTGGGATACCTCTTAATGTAAATGGGAAATCCAAAACTAAAAACAACATTTAAAGATAAATCTTAAGAACTAATAATTTGAGTTTAGGAATTTATTAATATTCTCCTCAAGTTTTTAAACCTAATTTCCTTAAGCATGTTGATTTTTATAATTAACTCTTCATTTTTCAGTTTGAGATTATGTCTAGCATTATTGTATGCGATTGTGCTATTTTTAAGAGTGGAGACTAAAGATTCAATATGAGCTTCGTACTTACTCCTGAAATCATCAAAAGTCTCATTCATCTCCTTAATTTCACTTTTATAATAAATGCAGCACAGTCACTTCTTAGTGATAGATTTTCTAAACATATTCTCACATTTAGTTTTTTTGCAAGACAGCACTCTTTCTCAAGATCCTTGTGTTTTTCTTGCAGTTTAGTGCAATTAGTGAAAGGCGTGGAAATGTTATCTAAAGAGTCGGTGCGAGGACAAGTCACATCATAATTTGTTTCTACAATAAGTTATGGTTTTAAATTTTTGTTTTCTAGTCGTAGTCTTGAATTAATATTTTCCAATTTTTTAATTCTACATCTAGCATTTTCTAGCACACGCAATGTGGAGGTAGAATTATAAGAAAAAAGAGAATTTGACTTCCTTATAGTGCTCTTGGATGAGGTAAGATTGAAGTATGGAGTTTTCTTGACTTCTTCATGTGTTTCGTTATCCATAGTTGCGATTTCATCTTGTTTTTCTCTCAATGTGGTTGTCCAGTCTTCCTACAAGAGCAAGCCTCCATTTGGTTTTTCACTTGGATCCATGAGAAATTGCTCAAACTCTTTATCTACAAAAAGAGAGATATAAATAGACTCAAGAAATTTCCATATATAAAGTGGGAAACATGTAGATCCATTTAAAAATATCTTGACTAAGCCCACAAAAAAAACTATTCCTAGCTTTGGCATTTATATGACACTCATGCTTAGTTAGGTTATTTGGGGAGGTTATACAAGTTATGTTCCACACTTCTATATCTAATAATATATGAAATTTTCTCATTGTTGTTTGCCATTCATTATAGTTCACTCCTATAAATAGAGGTGGTGCTAACGAATTTTGTGTATAATTTTTCATCCCCACTAGATGATTTGAGATCAGGGTTGACCATTATTTGTGGTGGTGAACCGTTTTGGAATATCCTACCTCCGATAACACTTGTTGGATCTATTGGACAACATTGGGGGTGAATATGGTTTTACGAGTTAATTAAAAATTCGAATAATTTTGTCGAGGGAAAACTAGTTCTGGAAGCTACCGCGGGGTGCCCGCTTGCTAGCGCATGGCGGTAGGTCACAGATCTCATTTTCCAGGCCAAATTTCTCCTTAGAGAAGTACTCACCCTTTAGAGATCCATCGGCTAACTCCCACGACGTTACATGCAGAATTAAGAACAACAAAGATTTTATTAAAACAGAATCAAAAGTGTTTTCCAATTACAAGTGCTTGATCTCCATGAGGCCGGAGATCGGAGACGGTGAAAGTCGAATCTATTTTAGTTTTCTATACCGACCCACGACCCGGACTGGTTTACTATCTACCTTTCCCTCCAAGAAAGGTCTCTGAGCCGGTTCTTCACCTTCACACAAGGAAGTGTCTTAGAGCCTCACTAGATCCCCCAATCTAGACATCCCATCCCCGCGATGATTTCTCACGGAATCCTCTCCGGATTCTGATGATCTTCACCGGTCGATTTTACTCACCACAATCACACAAAAAATAAAAAAGTACAAAAAAGAATAAATAATATTTAAAGTTGAATCTCCCTCAAGAATATACATCCATTGAGCGATGCGTAACCGGTGCTAACGTTCTTCGTTTGGTTGCAATCGATAAACTCCACGTAGTAGTTGTAGTCTTTGCCTCGTCGGAGATCTTCGTGCTCAAACAGGAGGGTGGCGGCTTTCTCTTGCTTTGATAGAGACGGTGAAATTGTGCTCAGAGGCGGCTCCCGAACCCTAAAAAGAAGTCTTGTCTGTCTTGATTCGTCCAAGAAATGAGAAAACGAAAGCCTTTTATACGTCTTTGAAAAACATGCTACCGCTGGCGGTAAGACTAGCGCCTGACAGTAGGTCATAACGCGTTGACATGACAGCTGTCCCGCGTATTTGGAAAAATATTCCAAGAAGATTATTTTCTGCTTTTTTGTGGTTGCGGGGCACGGTACCCAGCTATCGCCTGGCGGTAGCTCAATCATCTCGACGAATGCATCTCGACGATCGTTAAGAGAGCTAGCACTGCGCGGTAGGAATCTAGGCTGCACGGTAGGTTCAAGAGCGCCTGCTCAGAATAAATCATGAAGCAAGCATGAGCTGTTGCGCTAGTGCTATGTGGTAGATTTCAAAGCGCCTATTCAGATTAAATCCAGGCTAGCGCACGGTGGTAGGTCATATATTGGAGTTCTTCCCTTCTCTTGTACCTGCAAACCTGCACACTATACCAAAAACAACTGTGATCAAAGACAACCTGAGAATTGATACTGTCAAACTGAGGATATGTGAACCATCGTCTCCAAAAAATTTCGGGCAAAATAAGGTGCAACCACTGTGGACACAACCCCACCTATTGGGCTTGAAGCTAGGCCATGAGGAAGGAGGAGACCTACCAGAGTCAGACAGTGTAGGCCGGGCCTGGTCAGGCCGATTTCGCCATGAATATAGATCTGGGACTCATATGAGTGATTACACTTGAAATTACGCGAAATTTGTCTGATTGGAAGCTTGCATCTTGTTGAGCCGATCATGTTAATGTTGGCGCAATCCAACCACTTTAATATTTTTTGGGAAACCAATCAATATTTAAATTTTTAATATATAAAAAATAAAAAAATGGTTTTAAATTGTCAATTTGTTAATCAATAATTAAGTTAATTATCAATGTAACTCTGTGCTTATTCTATACCAAAAAAATGAAAGAGCTAAATTAGATGATATTATAATAATTAAAAACCTCAAAAAATTTAACTCATTTATCATTTTTGAGCGTTTTTAACCTCTAATACTTTGACCGTTTTGGCCGTTAGGGAATCAGTTTGACCATTTATTCCATTACATTTCATTAGATTAATTTAATTGTTAAGTCATACGTTTGGAAAAACTTGGACTCATTTTTTTTGGATTCCATTACATTTGTTTATCTTGTTTTAATTGTTGAGTCATACGTTGGTCTCATACGTTCTATTCATTTTATTTAATAATTTCAATTTTTACGAGGCAAAATTAATGGGTCAATGATACGGAATGAGCCAACAAAATAGGCCAAACATGTTGAGGAGAAATTGTCACTCAATCGACAGAACGGGAGAAGAAAACGAGGTTGGAGGTGAATGAAGAAGCAGGCGGAAGACGGCAGGCGACAGGCGGCTTGCGGCAGGGAGGAGTTTGAGCCAGTTAATTACGAGCAATAACTAATGATATGTGATACTGAGCGTCATCAAGTATGTGGGGGAGCAACATGGGGGTGCATAGACTGGCTGTGGTGTTTAGGCTTTCACACACAAGATTCCTATGTAGGTTTTTCATTGTATTTTTATGATACTTTGCATAGCATGAGAAAAAACTGCAATGTTTAGTAATAATTAAAGTAAAAAACACACATATAGTCAATTCTTATATATTAAACTACGCATACTAGACATTCTCAATATGGCTTCAAAATTATTTCTATCATTTTAATTATTATATGAAATAATCAACACATACAAAACAAAAATTCAGAAAAAAATATGAAGAAAAGCATATTTTTGCGTTTTGGAATAATTTTGTAATTTTCTAGTTAATTTGTTAATTAAAACAAATTAAAAGAATACAATTGATAAGAGGTGCCAATTTTTCTTGATTACCATTGTTGTAGGTCACCCAGTTTTTTTCCGATCAAGAGAATCAGACCGCCTTAGTTAAAAGTTGGATCGGGTGTGCAAATAGTCAATGAAAATCAAGCAGTAATGACAATTGCCTTTTTTTACCGTGAAAAGCCTGAAAAGGGTGAAAAATCATGTGGTCGGATCTATGTCGGGCCAAAATCCAAAATATTTCGTTTTGAGTTTACAAGTTTCGGTACTTTTCTCGGGGGGTGACATGTCACCTATCCGTTACAAGATTTGTATATATAAAAAAAGAAAATAAACTAAGTCCACGGATCCTTGATGAGAGCGCCCTCGCAGGGTTGCCTTGATGAGAGCGCTCTCGTAGAGGAGAAAGACAAGCCTTGAATCCTTGTAGTGCATTCATGTGAGCACCTGCAGAAGCGAATACCAGTGTCTTCTCACGGGCTTACAAAAGCGTCCATGTGAGTGTCGAACGTCGTGCATGCTAGAAGGGGAGAGGAATAGATTCAGAGTAGAGAAACAAAAGTCTCACGTTCGCGCCGAAAAATCTTAGAAGTCTCCCTACTCTCTGGAATTTCTTAACTTCAAATGGAGGCATAGGGTTTTTTATACTTTTCTGGAGGGACATGCTGATAATTGCGTATGGGAGAATTTTGTGACCGATAATGACGTCGCCTATTTCGATCACATGGATCGCTAATTTTCATGGGAGTGCCCCCCGGGAGGCCAGGGTAGGTTGCCCGGTGGAGGCAGTCACCGAACCTATAAAACCCCTCCCTCACACTGGGGAGTACCAAAAACTTATGCGTAGGACCGCCGCCTTATGGTGACCCCAACTATCGAGTTAGTCTTCTTCGCACGACACCGAACCTGCCGGCAAGTACTATCATTTCACAAGTTTGCCAAAAAAGTATTTAAGCAATAATAGTCCACAATCACAGCATATAAATATATATATATATATATATATATATATATATATATATATATATATATATATATATATATATATATATATATATATATATATATATATATATGCAAAGTAATAGTACACGATGAGTAAATAATGAAAGAGAGTAAAAGGATTATACCCGGTACAAGTCCAAAACAAATAGCTGACTCTCTCAACTCTCAACAAACTAAGCAGAAGCTACAAAAAGTCTATCATCAACCTGTAGAAGAGTAGTAACGGTAGCTCGCGAAAATTGCTCCTCAGGTCCTGCCTCCTCGTGAGACTGTTGCTTCTCCTCGAGCTCCTATTGTCACGACTGACCGTTAGCCATAAAGATTAAGCCATTTTGTCCTCGCCTCACCCCCATAACTCTTAGGAACCGTGCGGGAGGATAAAAGCGAAGGACAACAAGGACAATATCAACAAGAAAGCAAGTTACATGGAACTATACTAGCAAGAGTATATATGTATAAAGAGAACTACTATAAGGCAGTAACGTTAAAGTAAGAGCAATGTAGTAATGTACAGTAAACTAAAGTAAATGAGATACACTATCATCATAGAACGTACCTTAACTTATATGAATGCCCACATAAACTTATAAATTAAGGTTTCCAAAGTAATTCAACATATAAAAGAGCTCATACTGACTTTTATGACGAGGTCCTATAGTTATAATCTAAGATATTCAAATTAATGAATGTCAGGCTATGCGATGTAATATAATGAGTTGTGATGCAACTCACCTACCCGACTCTGTGCACAGACCTTTCAACATTCCTTACTTTTTGGTGGAAGCTATCCTGTCAGGTACCAACTGTCATGGCTCACGGTAGTAATGGAGCGGGTATCTCCACTCCTAGGCGGGCAGGCACACTACTAAGCCTTGGCATTATGTACGCCTCAATATTTTGAACACAACAGCGGAGCCCTTATGTACTCTTGCTAGAAATCCACCAGTCTTTATTGTTGGGTTTACATTTAGGGGAAACTCCTCCAGACCGTAGTATAAACAACCTACTGGCCCCTAAAACCTGCACTCCTCACCACAGTCAATGTACTTTCGTCATTGTGTCGACTGGACTAGTACCGAATGACCCCCCCCCCCCCACCCCTATAATAAGCACAATCCATGTATAACAACACCTATCCGAGGCTCCAGCCCGTAGGACCATCCCGTCCTGAAATATTATACATCATTGAACCTTCAACTCGCAAAATTAACGCGTCCTTAAGTTATCACTACCCCGACGCTCCAGCTCACAGGAATAACGAGTCTTGAATCACTCCAACCCATACACTAGTAAAGTTGATACGTTGTTCCTTCATTCTATTAGACTACTCTTGTCTAACTTTAAGTTATACATAGCAATTTATGTTTAATCTTGGACTTCCCGAGGTTTCTCCGGTGAAGGGCTCGCATCGGTACTAGGAGATATGATGGGATGAATCCCAAATCTCCCTTTCTCAAGATATTTAATAATATTATTGCTGCTCTTATCCAAAACTCTCTCTCAACGTTACTCTTGGATTTACATTAACTTTTTTATAATTCTCAAGGGGGGAACGATCTTTTATTGGACTCCTGGTATAACTACCCCTCTTAGTGTTCATAAACATTACTCTTTTCATACCTAATGACATTCCCTAGGACTTCAACCAGAGGTCTCTGCCCATCAAATCTTAAATTCGCTAGAACTTCATGTGGGACTCAAATATGGACTTGGGGAAGGAGAAGAGGGACAAGTTGCTCTCAATACAAAAAATCCTCATTTGTCCCTTATGAAAATTTGATATTTCTCCAATTTTCCCCCATGCATGTCTTTGCATGTTGGAACTAGAGGGAATGGGGTGTAATCTTGCATGTGGGCCTCTGAATGGGTCATGGGTCATGACGTTAACTCAATGGAATTGAGTTTAATTCTCAATTTCCTCTTTTAGGCTTTATGTTGACCATGGTTGATTTAGATGTGTGGACTGGTCCCATGTGTTGGTCTTGATTCTAGTGACACCACCCAATGTGGGGTAGATCACGATGATGCCCAATTTTGTCCAATTGACTCAAATGGTGTGATTTTGACAAAAATTAACATAAGTTTGACTTTTGTCAAATTAGGTGAATTGGTTGACCAATGATGGGGCTTTTAGGTCCATTAATACCTAATGATGTTATAAGGCTGGGGTTTAGGTCAATTTGGCCAATTTATGACCAATTGATCCTTGATTCGGTCAATTTGGGCTATGTTAACCCAAAGTTGACTTTAGTTAATTTGGCTTATTTAGTGACCAAGCGAATGGGATTTTCAGTTCAATGCACTCCTATTAGGGGTTGGAATATTATTGTGGGGTCACTTTATCCATGTGATGCCTATTTGAGCCAATTAGGGTTGAGTTGACCTAGGTTTGACTTTGGCCTATTTGGCCAACTTGGTTGACCCCACCATGGGTCTTATAGTCAAGTGAGTCTCCTTTAGGGTTAGTAACATAGTGGTGAGGTCAATTTGCTCTTGTGAGTTGAATTTGTGCAAGTTTGACCAAGGTTGACATATACACTATATTGGGCCCCATGTGAGTTCACCCTAACTCATTGGGTCCTATGGTCGCCACCTAGCCTAACTCATCATATTCACTGCATGTCCTACCCTAATTTGTGTTAATGGGGTCAAGAAGGAAATGGGATGTTACAAATCTCAATAAACAAAAAAATAATTTCCTCCCCGAAATTTAAGTTTGGGTCTACGAGGTTTAACAAAAAAAGAAGTGAATCAAAATATCTAGGAGGTTTAGGTTATACCTAAGCTTAAGAGATCCAGGTGTCATTGCTGCATGAGGTCCATGGGCTCCCAAGAGTACCCTACGTGCCCATTATTGGACCATAACACCTTGACCAAACGGATGCTCTTCTTCTGCAAGACTCGGACCAATGTATCGTCAATCCGAATCAGCTCAAAATAAACTAATCGATCGAATGCTACCGGTCCCACTGTAGTTGTTATGTACTACTCTGGCCAAAGTAAAACTCTCTGTAGCGAGGATACATGAAAGACGTTGTGCAGGTTTTCCAACTCCAGTGACAGCTCTAGCCTATAAGCCAATGAGTTATCCACTCTAGGATCGTATAAGACCCCATGAATCGAGGACTAGGCTTTTTGTGTCCTCGCACCCACGATAAACCATGCATTGGATGTATCTTTAAGTAAACTCTGTCTCCCACCATAAAATCTACGTCCCGATGCCTCGCATCGTAGTACTTGGCATTTCTACTCCAAGCCCCCAGCATCCAATCAAGGATAATCCGAACAAGCGTGTGCTTTTTCTCAATGTAATCTGATCCAAGTAACTTTGGATCCTCATCCAGGACCCAAGATAGCAGCATCCGACACTTCCTTCCATATAAAGTCTCATATGGTGCCATCGTAATGCTTGTCTGGTTGCTGTTGTTATTAGAAAACTCTATCAAAGATAACAGTCTCTCCCACGTGTATTTTTGTTATACTTCATGATACTCATAATCAAAATTTTGTGGGTATATTTTCAAGTCTTCCGATATATTATTATTAAAATAAACTTTAATATCATATTGGAACTGTGCACACAAATCTTAAATTTCTCTTCCAGGATCACACCATGCTTTATAGCTTATAGCATATCGATTCTTCAAATATAAGCTACCATAGTTTTACTTACGATGAAAATCAAACTTATGTGTGCATGCAGAAATCTTTCCCAGAACCTATTCATATACATCTTCATTGACAATTAGTATGAGTCCATAAACCACCAAATTCATTATACTCCTAGAATTACCACTACTATGTATAAACCATAATCCAACTTCCAAAAGTTAGGATCTGATGAAAGATGGTCATTCCTTAATGTCACATATTATTCATAAAATCATAAATTATTCTTGGGGGATTATACTGATATCTGCACGTGTTCCAATTCCCAAGCTTGTCGGCCATATTCAAAACATTATCAAGTAATACTCATCTTCTAAACTTGGCAAAATGATTTGATTCTGACCTATAAACATGAGTAGTTATCCCCTCTCAATAGATAATGAGCTCGATTACGAGGTCATATCGTATAATAAGTTGATACATTTTGGGGATCACTCCAAACATACGAATGTATGTTCATCTTTCTTTAAAACATATTCGAGCGATATGGGACAGATGAGTACTAATGGTTGAATATTTCTACTCCTCTGATAAACAAGATGAAATAAGGGAAATCAATGTGACCACTTATTAAAAATCAAGGTTAAACTGGTGACAATCATGCTTAATTTTATATTCCAAGTCATGTGGATCATCAAATCAAAAGTCATAAAGAGTCTTATCTTTACTTAAGCCATAAGGTATAATTCAAGCAATCAAATATAATGAATAGTTGTGCCAATCAAAGTTTATCGTTCACAATTGTGACTAGTGACCTGACTATATCAAGTAAGTATTTGCAACGATGATAATAAATTCTCGTGTTCATCTCTCTAAATCACAACATTTTAATATGTGAAAATTTTGGTCACTTTTCTCAGGATCAATCATGATAGGGTTTAACCATGCCAACCATAGTAAACTTAAGCTTCATTTGGTTTGGAGTATTGCTTTGGTGGCGGGATGAGAAGGAGGGATTTTGGAATTGGAGGGGGTGGCTGCGGTCTGAATCCCTTCTTTTTTCCTTCATTTCCCATTGCACGGCGGGTGCAAATGGAGGAAACACCGCCACGACCATTTGGTTAACCGTCGTGCGGCGGTGTTTGCCCCAAATGGAGAGCTCCAAACGCTTCGCCAAATGAAGCCTTAATCATTATATCATAACCCCATGAAGTCACCTTTCCAATATCTCTGGTTATGCATCCACTATCCCCTAAGGCATGGATAATGATTGTGATAAAATTATCTAAATATGAAAGGGCTTGATTTTTAAGAAATTGCATGAAAATCACCTTCGAATGCCCATAAATACAAGATATTCCGAGTATCATTCTGACTTGTAGAAACCTAATCCCAATCCATATCCTACTTAGAATTGTACTAAACTCACAATTCATGCCGGATCTCTCTTGCGTTCTATATGAGTTCACTAATCAAATCCTAAACTGACAATATAATTACTAATCATATGATACAACATTTAGGTTAAAGTGTTAAAGCATCTAGTAATGTTCTTTGTTGAGGAGATAAATACTACACCTCCTTAATTACACAAATTCTTTTTACAGCCAAAACTACCTCAATTTTAGGTTTTCGAAAAAACAATTTATTCAAATACTTGTGGATTGTACACAACTTGCCTTGCACCTTGCATATAACTTGTCATTATGCATCAGTGAAAATACAACCTATCCTTAGGTCGTGTGTTTAGTAATTATCTGATCGAAAAGAACAAGAAAAATCCTAACGTCTGATGTCGACTTTCTTTGTTGTAAAGCTGTATGTATATATACGTGGGCAACCCTTTATGTATATCCCAAACTTCTAGGGAGGATTGAACACCATATCTACCAAGCATATACAAAATCTCATCTTTCACCTGGGTAGTATTTGAATATTCCCAAACTTTAAGGTCATTACATTTGTGACACAACATCATATTAATAAGGTCTAGGGAAACCGAAGTCAGTATTTAATTAGCCCAACAAACAAAAGGATACTACACCATACATTTTGGTCTAAGTTGTTTCGATATCACTATGGTACATTCATCCTAAACATGCACGGCACCCTTAGGGCAAACAATCTCTGACTTGGAGTTCCACCACAAGACTTATTGATATGCTACATATTTTAGGCCCTCAAGGTAACAATTTACGATAACCTTCTCAAGGTAAATATACGAGCAGACGAAAAATGGGTCTTTTTTAAACTCGAATGTTGGAACCCTACTTGTGATCTGGGCTAGGTTCACTATTAGGATTGATGAAACAACATGTATAATCTAGGGACATAAGTTAGTTTCATGGTTAAGGTCAGTCACATTAGGTTAGATTATTGAAAACCTACATTTAGAAGACTTCATAGATAGAAGACTATAGAGACAAGGCAGTTTTAAAGATTGCAGAAAAGGTATTCAACGATAGCTGAACTCAGCTCGACGATTGTAGATCTTAGATCGGCGAACTCAGAGTTTTTTATCTAAGTTGAGCTCAATGAATCGTCTAGCTGAGGTCGACGAACTCTGATCCTTCCTCAAAATCTCAGCTCGACGAAGTGCCTTCTCAGTTCGACGAACTTGGAGCTTCGATTGGCAAATATATTTTCTATTCGACGATCTTGGAGCTCTTCTCGACGAAAGAGAATTATCAGTTTGACGAACATGGAGCTCAGGTCGATGAAATCTTTGCTGAGTTCGACTAACTCCTTCTAGGTTCTGTTCGACTAAACATCTCTGCAGTTTCTCAGATCGACTAAAGCAGTTTGATTTAAAGTATTAAGACAGTAATACTTTGTTAATTAATGCTCAATATTCTTAAGAATATATGCATTTTCTGGCAATATTAATTATGGATCACAAAGTTATTACTCTATCATTTTTACTGGGACAGCTGGGGGAATACATTGAAGACAAAAATCAGCCATTCCAACTCCCAGAAATTATGCAGAATATTTCATGGAATTTGAAATTCAAATGTGTTTCGAATCATCAATCAATATATAAAGAAAATTTTCAGAAGATTGTCTACAACAAGCAATTAAGAAGACCAAGCAGTAATCAACAAGGAAAAGAAGAAAGAAAAATCTGCAATCAGAGAACAAGAGACAAAAAAATAAACATCTTGTTAATCATTCTTACTCTTCAAGATTTTCTTCTAGCAACACATAATCAATCTGAGACCAAAAGTTCAATCAATCAGTATCATTTACTTGAAAAAGAAGTTCTTTTTGAAGGCCTACACCCTGAATCAAAGCTTCCACTCCTGAGCAGATTTCTATAACTTAGAGGGAGCTTTGACAACATCAACAAAGTCCACTAGTCTTCTCAGAGATTTGAGACAGAGAAGACAACATCTTTTTATTTTCTTTCACTGTGTACTGGGTTATAACTACCTTCAAAAGTTAAACTCTTTGGTTCTCAAGTCTCCTGATTAAAAGACTTGGTTTGGTTTTGGGGCACCTGATCAAAAGCACAAAGGGTTGCTAGATCTCCCTTAGAAAATAGATCTTGTGGTGACAGGATGTAACACCCCCTATTCGTCGCATAGCATATAACAGTAGGTCCGGCTGGGGCCAGACGCCATATACCACAGACAGACCGAGTGGTTACTCAATCGAAACCATCCAATTAATAACCAACGTCCTACATAGAGTCATTCTAGCGGAAGCAATTATTAAAGGTTGAAAATAAAAGAACCCAGCCACAAGCATGAATGTCCACTACTCAAACAATAGGAATGAAGTACAATACACAAGTACCATGGCCTTACAATTGTTTACTCAAATAACATTTTTTCCAAACCTCGGCACGCAGGCCGGTCACACATGAATAAAACAGGTAAACACTCAATTTAGGCCATCGAGGGCCGGCTCAGCAACTTGGGCTTTAGCCCGCTATTTACCGCTCGGCTTTGCAGCACCTGTAAGCAACAATCCACAGCAACGGTGGCAAACAAAAGCAACGGTCAGTTATGCTGACCAAATTATAACGATCCCTCCCCCATAATAGGGGCAACGATGCTCTTTCCCTGCACATTATTAGCATAACAAAGTAGTATAGTGAATAAACACTTCATCACAGGCATGGGTACACACGACCTCACACCTCGTACTCTCAGGGCACATTCTCGGTGAACCGGTCAACATCACATCAATTCAAGCGATAGACATCTCGGTCTCGCCATCGCCACTAGGACGGCCAATCTTACGAGCATTTTTCTTTCTGGCATTGGTCACGTCATTTTAAGCCATAGACCGCCTAAGACCCTCCATCTAGGCCAAGGGGCTCCAACCGAACGACATAGAGCGGGTACGGTTCCGCCTAACCACTTGTTCGCATCGCAATGACAATTTAAGCCATATGCGCGGGTCAAACTTTCCCGAGTCCCTATCCGATACACACTTTACATAACCCAGTTATGTCCAAGTTGGCTCCCAGGCTACCATGTTGGCAGAATCAAGCATCTGCCCAATTTTTCGGGAGCGTCTTGGAGTTAATCCCCAAGGCTCCCTGTTGCAATCTACCACATAGAAAACCGAAAAAACAAACATCCGCACGGAGTCTTCTCCGACCACTTATGCAACGCAACATCACTGATCCAGACTAACTTGTCCCGGTAAGCTTCACACATCATGTCGATATCCGTTCTTGATTACGAACTCTACATGTACACAACGGGGACTATTCATGTCTACCCGAAGGAACGCCTCAACTCTCCGCAAACTCGCGAGAGCGGGCTTCCTATGCAAAGGAAAAGAGGATTTCACATGTCCTAGGATGAGAATCATTACCCTAGCATTTTTCCTTGGCGCCATGGAAATTTATGAGGATGAAAAGCACCGCAATCTACTTGCCTCCGTAGATCCGAAGTCGGCTCGCGATTTGGAGCTCCAAAGCTCCGCCGGTAACCGGATCTAGCCTACTTTCTTCTTCCTTGCTCTCCCCTCTCTCTAGACATTTAGAAAGATACTAAGTGAAAGAAGTGAGGGATTTGAAACCCTATTCCCGGGTATATCCCAATAGGAACAACACCCAGCCGTCGGATCCCAAAATAAGGAAACAAACGGCCACGATCCGGAGCTGAAATGCAAAATCTGTGTCGAACACGGCCTGTGGCACGCCCGTGTCCAGGGCCGTGTCCCCCATTCACCGTCGAATCTGACGCGTCCCAAAATACACACGAGCACCCGACACGCCCGTGTCATCCAGTACACGCCTGTGTTCCTGGGCATGTTCCTCCATCGACACAGGACCAACACCAACCCGAGACACACACCGGTCTTGGACACGCCCGTGTCCCATTTGACACGCCCGTGTCAAACCCGAACACGCCTGGGATCCAGGATATGTTCACTTTCTTGACATTTCATCGAGCACAGTTCGTCGACCACCCAACACGGCATTGGACACGCCCGTGTCCTAGGTCGTGTTCCCTGTCTCGACACTTCGTCGAGCAAAAATCATCGACTTCCTATGCTGATCGTCGACACGAGCTCGATACACCCTGGGACACGCCCATGTCTCAGGCCGTGTTCGCTGCTCGACGATCATCGGCTCCAAAATTTGTCGACCTCTTGGCCAGATCGTCGATCCAAACACGACACTCCCTGGAACACGCCAGTATCCCACCCCGTGTTCCGCCTGCCAAATTCCATATTTGGCCCAAAATGCCTCCTGTCGCTCTTTTGAGTTTTGGGGCGTTACAACTCTCTCGCTCTTAAAAGAATTTCGTCCCCGAAATTTCATAAAGGAAAGATAAATGCAAAACTTAAACGGTACCTGTGTGGAATAACTCCTCGTACTCCTCAAACATGGTCTGCTCTCACTCCAAGAGAGCTCTTCCCGACCGCAATTGTCCCAACGGACCTTGAACATCCTGATCTCTTTGTTGCGTAGCCGGTTGACTTTCGAGTCCTCAATATGAACGGGCTTGACCTTCGTCATCAACCCATTATCGATCGGCACTTGGTCGACCGCGATCACATGCGAAGGCTCTTGCAACGCCTTCTGTAGCACTAATATATGGAATACATCGTGTAGACCACTAAGCTCCACTGATACCTTCAACTTATACGCTGCTTCTCCAATCCGCTCCGGAACCTCAAATGGTCCAAGGTACCTCGGGCTTAGCTTCTTCAAGCGCCGCACCCGTGAGATACCCTTGAACGGCTTAATCTTCAAGTACACCCAGTCGCCAACAGCAAACTCCACGTTCCTGTGCTTGGCATTATAGTACTTAGCCTGGCGGTCTTAAGCGATTAGCAACCTTTCTTGAATGGTTCGCACCAACGAAGTAGTATCTTCCACCTCTTGTTGCTTGTACAACTTTGAATCGCCCGTTTCCAACCAAGACAACGGCGTGCGACATCTTCTACCATAAAGGGCCTTGAAGGGTGCCATTTATATGCTTGCCTGGTAGCTATTGTTGTACGCGAACTCCACCAATTATAGGTGGTCTTCCCTCTGCATCCCGAAGTTCAGGACACACATGCGAAGCATGTCTTCCATTGTCCAATTAACCCTCTTGGTCTGCCCATCCTTCTGTGGATGAAAGGCTGTGCTGAAACTCAGCTTCGTTCCCAACATCTGCTGCACAAGCCTCCAATCATTGGACGCGAACCTCCCATCCCGGTCACTCACGATGTTGCGTGGCACACCATGAAGTCGTACAATATTATCCACATACAGCTTTGCCAACTTCTCAACAGGATCATCCTTCCTATGAGGAATGAAGTGTGACACCTTCGTTAGACGATCTACGAACACCCAAATGGCATCATTCCCCTTTTTCGATCGTGGAAACCCGTGCACAAAGTCCATAGTGATTTCGTCAAACTTTCACTCCGGAATAGGGAAGGACTTCAAGAATCCTCCGGGCTTTTGGCACTCTGCCTTCACCAAGGCGGATGTCTGACACTTCGCCACATACAGTGCCACAACTTTCTTCAGTCCTGGCCACCAGAATAATTTCTTCACATCACGGTACATCTTCGTACTCCCCTGGTGAATCGTGTACTTGGTATGATGCACCTCGTACAACAATTCCACATGCAGAGTGCCCACATTTGGGACGCACAGACGACCATCTGTCCAAAGCAATCCATCGACAACCTCATATTGGGAATTTTACCCATCCAGAGACTCAACCATGAGCTGCTTCATGTTGTTATCCACATCTAAAGCTTGCCGAATCCAATCAGCCAGGTCATACTGAACTTCAGTTCAGTTCAATAGCGCTTCAGCACTTGACTGCTTGTCTACGCAAGAGATATCTAACGCTTCCAACTCCTGAACCAACCGCTCGTCATGGACCGACAACCAATTAGCTTGAGCTGGGGCCCGGTGATTCAACGCATCTGCAATCGCATTGCTTTTACCAGGCACGTAATGGATATTAAAAGTATTATCCCCCAGGAACTCCATCCAACTACGCTGCTACATGTTCAGATCTTTTTGATCCAACAAATATTTCCGGCTCTTGTGGTCGGTATAGATATCGACCCTTACCCCATATAAGTAGTGCCTCCACAGTTTCAAGGAAAAAATCATGGCTGCTAACTCCAACTCATGGACCGGATAATTCCACTCGTCCACTTTCAGCTGTCTCGAGCCATATTCTATCACACATCCGTGCTGCAGTAGCACACAACCCAAGCCACTTCCTGAAGCATCGCTATAGATTTCAAAGCCTTCGTTCCCACTCGGCGAACTCAGCACAGGCAACATGGTCAACCGACACTTCAACTAATCAAAAGCTCGTGCGCACTTCGGCTTCCAAACGAACTTCTGCTCCTTCCTGGTGAAAGTAGTGAGTGGTAACGCTATTCGCGAGAAGTTTTCCACGAAGCGCCTGTAATAGTCGTCAAGACCCAGAAAACTCCGGACTTCCGCTACCGTAGACAGCACAGGCCACTCACGTATTGCAACAATCTTCGCCGGATCCACCGCAATGCCCTCTCCACTTACTATATGACAAAGGAAAGCCACTGAGGACAACCAAAACTCGGATTTGGAGAACTTGGCGTACAATTGATTCCTCCTCAGTGTCTCCAGCACCAAATGCAGATGCTTAAAGTGATCCTCCTCACTTTGCGAGTACACCAAAATATCGTCGATGAAGACAATCACAAAATGGTCCAAGTACTCCTTGAAAGTCCTGTTCATCAAATCCATGAACAACGACGGCGCATTAGTCAGCCCACACGGCATGACCGTAAACTCATAATGCATGTATCTCGTACTGAATGTTGTCTTAGGGATATCACTCTCTCTTATCCTCAGCTGATAATATACAGACTTGAGATCCAACTTTGAGTACACCGTTGACCCGACTAACTGATCGAACAGATCATCAATCCTCGGGATCGGGTACTTGTTCTTCTTTGTAAGCTTGTTCAGCTCCCGATAATCAATACAAAGTCTCAAGCTTCCATCCTTCTTCTAAACAAAGACGACCGGTGCGCTACAAGGTGAAGAACTTGGACGCACAAAAACTTGCTCCAACAATTCTTGAATTTGACCTTCATCTCCGCCATTTCCTTGTGCGCTAGTCGATACGGAGATCGTAACACAGGTTTCGCACTTGGCACTAGCTCAATCGTGAAATCAATTTCCCGTTGAGGCGGGGCTCCAGGAAGATCAGTAGGGAACGCATCAGGGTACTCAGCTACCACTGAAATACTATCCAACGTAGGCTTCGATTTGATAACCTCCACTAGCGTAAATAACAGTTCTGCACCAGCACGAACCGCCTTCACCACATGAAGAGCAGACATCAAAGTCTTGCTCGACCCTTTCAAGCCCGAGAAGGTCATCTCACGACCTGTTCCCAACTTGACTTCCTTGCGACCACAATCAATAAAAGGTTGGGCCCAAAACCCACAGGTCCTAGGATCGAAACCTGGCTCTGATACCAAATTATAACACCCCATATCTATCACATAGCATATAATAGTAGGTCCGGCCGGAGCCAGACGCCTTATTCCATAGACAGACCGTGTGGTTACTCAATGGAAACCATCCAACTAATAACCAACGTCCTACACAGAGTCATTCTAGCGGAAGTAATTATTAAAGGTTGCAAATAAAAGAATCCAGCCACAAGCATGAATGTACACTACTCAAAATAATAGGAATGAAGTATAATACACAAGTGCCATGGCCTTATGGCCTTACAATTGTTTACTCAAATAACATGTTTTTCCAATCCTCGGCACGCAGGCCGGTCACACATGAATAAAACAGGTAAACACTGAATTTAGGCCTTCGAGGACCGGCTCAGCAACTTGGGCTTTAGCCCGCTATTTACCGCTCGGCTCTGCAGCACCTGCAAGCAACAATCCACCGCAAAGGTGGCAAACAAAAGCAACAGTTAGCTATGCTGACCAAATTATAATGATCCTGCCCCCATAATCAGGGCGACGATATTCTTTCCCTGCACATTGTTAGCATAACAAAGCAGTATAGTCAATAAACACTTCATCACAGGCATGGTCACACACGACATCACACCCCATGCTCTCAAGGCACATTCTCGGTGAACTGGTCAACGTCACGTCAATTCGAGCCATAGACGTCTCGGTCTCGCCACCGCCACTAGGACGGCCTATCTTACGATCATTTTGTCTTTCCGGCATTGGTCACGTCATTTTAATCCATAGAACTCCAAATACCCTCCATCTATGCCAACATCTCCAACCGAATGACATAGAGCGGGTACGATTCCGCCTAACTCATTGCTCGCATCACAACGACAATTTAAGCCATATGCACGGGTCAAACTTTCCCGAGTCCCAATCCGATACACACTTTACATAACCCAGTTATGTACAAGTTGGCTCCCAGGCCACCATGCTGGCAGAATCACACATCTGCCCAGTTTTCCAGGTGTGCCTTGGAGTTAATACCCAAGGCTCCCTGTTGCAATCTACCGCATAGAAAACACAAAAAAACAAACATCCACACAGAATCTTCTCCGGCCACTTATGCAATGCAACATCACCGATCCAGACCAACTTGACCGGGTAGGCTTCACACATCATGCCTATATCCGTTCTCGATTACGGACTCTATATGTACACAATTGGGTCAATTCATGTCTACCCGAAGGAACGCCTCAACACACCACAAACTCACGAGAGCGGGCTTCTTATGCAATGGAAAAGAGGACTTCACATATCCTAGGATGAGAATCGTTACCCTAGCATTTTTCCTTTGCGCCATGGAAATGTATGCATATGAAAAGCACCGCAATCTCCTTGCATTCGTAGATCTGAAGTCGGCTCGCGATTTAGATCTCCGAAGCTCTGCCGGTAAGCGGATCTAGCCTCCTTTCTTCTTCCTTTCTCTCCCCTCTCTCTAGAAAGAGACTAAGTGAAAGAAGTGAGGGATTTCAAACCCTGTTCCGGGGTATATCCCTGTAGGAACAACCCCCAGCCGTCGGATCACAATATAAGGAAACGAACTGCCACGATCCGGAGCTGAAATGCAAAATCTGGGCCGAACACGGCCTGTGACACGCTCGTGTCCAGGGCGTGTCCCCCATTCACCGTCAAAACCTACGCATCCCGAAATACACACGGGCACCCGACACGCCCGTGTTCGACCTGACACACCCGTGTCATCCAGTGCACGACCGTGTTCCCGGTCGTGTTCATCCATTGACATAGGACCAACACCAACCTGAGACACACACGGGTCTTGGACACACCTGTGTCACATTTAACACGCCCGTGTGAAACCCGAACACGCCTGGGCTCCAAGCCGTGTTCACTGTCTCGACATTTTGTCGAGCACAGTTCGTCGACCACCTGATACGGCCTTGGACAAGCCCGTGTCCTAGGTCGTGTTCCCTGTCATGACACTTTGTCGAGCAAAAATCTTCGACTTCCTTGGCAGATCGTCAACACGAGCTCGACATACCCTGGGACATGCCCGTATCTCAGGTCGTGTTCGCTGCTTGACGATCGTCGACTCCAAAATTCGTCGACCTCTTGGCCAGATCATCGATCCAAACACGACACGCCCTGGGACATGCCTGTATCCCAAGCCGTGTGCCCCCTACCAAATTCCAAATTTGGCCCAAAATGCCTCCCATCGCTCTTTTGAGTTTTGGGGCGTTACACAGGACACTTGATCAAAAACTTGTTGTGACAGGGCACCTGATCGAAAACATGTGGTGGTAGGGCACCTGATCAAAAACCCGTAGTGGATTCCTACCAGGGTGGTAGAAGAGTGGATGTACCCATATTTTTTGGGGAACCACTTTAAACTCCTTGTGTCATCTGGTTGTGCATTACTTATTATTTTTTATGCTGTGATACTTCTTTTTATTTATTTATATATATATATATATCACCTATTTTAATCCGTTGTAAATATAGGTTAAATTTTAAAATACTCTATTCACCCCCCCCCCCCTCTAGAGTTAGTTAGATCAATCCCTCAATTTCATCGAATACTTATTCAACCTCTCGTATTTGTCACGATGATTGTTTCAACGTAATCATGTCATGATTATGAAGGTTAAATTTATGAGTCTCCTATAATTCCACTAATAAATTACAGGCACCAATTCTTGTTAAGAAGGTACTATCAGTTTGGGTAAGAGGTGATACTATCACCTAAATATGTGAAGTAGGAATATTAGAGTTTAAGCCTTAAGTAGCTACTCAGACATTAAACTCTTCCATAGTCACTTATGTATCCCAGTACCTTAACCACTCAATACACAATGCCGATTAGAATATAATACGCCTGAAATCATCTTTCTATACGAAACCAAGTTGCTATCCTAGCTTTGTTTGCCTAATCTCATTGATTAAATGGACTATTTTCAGGGATTTTATACATGGGCACACAATAACTTTCGATGCATAGTTTGTCCGCAAACTAATGCTCGAGCGGGGTGACCCAGTGTTGTGGACTTTTATCTCATATGATAATTTGTCAAGTGATAAAAGTTTGCAAAATCCCTCCCCCGCACCGTAGAGTACTTCGGTATTATGCCCGGGACTGTCACTTTATGGTGACAATAATTAGCGAGTTTGTCGTCTCCGCACGATGCCGATCCTACCGGCTAGCACGATCATTTAACAAGTAGTCCAAAAAGCATTTAAGCAATATTAGTCCACAATCACATCATATATATATATGTATATATATATACATATATATATATATATACATATACATATATATATATACATATATATATATATATGCAAAGCAATAGTCCACAATGACTAAATAATGAAAGAGAGTAAAAGGCTTATTCCCAATACAAGTCAAAAATAAATAGCTCACTCTCTCAACTCTTAACAAATTAAGCAGAAGCTACAAAAAGTCTATCATTATCCTATCTCCAAGTAGTAATGATATATCAAGATAATTGCTCCTCAGGTCCTGCCTCCTCGTACTATGGATGCATCTCCTCGAGCTCCTAAGGTCACAACCGACCATTAGTCATAAAGACTTAGCTATTTTGTCCTCGCCTCACCCGCACGACTCCTAGGCACAATGAAAGAGCACTAAAGCGGAGGACAACAAGGGCAGTATCAACAAGAAAGCATATGGCATGGAACTATACTAGCAGTAGTATATATGTATAAAGAGAACTACTATAAGGCAATAACGCTAAAGTACAAGTAGTGTAGTAATGTAAAGTAAAGTATATAAGCTATACTACCATCACAGAACATACCTTAACTTATTTGAATCCCCATACAAATTTATAAGTTAAGGTTTCTAAAGTAATTCATCATATAAAAGAGCACATACTAATTTTTATGATGAATGTCTCCATTTATAATCTAAGCTATACTAATTAATGAATTCCATGCAATGCGATGCAATGTAATGATTATGATGCAACTCACCCACTCGACTCTATGCACAGACCATTCCACATTCATAACTTTTTGGAGGTATCTAGCCTCTTAGGTTCCAAGTATCATAGCTCATGGTGGTAGTGGAGTGGGTATCTTCAATCCGAGGCGGGCGGGCACACTACCAGGCCTAGGCTATACGTACAACACAATGCTAAGAACACAACAACGGAGCTCCAACGTACTCTTGCTGGAAATCCTCATATCTTTTTGGTCGGGTGTGCGTTTAGGGGATAGTCCTCCATGCCACAGTATAAACAACCTATTGGCTCCTAAAACCTGCACTCCTCACTAGAGTCAACATACTTCTATCGGTGTGCCGACTGGACTGGTACCAAATGACCCACCACAACAAGGACAATCAAGGTATAGCAATACCTATCTGAGCATCCTGCTCGTAGGACCATCCCGTCCTCAAATCTTATACACCATTGAGCCTTCAGCTCATAGGACTAATACATCCTTAATTTATCGCTCTCCCGAGCCTCCAACTCACAGGACTATTGACTCCTAAATCACTCTATCACATATACAAGTGAAGTCGCTACATTGTTCCTTCATCCTATTAGACTACTCTTGTCTCACTTTTAGTTGTACATAATGATTTATGGTTAATCTTGGACTTCCCGAGGTCTAACCTGTGAAATGCTCGCAGTAGTAGTGGAAGATATGCTTGGCAGAAGCCCAAACTTCCCTTTCTCAACATATTTAATAATATTAGTGTTGCCCCTATTCAAAACCCTCTCTTAAGGTTGATCTTGGATTTACAACAAGTTTTTTATAATCTCAAGGGGGTAGGATGATCTCTCGTCGGGTTTCCGGTATAACTACCCTCTCCATGTTCATACACATTTATCTTTTCATAATTAACGACATGCCCTAGGACTTCAACCAAAAGTCTTTGCCCATTAAATCATGACTCTTTTTCAGATATGAACCACTCTTATGATCACATTCACGTATATCCCAACACTCATTCTATTCAACGATTCAATCGATAATTCTTACTTTATTAAGTGTGGTGTTAACTTACGCTCATTACTCTAAATGACCCAAAATTTACTCCAATGATTCACCATGACACTATCAACATCCTCCTTTGAGTTGGTAAATCGGTAATGTGATCTTGGTGGCATATCTACTACTTCAAGGTTTTGTTAAACACACTCAGATTTTTAAATTAACTATTTGTGATCTATAAGGGTGACTACCAAATACCTTGTCCAAATTGTTGAATTCGGGAAAATTTAGTACTGAAACTCTTTGATTTCAAGGATAGCAAAATAACCTAGAGGGGAGGGGGGTGTAAATAGGTTTCTTAGTCCTTAGTGACTATCTTTAATTTTCCTTTAGTTGGATTCTTTATTAGTTGATTATATTCTGCTTTCAAGACATTCAACCTGCAATAAAGCCAACACAGAAAAGCACACACAGGATTTATAGTGGTTCCCCTAACAAGGGTACATTCAATTTCCCTCCCACATATCCAACTATCTTGTTGGACTAGGTATTTCTCCAAAATTCTGCTCCAAAGAACTTACACCTTAGATCTCTCAGGATCTCTCAGTCTCCTCCAAGACTTACAACTCAGCCATAAGGGCCTACAACTTAGTGATCAGCTGATCACATACCTCATGCCAAAGGCCCTACTCTCAGGCTGGGAATACAGCCCTACCTCATATCCACTAGGGATCCTACCTCAGACCCAAAGGTCCTACACTCAGAGAGTATTCCTCTCCTACAGCTCAATGATCAATTGAACACCTACCTCAGACTTGAAACCAAGTGCTATAGCTCAGATTCTCAACAGAATCCTACCAAAGTACAAACTTGCGCCTACCACTCAGATCCAAAAGGATCCTACAGAATGGAAGTGAGTTGGCGTGGTTCTTGATTGGACATAATAAAAATTTCTTTGTGTCAATCTATCTTGATTGAGATAGATTCAGCCCAACTTTGACTCAAGGAATATATTTCTTGAGCCAACCTTTACATGAACTGAGATACACTCAGTCCTAACTTCTTTACAGAACCGGGAATTTATTCTGATGGATCTATGAAGTGACTGCAGTAAAATATGTTGCTACTTGGGCTGAAAAGATCCTCATCTCAGCTTTTTCACAACAACAAGGATACAAAACTTGTTTTAGCTTGAGCTGGAAGTAACTGGTAGACAACAGTTCTGCTTCTTCTTTCTTTCCTGGGCTGAGGATATTCAGCACTTACTTCTTCTTCACAGCCACTAGCAGATGTTCTTCAGTGTTATGCACCTGGATATGTTAAGAACCTGCTAGTGCAGTTGAGAAATGTCACTAGCTAATTTTCTTTCTCCTCTTCAGAGATTTGATATGATCATGCTGTAGTGGAAGATGAAGACAAACAACTAACTTGTTGAGCCTTTAGACCGCCAATCTTTTTGCTCTCTGTTCTTCTCTCCATAGTAACAATAGAGATGAGGAAGAACTATCTCAACAGCTTCTTTTCCTGTAAAGGACTTCTCCTTTTATTGATTGCAACCCAACGGCTCTCTTAGCCATGGGTCCTACACATTTAACGCCAGTTGTATCCTTGATTTAATGTCTAACTATCGTATAGTAGGTCTGCGGCGCCTTTTGTCATGTACTGTAGCATTGCCACTAATAATTTGAACAAGATTAACTTGATGACTTGCTGACATCATCACCTGTGGACTTCGTCAAAAATCAAGCTTCCGTAGAATAGGTGTAGAGTGAATGAGATTCTCTCAACGCAAAAGTACTTCGATATAATTCTATCTATCTAGGCGTTGACAACATTGAGTAAGCAAGCCACTAATGGTTAAAACTCGCGGCGCCCCGCAGGTTTATTTTTTGGAAAAGCGGATGGTTTATTTATTTTGGAAGGACGGGGCGCACAGATTTATTATCTATAAAAAAGTTGAAACCGAGTTTTAACGAAAGGAGGCAAGTGCACGTATCGCGTGTAGCACAGGATATTTCGGTGAGGAATATCGAGGTCGTATTGTTCTCGGGGATGGGTTGATTATTTCTACTATTCGCTAGAGGGGACTATTGTTTTACTGAAATTATCTTATCGGGATATTATTTATATATATATAAACAGAAAATAAAAGCATTAAAGAGGGAGCCGATGAGTAATTCAGCGCAATGGTACCAAATTTTATTTGAAATAAAATAAACTTTGAATATATAGAGATCCTAAATTTCAAATAAATTAAGGCGGAAACTTGGTCATGGAGGTTACACAAAAATGAGCTCACCTATCACTAGGACTATCGCTCACCTGAACATTAAGATTATTCGACCGGGCTCTTGTCCGATGAAAAATTCCTCTTATGCCTGCATTACGCTAAGAACCCCGCTATTGGGTGGGGAACCCAATTCGGTAGAGTTGCGCGCCTCCTCTCTCGAGGGTTAGTGCGGAACAACCTTTACCCAGGGGTGATTTGTCCATTCTCACGGCCTCTCGGCTAGCTAGCGTATGCACTACAGAAATAGAGAACACACATCGATATGTGGTTCTACGCGTCGTAAACCCGGGGCAAACCTTAAGTAATTTAATTAAAGAGAAAAAATAGGACCTTTAATTAAATAAAGCGATTTTATCTGTCCCAATGTTGTTCAATACTGAGGGCTAAGAGAGGTTTGCCACTCATCGGAATGGGGACGGCTTGTGAAAAGAAAATTCAGAATTTGAAAGTGTAAGTCCTACTCAAACGAGTAGGCGGAAAAGGAAAGCTTTAAATGAAAGCAGTAAATTGCGAGTCCTACTCAAACAAGTAGGCGGGAAATTAAAGCTATAAAATTGTGAGTCCTACTCAAACGAGTAGGCGGAAAATGAGAGCAGAAAATTACGAGTCCTACTCAAACGAGTAGGCGGGAAATGAAAGCAGTAAAATGACAAGTCCTACTCAAACGAGTATGTAGAAAATGATAAGTCCAACTCAAACCAGCAGGAGGGAAATTACAAGTTCTACACAAACAAGTAGGTGAGAAATTAAAGTGAGTCCTACTCAAACAAGCAGGAACAAATAAATGTGCACACGCACACACTCTACTTGAATGAAATGCACACACTCTACATAAAATAAAAATAAACCCACTCTACTTGAATAAAAAAAGCTATAAAATCTAAGTCATATACGCACGCACACAAGGGAAAATTGCGAAAAACGAAGTGTTTAAAAAATTAAAACAACTATATTTCTACCGCTAGAATGTGATAGAAATGCAAAAAAATAAGAAAGAAAAATTAAAGGAGCAAAATGTTTTGAAAATAAAAGTGAAAATCAAAATGTTTGAAAAATTCAAACGATGACTTATTCATTCTTATAGCTTTATCGAAATGCTAAAAAAGGTGGAAATAAAGTTAAAAAGAACAAAAAGTTTTACGAACCTAAAACAAAACTAATTAAAGAAGAGATAAAAGCCACTTTTAAAACATTTTCATAAACTCATAAGAATGAACATAAAAACGTAGAAAAATCCTAAGTCTAAACAAAGCTAAGTAAAGGAAATAACAAAAACATAAAAGCATAAAATCTATTTCCATACACGCAAACACCAAAATGATTCGTAACATGCCAAATAACCACCTTTATCATCCAACTTTCTCACGACTGGACTTTTGATGGCAACAAAGCACAATCTACGTCACTCAATGAAAGCTGTGACTTCAAGTCAAAGGACCACAAACATCATTGCCACTTGAGCCATACTTGTGATACATTTATATAACACTCTACAAAGTATTCTCATGGTGGTTCTGTCGAGTACAACTTGTTCATAACATGTACCCAGGTGATAACTTGATATCACAATATCATGACCTGTGAGGACAGGTCATCAGTCAACACAAATACTAGACTTAAAGGTATCATCATCGTCCTTAGCTTCTAAGATGATACAACGACTAGGGACCATTAAGGTTTCAATTGGTTTAGCGGGGGAGGGTCGATCCGGTGGGTGAAAATGGAGTGTTTGAATTGGAGGGGGCAGTTGGCTGCTCCAGACAGAGCTTTTTGGGGGCATTTCTCAAGGCGGGCGGGTGGAAATGGAGAAAACACCACCGGAGGTTCATTTGTTTACCCACATTTCGGCAGCGTTTGCCCAAAATAGAGAAGGGAAACACCCAAACAAATAGAGCCTAAGAACAAACCTTCTAAGATCATAGGTTCTCACATCAAGTCACTACATGACCTACGGAAGCAAACACTCTAAGGGCATTTATTAAATTAAACAACTATATCACAATAGAAATAATTTCATAACAAAGGAACTTGCCAAAACATATAAAATGAAATTCATAACGTTCTTTTTTTCATAAAATGAAATATTATACAGCAAACAAATATACAATCCACAAGACTTAAGCTAGAGTTGATCATTCATGTATTGTATACCCATAGATCTAACATGACAATCATGTTTTCTCTGTCTGAAAGGCTTTGTCAGTGGATCCGCATTGTTTTCTTCAATCAGCACAATGCATATGCTCACATCTCCTCGATCGACAATCGATCGAATTAGATGTAACTGCTAGAGTATGTGCTTGGAGCTCTGATGAGATCTAGGTTCCGAAGCAAGCGCAATTGCACCGTTGTTATCACAGTAGAGATCTACGGGATGAACAATGCTAGGAACTACATCTAACTTGACGATGAATATCTTAATCCATATAGCCTCCTTTGTTGCATTTGTAGCGGCGATATACTCGGGCTCAGTAGTAGAATCAGCAATTGTATCCTACTTGTAACTCTTCGAGCTAACAACATCTCCATTTAGGAAAAACACAAACCCTGAATGAGACTTTAAATCATTCTATCAGTTTGGAAGTTAGCGTCTGTGTAACCACTTATAACGAGCTCTTACTCTGCGCCGAATACCAAGAATGTATCCTTAGTCCTTCTCAAGTACTTGAGGATATTCTTGACAGCTATCTAGTGACTTTCACCGGGATCAGACTGACACTTGCTAGTCATGCTCAAAGTATAAGAGACATCGGGTCTAGTACATAACATTGTATACATGATTGGCCCAATTGTCGAAGCATATAAAATCAACTTCATGCGGTCCTTATCTTCACAAGACTTAGGACACTGGTCCTTAGAGAGACTCACACCATGATATATGGGCAAGAATCCTTTCTTGGACTCAAGCATGTTAAACCATTTCAACACCTTGTCAATGTACGTACTTTGGGTCAAACCCAGCAACTTCTTTGATCTATCTCTATAGATTTTAGTACCGAGTATGTAAGTCGCTTCCCCTAAGTCCTTTATCGAAAAGCAGTCCCCTAGGTTGTTCTTAATAACTTGCAGGATCGGTTTGTCATTCCATATCAATAGTATGTCATCTACATATAATATCTGGAAGACTACAATGATCCCATTATTGCTCTTATAAACACAAGGTTCATCCTAGTTCTTGATAAAACAAAACTCTTTGATATTATCATCAAAATGAAAATTCCAACTTCGAGAAGCTTGTCTCAATCCATAAATAGATCTCTACAACTTGCATATTTTAGTGGCTTCACCTGGAGATACAAAACCCTCAAGTTGTGCCATATACACTTCCTCAATGAGGTTTCCATTTAGGAAAGCCGTTTTGACATCCATCTTCCAGATCTCATAGTCATAATATGCAGCAATAGCAAGCAGAATTTTGATGGACTTAACCATGACAATAGGGGAAAACGTCTCATCATTGTCAATACCATGAATTCGATTGAAACCTTTAGCCACAGGTCTCCCTTTGAATGTTTGTACATTCCCATCCATGTCAGTCTTCTTCTTGAAGACCTAGTTGTACCCTATGTATCTTACCCTTTCAGGTGGCTCCATCAAAGTCCGTACTTGGTTTTCATACATGGAGTCCATTTTAGAAGAAGTGGACTCAAGCCACTTCTCGGAGTACGGTCCACCTATAGCCTCTTGGTAGGTTGCAGGCTCATCACTATGATCCATAAACAATATATTACCTATTTGAGACACGAGAATTCCATATCTCTCAGGCTCAAACCTTGGTCTACCAGATCTACGTGGAACTTGTGTTTCCTGAACAGGGTCTCCAGCTACAACTACTTGTAGTGCTGACTTAGGTTCCAATTCCAGTTCATTCACAGTTTGAGGTTACTTAACTTCTTCAAGTTCTACCTTGCCTGTCTTTCTACTTAAGAACTCATTCTCAAGAAAGACACCAGTCCTTGCGACAAACACATTTCCCTCGGATGGTAGGTAGAAGTAGTATCCTTTTGTTTCACTAGGATACCCAAAAAGATAACACTTATATGATTTGGGTTCCAGCTTATCAAGCATTTGACGTCTTACGTATGCCTCATAGACCCAAACCTTAATGAACAATATACTGGGACGCTTCCCAGTCCATATCTCAAATGGTGTCTTTAGAACCGCTTTTGTTGGAGTACGATTTAATGTTAAATAAGCAGTTTCTAGAGCAAAGTAACAAAAGGAAACAGGAAGATCTGCATGACTCATCATCAATCGCCATATTTCCAACAAAGTACGATTCCTCCTCTCAGACTCACCATTATGTTGTGGTGTTCTAGGTGAAGTGAGCTGTGACACAATACCACACTCTATCAGATGATCACGGAACTCATGACTTAGGTATTCAAAACCTTCATCAGATCAGAGTGCTTTAACATTCTTACCCAGCTGTTTTGTACTTGGCTTTCAAACGCTTTGAACTTTTCAAAGGATTTGGATTTGCACTTTATTAGATATATGTATCTATATCTACTGAAATCATCAGTAAACGTAACAAAGTAGAAAAACCCAGCTCTAGCCATAGAACTTATGGGTCCACATGCATCACTATGTACTATACCCAATAGATCATCAGCCCTCTCATTGAAGCCAGTGAAAGGGACCTTAGTCATCTTGCCTAACAAACAAAATTCGCATCTCTCAAATGATTCATAATCAAATGAGTCCAATAGTCCATCTTTATGGAGCTTGGATATGCGTTTCTAATTTATATGGCCCAAAGGACAATGCCAAAGTTATATATGGTTCGAGTCATTTATTCTCAGTCTTTTAGTATTTTCAATATTATAGATCGGATGGTCTAAGTTCAAAACATACATACCATTAAACATTTGGGTAACACCACAAAAAACATCATTCTTAAATATTAAACAACAGTTGTTCTTAATAATAAAAGAAAAACACACCTTATCCAAACATGAAATGGATATAATGTTTCTACTTATAAAAGGAACAAAATAATAAATATCTAGTTCTATTACAAGCCCACTGAGAAAAGCAAGACGATAACCTCCCCCCCCATAACAACAACAAATCTTGCACCATTGCCAACGCACAGGTCCACCTCTCCTTTACTCAGCATTCTTCTCCTTCCCAATTCCTGCACATTTATACAAATGTGAGAACTACATCTGGTATCCAATACCCAGGATGAAGGAGAAGAAAGGTTTATATCTATAACATAAATACCTGAAGGAGAAGTCATACCTCCCCTCACCTTTTGCAGACCCTCCACATAAGAAGGACAATTCCTCCTCCAGTGTCCAGCCTTGCCACATTGGTGGCACTTTCCCTCTTTCATCAAGCCTTTATTTTTCAGTGTTGAAGACTTGGGCTGCAATCCAGAATTAGGTCCCACCTTCGTCTTCTTGAAGCCCTTGGCATTACCATTGCCTTCATGCACCATCAATATGTGGCTGGCAGGCCTGGCCTTCTTCATGTTTATCTTGGAAGTTCGTAACATGCCTAGGAGCTCGAGCAATGTCTTATCTATTTCATTCATGTTATAGTTCAAGACGAAGTGCTCATAACTATCCGACAACAGTTGCAGGATCAGGTTTGTGGCCAACTCTTCGCCCAGAGGGAACCCTTATCTTTCAAGGTTCTCGATATACCCAATCATCTTAAGTACATGAGTCCCTACTAGGTCCCGAGCTCCCATCTTACACTAGAACAGCGCCTTAGTGACATCGAATCTCTGTTGACGAGCTTTCCCTTGAAACATTTTCTTGATATGCTCGTCAATTTCCTTACAACCCATGCTCTCGTGTTGCTTTTGGAGCTCATAGTTCATGGTCGCAAGCTTGAGACACTCGACGTCTAAGGAGTCATCAAGATACTTCTTGTAAGCATCTTTATTAGCATAGGGTGAATTCCCGGTAGGCTCATCAGGGGATACCTCTTCGAAAACATAGAGCTTGCGCTCTTGCCTGAGAACAATTATCAGGTTCCTATACCAGTCCAAATAATTTTTTCCGCTTAAAATTTCCTTCTCAAGGATCGCTCGGAGGGACAGGGTGGAGTGTGAACCACTTGCCATGTAAATTCTACAAGCATACAGGCAAAGAAAATTAGTACTACATTTCAAAATACAATTTATCTTTCAATTAGAAATTTAATCAAAATAACTCCAACTATTTTTATCAAACGAGTAGGAGCAAATAAATGTGCACACGCACACACTCTACTTGAATGAAATGCACACACTCTACAGAAATAAAACACACACACTCTACATAAAATAAAAACACACCCACTCTACTTGAATAAAAAAGCTATAGAATCTAACTCATACACGCACGCACACAAGGGAAAATTGTGAAAAACGAAGTGTTCGAAAAATTAAAACAACTATATTTCTACCACTTGAATGTGATAGAAATGCATAAAAAGAAGAAAGAAAAATTAAAGGAGCAAAATGTTTTGAAAATAAAAGCGAAAATCGAAATGTTTAAAAATTTAAACGATGACTTATTCATTCTTATAGCTTTATCGAAATGCTAAAAAAGGTGGAAATAAAGTTAAAAAGAACAAAAATTTTTACGAACCTAAAACAAAACTAAGTAAAGAAAAGATAAAAACCACTTTTAAAACATTTTCATAAACTCATAAGAATGAACATAAAAAGATAGAAAAATCCTAAGTCTAAACGAAGCTAAGTAAAAGAAATAACAAAAACATAAAAGCATAAAATCTATTCCCATACACGCAAACACCAAAATGATTCATAACATGCCAAATAACCACCTTTATCATCCAACTTTCTCAAGACTGGACTTTTGATGGCATCAAAGCATGCTCTTCCTCACTCAATGAAAGCTGTGCCTTCAGGTCAAAGGACCACAAACACCATTGCCACTTGAGCCATACTTGTGACACGTTTATATAACAATCCACAAAGTGTTCTCACGGTGGGTCTGTCGAGTACAACTTGTTCATAACATGTACCCATGTGATAACTTGATATCACAATATCATGACTTGTGAGGACAGGTCATCAGTCAACAAACATGTTAGACTTAAAGGTATCACCATCGTCCTTAGCTTATAAGATGATACAACGACCAGGGACCTTTAAGGTTTCATTTGGTTTAGCGGGGGCGGGTAGATCCGGTGGGTGGAAACGGAGTGTTCGAATAGTAGGGGGAGGTGGCTGCTCCAAACAGAGCTTTTTGGGGCATTTCCCATGGCAGGCGGGTGGAAATGGAGCAAACACCACTGATGGTTCATTTGTTTACCCTCCTTTCGGCAGCGTTTGCCCAAAATAGAGCAGGGAAACACCCAAACAAATAGAGCCTAAGAATAAACCTTCTAAGATCATAGGTTCTCATATCAAGTCACTACTTGACCTATGGAAGCAAACACTCTAAGGGTATTTATTAAATTAAACAACTATATCACAATAGAAATAATTTCATAACAAAGGAACTTGCCAAAATATATAAAATGAAATTCATAGAGTGATGTTTTTTTCATAATATGAAATATTATACAGTCAACAAACATACAATCCACAAGATTTAAACTAGAGTTGATCATTCATGTATTGTATACCCATAGATCTAACATGACCATCATGCTTTCTCTGTATGAGAGGCTTTGTCAGTGGATCCACATTGTTTTCTTCAATCAGCACAATGCATATGCTCAAATCTCCTCGATCGACAATCTATCGAATTAGATGGAACTGCCGGAGTATGTGCTTGGAGCGCTGATGAGATCTAGGTTCTGAAGCTAGCGCAATTGCACCATTGTTGTCACAGTAGAGATCTACGGGACGAATAATGCTAGGAACTTCATCTAACTTGACAATGAATTTCCTAATCCATATAGCCTCCTTCACTGCATTTGCAGTGGCGATATACTAGGCCTCAGTAATAGAATCAACAATTATATCCTACTTGTAACTCTTCCAGCTAACAACATCTCCATTTAGGAAAAACACAAACCCTGAATGAGACTTTAAATCATTCTATCAGTTTGGAAGTTAGCATTCATGTAACCACTTACAACGAGCTCTTCCTTTGCGCAGAATTCCAAGAATGTATCCTTAGTCCTTCTCAAGTACTTGAGGATATTCTTGATAGCTATCCAATGACCTTCACTGGGATCAGACTGATACTTGCTAGTCATGCTTAAAGTATAAGAGACATCGGGTCTTGTACATAACATTGTATACATGATTGACCAAATTGTCGAAGCAAATGAAATCAACTTCATGCGGTCCTTATCTTCAGAAGACTTAGGACACTGGTCCTTAGAGAGACTCACACCATGATACATAGGCAGGAATCCTTTCTTGGACTCAAGTATGCTGAACCATTTCAACACCTTGTCAATTTACGTACTTTGGGTCAAACCCAACAACTTCTTCGATCTATCTCTATAGATTTTAGTACCGAGTATATAAGTCGCTTCCCCTAAGTCCTTATCGAAAAGCAGTCCCATAAGTTGTTCTTAACAACTTGCAGGATCGGTTTGTCATTCCAGATCAATAGTATGTCGTCTACATACAATATCAGGAAGACTACAATGATCTCATTATTGCTCTTATAAACACAAGGTTCATCCTAGTTCTTGATAAAACAAAACTCTTTGATCTTTTCATCAAAACGAAGATTCCAACTTCGAGAAGCTTGTCTCAATCCATAAATAGATCTCTACAACTTGCATATTTTAGTGGCTTCACCTGGAGATAAAAAACCTTCAGGTTGTGCCATATACACTTCCTCAAGGAGGTTTCCATTTAGGAAAGCCTTTTTGACAACCATCTTCCAGATCTCGTAGTCATAATATGCATCAATAGCAAGCAGAATTTTGATGGACTTAACCATGATAATCGGGGAAAAGTCTCATAATTTTCAATACCATGAATTTGATTGAAACCTTTAGCCACAGGTCGCCCTTTGAATGTCTGTACATTCACATCCATGTCAGTCTTCTTCTTGAAGACCTACTTGTACCCTATGGGTCTTACCCTTTCAGGTGGTTCCATCAAAGTCCATACTTGGTTTTCATACATGGAGTCCATTTCAGATTTCATGGCCTCAAGCCACTTCTCGGAGTACGGTCCACCTATATCGTCTTGGAATGTTGCAGGCTCATCACTATGATCCATAAACAACATATTACATATTTGAGACATGAGAATTCCATATCTCTCAGGCTCAAATCTTGGTCTACCAGATCTACGTGGAACTTGTGTTTCCTGAACAGGTTCTCTAGCTACAACTACTTGTAGTGCTGACTCAAGTCCCAATTCCAGTTCATTCACAGTCTGCGGTTCCTGAACAACTTCAAGTTCTACCTTGCCTGTCTTTCTACTTAAGAACTCTTTCTCAAGACAGACACCAGTCCTTGCGATAAAAACTTTGCCCTTGTACGGTAGGTAGAAGTAGTACCCTTTGGTTTCCCTAGGATACCCCAAAAGATAACACTTACCTGATTTGGGTTCCAGCTTATCAAGCATTTGACATCTTACGTATGCCTCACAGCCCCAAACCTTAATGAACAACATACTGGGACGCTTCCCAGTCAATATCTCAAATGGTGTCTTTAGAACCGCTTTTGTTGGAGTACGATTTAATGGTAAACAAGCAGTTTCTAGAGCAAAGTCACAAAAGGAAACAGGAAGATCTGCATGACTCATCATCAATCGCCACATGTCCAACAAAGTACGATTCTTCATCTCAGACACACCATTATGTTGTGGTGTTCTAGGTGGACTGAGTTGTGATATAATACCACACTCTATCAGATTATCAAGGAACTCATGACTTAGGCATTCGCCACCTTCATCAGATCAGAGTGCTTTAACCTTCTTACCCAGCTGGTTTTATACTTGGCTTTCAAACACTTTGAACTTTTCAAAGGTTTCGGATTTGCTCTTCATTAGATACATGTATCCATATCTACTGAAATCATCAGTAAACGTAACAAAGTAGAAAAACCCAGCTCTAGCCATATAACTCATGGGTCCACATGCATCACTCTGTACTATACCCAATAGATCATCAGCCCTCTCATTGAAGCCAGTGAAAGGGACCTTAGTCATCTTGCCTAACAAACAAGATTCGCATCTTTCAAATGATTCATAATCAAATGAGTCAAATAGACCATCTTTATGGAGCTTGGATATGCGCTTCTAATTTATATGGCCCAAAGGACAATGCCAAAGTTATATAGGGTTCGAGTCATTTATTCTCAGTCTTTTAGTATTTTCAGTATTATAGATCAGATGATCTAAGTTTAAAACATACATACCATTAAACATTTGGGCAACATCACAACAAACATCATTCTTAAATATTAAACAACAGTTGTTCTTAATAATAAATGAAAAACACACCATATCCAAACATGAAATGGATATAATGTTTCTACTTATAAAAGGAACAAAATTATAAATATCTAGTTCTTTTACAAGCCCACTGGGAAAAGCAAGACGATAACCACCCCCCCGGCAACAGCAACAAAACTTGCTCCATTGCCAACGCACAGGTCCACCTATCCTTTACTCAGCATTCTTCTCCTTCCCAGTTCCTGCACATTTATACAAATGTGAGAACTACATCTGGTATCCAATACCTAGGATGAAGGAGCAGAAAGGTTTATATCTATAACAGAAATACCTGAAGGAGAAGTCATACCTCCCCTCACCTTTTGCAGACCCTCCACATAAGAAGGATAGTTCCTCCTCCAGTATCCAACCTTGCCACATTGGTGGCACTTTCCCTCTTTCATCAAGCCTTTATTTTTAGTGCTGAAGACTTGGGCTGCAGTCCAGAATTAGGTTCCACCTTTGTCTTCTTAAAGCCCTTGTCCTTGTCGTTGCCTTTATGCACCATCAATATGTGGCTGGCAGGCTTGGCCTTCTTCATGTTTATCTTGGAAGTTCGTAACATGCCTAGGAGCTCGAGCAATGTCTTGTCTATTTCATTCATGTTATAGTTCAAGACGAACTGCTCATAACTATCCGACAACGATTGCAGGATCAGGTATGTGGCCAACTCTTGGCCCAGAGGGAACCCTTATCTTTCAAGGTTCTCGATATACCCAATCATCTTGAGTACGTTAGTTCCTGCTAGGTCGCGAGCTCCCATGTTACTCTGGAACAACGGCTTAGTGACATCGAATCTCTCTTGACGAGCTTTCCCTTGAAACATTTTCTTGATATGATCGTTAATTTCCTTGCAACCCATGCTCTCGTGTTGCTTTTGGAGCTCATAGTTCATGGTCGCAAGCTTGAGACACTCGACGTCTAAGGAGTCATCAAGATACTTTTTGTAAGCATCTTTATCAGCATAGGGTGAATTCCCGGTAGGCTCATCAGGGCATACCTCTTTGAAAACATAGAGCTTGCGCTCTTGTCTGAGAACAATTCTCAGGTTCCTATACCAGTCCAAATAATTTTTTCCGCGTAAAATTTCCTTCTCAACGATCGCTCGGAGGGACAGGGTGGAGTGTGAACCACTTTACATCGAAATTCTATAAGCATACAGCAAAGAAAATTAGTACTACATTTCAAAATACAATTTATCTTTCAATTAGAAATTTAATCAAAATATTTCCAACTATTTTTATCAAACGAGTAGGAGCAAATAAATGTGCACACGCACACACTCTACTTGAATGAAATGCAAACACTCTACAGAAATAAAACACACACACTCTACATAAAATAAAAACACACCCACTCTACCTGAATAAAAAAGCTATAAAATCTAACTCATACACACACACACACAAGGGAAAATTGAGAAAAACGAAGTGTTTGAAAAATTAAAACAACTATATTTCTACTGCTAGAATGTGATAGAAATGCATAAAAAGAAGAAAGAAAAATTAAAGGAGGAAAATGTTTTGAAAATAAAAGCGAAAATCAAAATGTTTGAAAAATTCAAACGATGACTTATTCATTCTTATAGCTTTATCGAAATGCTAAAAAAGGAGGAAATAAAGTTAAAAAGAACAAAAAGTTTTACGAACCTAAAACAAAACTAAGTAAAGAAAAGATAAAAGCCACTTTTAAAACATTTTCATAAACTCATAAGAATGAGCATAAAAAGATAGAAAAATCCTAAGTCTAAACAAAGCTAAGTAAAAGAAATAACAAAAACATAAAAGCATAAAATCTATTCCCATACAATCAAACACCAAAATGATTCGTACCATGCCAAATAACCACCATTATCATCCAACTTTCTCAAGACTGGACTTTTGATGGCATCAAAGCACGCTCTTCCTCACTCAATGAAAGCTGTGACTTCAGGTCAAAGGACCACAAACACCATTGCCACTTGAGCCATACTTGTGACACGTTTATATAACAATCCACAAAGTATTCTCACGGTGGGTCTGTCGAGTACAACTTGTTCATAACATATACCCATGTGATAACTTGATATACAAAATATCATGACCTGTGAGGACATGTCATCAGTCAACACACGTGCTAGACTTAAAGGTATCATCATCGTCCTTAGCTTCTAAGATGATATAATGACCAGGGACCTTTAAAGTTTCATTTTGTTTAGCGGGGGCGGGTCGATCCGGTGGGTAGAAACGGAGTGTTCGAATCAGAGGGGGGAGGTGACTGCTCCAAATAGAACTTTTTGGGGCATTTCTCAAGGCGGGCGGGTGGAAATAAAGCAAACACCACCGGAGGTTCATTTGTTTACCCTCCTTTCGGCAGCGTTTGCCCAAAACAGAGCAGGGAAACACCCAAACAAATAGAGCCTAAGAAATAAACCTTCTAAGGTCATAGGTTCTCACATCAAGTCACTACTTGACCTATGGAAGCAATCACTCTGAGGGCATTTTTTAAATTAAACAACTATATCACAATAGAAATAATTTCGTAACAAAGGAACTTGCCAAAATATATAAAATGAAATTCATAGAGTGCTTTTTTTCATAATATGAAATATTATACAGCCAACAAACATACAATCCACAATACTTAAACTAGAGTTGATCATTCATGTATTATATATACATAGATCTAACATGACTATCATGCTTTCTCTGTGTGAGAGGCTTTGTCAGTCGATCCGAATTGTTTTCTTCAATCAACACAATGGATATGCTCACATCTCCTCGATCGACAATCTATCGAATTAGATAGAACTGCCAGAGTATGTGCTTGGAGCGCTGATGACATCTAGGTTTCGAAGCAAGCGCAATTGCAGCGTTGTTATCACAGTAGAGATCTACGGGACGAACAATGCTAGTAATTACTTCTAACTTGACGATGAATATCCTAATCCATATAGCCTCCTTCGCTGCATTTGCAGTGGTGATATACTCGGCTTCAGTATTAGAATCAGCAACTGTATCCTACTTGTAACTCTTCCAGCTAACAACATCTGCATTTAGGAAAAACACAAACCCTGAATGAGACTTTAAATCATTTTATCAGTTTGGAAGTTATCATCCGTGTAACCACTTACAACGAGCTCTTCCTCTGCACCGAATACCAAGAATGTATACTTAGTCCTTCTCAAGTACTTGAGGATATTCTTGACACCTATCCAGTGACCTTCACTGGGATCAGACTGATACTTGCTAGTCATGCTCAAAGTATAAGAGACATCTGGTCTAGAACATAACATTGTATACATGATTGACCCAATTACCGAAGCATATGAAATCAACATCATGCGGTCCTTATCTTCACAAGACTTAGGACACTGGTCCTTAGAGAGACTCACACCGTGATACATGGGCAAGAATCCTTTCTTGGATTCAAGCATGCTAAACCATTTCAACACCTTGTCAATGTACGTACTTTGGGTGAAACCCAGCAACTTCTTCGATCTATCTCTATAGATTTTAGTACCGAGTATGTAAGTTGCTTCCCCTAAGTCCTTTATTGGAAAGCAGTCCCCTAGGTTATTCTTAACAACTTGCAGGATCAGTTTGTCATTCTAGATCAATAGTATGTCATCTACATATAATATCAGGAAGACTACAATGATCCCATTATTGCTCTTATAAACACAAGGTTCATCCTAGTTCTTGATAAAACAAAACTCTTTGATCTTTTCATCAAAATGAAGATTCCAACTTCGAGAAGCTTGTCTCAATCCATAAATAGATCTCTACAACTTGCATATTTTAGTGGCTTCACCTGGAGATACAAAACCCTCAGGTTGTGCCATATACACTTCCTCAAGGAGGTTTCCATTTAGGAAAGCCGTTTTGACATCCATCTTCCAGATCTCATAGTCATAATATGCAGTAATAGCAAGCAGAATTTTGATGGACTTAACCATGACAATAGGGGAAAAAGTCTCATAATGTTCAATACCATGAATTTGATCGAAACCTTTAGCCACAGGTCGCCCTTTGAATGTCTGTACATTCCCATCCATGTCAGTCTTCTTCTTGAAGACTTACTTATACCCTCTGGGTCTTACCCTTTCAGGTGGTTCCATCAAAGTCCATACTTGGTTTTCATACATGGAGTCCAATTCAGATTTCATGACCTCATGCCACTTCTCGGAGTACGGTCCACCTATAGCCTCTTGGTATGTTGCAGTCTCATCAATATGATCCATGAACAACATATTACATATTTGAGACACGTGAATTCCATATCTCTCAGGCTCAAACCTTGGTCTACCAGCTCTACGTGGAACTTGTGTTTCCTGAACAGGTTCTCTAGCTACAACTACTTGAAGTGCTGACTCAAGTCCCAATTCCAGATCATTCATAGTTTGCGGTTCCTGAACTTTTTTAAGTTCTACCTTGCATGTCTTTCTACTTAAGAACTCTTTCACAAGAAAGACACCAGTCCTTGCGATAAACACTTTTCCCTCGGACGGTAGGTAGAAGTAGTACCCTTTGGTTTCCCTAGGATACCCCAAAAGATAACACTTACCTGATTTGGGTTCCAGCTTATCAAGCATTTGACATCTTATGTATGCCTCACAGCCCCAAACCTTAATGAAAAACATACTGGCACGCTTCCCAGTCCATATCTCAAATGGTGTCTTTAGAACCGCTTTTGTTGGAGTACGATTTAATGTTAAACAAGCAGTTTCTAGAACAAAGTCACAAAAGGAAACAAGAAGATCTGCATGACTCATCATCAATCGCGACATGTCCAACAAAGTACGATTCCTCCTCTTAGACACACCATTATGTTGTCGTGTTCTAGGTGGAGTGAGCTGTGATATAATACCACACTCTATCAGATTATCAAGGAACTCACAACTTAGGTATTCGCCACCTTCATCAGATCATAGTGCTTTAACCTTCTTACCCAGCTGGTTTTATACTTGGCTTTCAAACACTTTGAACTTTTCAAAGGTTTCGGATTTGCATTTCATTAGATACATGTATCCATATCTACTGAAATCATCAGTAAATGTAACAAAGTAGAAAAACCCAGGTCTAGCCATAGAACTCATGGGTCCACATGCATCACTATGTATTATACCCAATAGATCATCAGCCCTCTCATTGAAGCCAGTTAAAGGGACCTTAGTCATCTTGCCTAACAAATAAGATTCGCATCTCTCAAATGATTCATAATCAAAAGAGTCCAATAGTCCATCTTTATGGAGCTTGGATATGCGTTTCTAATTTATATGGCCCAAAGGACAATGCCAAAGTTATATAGGGTTCGAGACATTTATTCTCAGTCTTTTAGTATTTTCAATATTATAGATCGGATGGTCTAAGTTTAAAACATACATACCATTAAACATTTGGGCAACATCACAACAAACATCATTCTTAAATATTAAACAACAGTTGTTCTTAATAACAAAATAAAAACACGCCATATCCAAACATGAAATGGATATAATGTTTCTACTTATAAAAGGAACAAAATAACAAATATCTAGTTCTTTTACAAGCCCACTGGGAAAAGCAAGAAGATACCCCCCCCCCCCCCCCCCCCCCGGCAACAGCAACAAATCTTGCTCCATTGCCAACGTGCAGGTCCACCTCTCTTTTACTCAACATTATTCTCCTTCCCAATTAATGCACATTTATACAAATGTGAGAACTACTTCTGGTATCCAATACCCAAGATGAAGGAGCAGAAAGGTTTATATTTATAACATAAATACCTGAAGGAGAAGTCATACCTCCCCTCACCTTTTGCAGACCCTCCACATAAGAAGGACAGTTCCTCCTCCAGTGTCTAGCCTTGCCACATTGGTGGCACTTTCCCTTTTTCATCAAGCCTTTATTTTTAGTGCTTAAGACTTTGGCTGCAGTACAGTATTAGGTCCCACCTTCTTCTTCTTGAAGCCCTTGTCCTTGTCGTTGCCTTTATGCACCATCAATATGTGGCTGGCAGGGTTGGCCTTCTTCATGTTTATCTTGGAAGTTCGTAACATTCCTAGGAGCTCGAGCAACGTCTTGTCTATTTCATTCATGTTATAGTTCAAGACGAACTGCTCATAACTATCCGACAAAGATTCTATTATCAGGTATGTGGCCAACTCTTGGCCTAAAGGGAACCCTTTTCTTTCAAGATTCTCAATACACCCAATCATCTTGAGTACGTGAGTTCCTACTAGGTCCCGAGCTCCTATCTTACTCTGGAACAACGCCTTAGTGACATCGAATCTCTCTTGACGAGCTTTCCCTTGAAACATTTTCTTGATATGCTCGTCAATTTCCTTGCAACACATGCTCTTGTGTTGCTTTTGGAGCTCATAGTTCATGGTCGCAAGCTTGATACACTCGACATCTAAGGAGTCATCAAGATACTTCTTGTAAGCATCTTTATCAGCATAGGGTGAATTCCCGGTAGGCTCATCAGGGGATACCTCTTTGAAAACTTAGAGCTTGCGCTCTTGTTTGAGAACAATTCTCAGGTTCCTATACCAGTCCAAATAATTTTTTCCGCTTAAAATTTCATTCTCAAGGATCGCTCGGAGGGACAGGGTGGAGTGTGAACCACTTGCCACGGAAATTCTACAAGCATACAAGCAAAGAAAATTAGTACTACATTTCAAAATAAAATTTTCTTTCAATTAGAAATTTAATCAAAATAATTCCAACTATTTTTATCAAACGAGTTGGAGCAAATAAATGTGCACACACATACACTCTAGTTGAATGAAATGCACACACTCTGCAGAAATAAAACACACACTCTACATAAAATAAAAACACACCCACTCTACCTGAATAAAAAAAGCTATAAAATCTAACTCATACACGCACGCACACAAGGGAAAATTGCGAAAAACGAAGTGTTCGAAAAATTAAAACAACTATATTTCTACCGCTAGAATGTGATAGAAATGCATAAAAAGTATAAAGAAAAATTAAAGGAGGAAAATGTTTTGAAAATAAAAGCGAAAATCAAAATGTTTGAAAAATTCAAATGATGACTTATTCATTCTTATAGCTTTATCGAAATGCTAAAAAAGGTGGAAATAAAGTTAAAACGAACAAAAAGTTTTACAAACCTAAAACAAAACTACGTAAAGAAAAGATAAAAGCCACTTTTAATACATTTTCATAAACTCATAAGAATGAACATAAAAATATAGAAAAATCCTAAGTCTAAACAAAGCTAAGTAAAAGAAATAACAAAAACAAAAAAGCATAAAATCTATTCCCATACATGCAAACACCAAAATGATTCATAACATGCCAAATAACCACATTTATCATCTAATTTTCTCAAGACTGGACTTTTGATGGCATCAAAGCACACTCTTCCTCCCTCAATGAAAGCTGTGACTTCAGGTCAAAGGACCACAAACACCATTGCCACATGAGCCATACTTGTGACAGGTTTATATAACAATCCGCAAATTATTCTCACGGTGGGTCTGTCGAGTACAACTTGTTCATAACATATACCCATGTGATAACTTGATATCACAATATCATGACCTGTGAGGACAGGTCATCAGTCAACACACATGCTAGACTTAAAGGTATCATCATCGTCCTTAGCTTCTAAGATGATACAATGACCAGGGACCTTTAAGGTTTTATTTGATTTAGCGGGGGCGGGTCGATCCGGTGGGTGGAAACAGAGTGTTCGAATCGGAGGGGGGATGTGGCTGCTCCAAACAGAGCTTTTTGGGGGCATTTCTCAAGGCGGGCGGGTGGAAATGAAGCAAACACCAGCGGAGGTTCATTTGTTTACCCTCCGTTCGGCAGTGTTTGCCCAAAACAGAGCAGGGAAACACCCAAACAAATAGAGCCTAAGAGTAAACATTCTAAGGTCATAGGTTCTCACATTAAGTCACTACTTGACCTATGAAAGCAATCACTCTAAGAGCATTTTTTAAATTAAACAACTATATCACAATAGAAATAATTTCGTAACAAAGGAACTTGCCAAAATATATAAAATGAAATTCATAGAGTGTTTTTTTTCATAATATGAAATATTATACAGCCAACAAACATACAATCCAAAAGACTTAAACTAGAGTTGATCATTCATGTATTATATACACTTATATCTAACAAGACCAACATGCTTTCTCTGTGTGAGAGGCTTTGTCAGTGGATCCGCATTGTTTTCTTCAATCAACACAATGGATATGCTCACATCTCCTCGATCGACAATCTATCGAATTAGATAGAATTGTCGGAGTATGTGCTTGGAGGGATGATGACATCTAGGTTCCGAAGCAAGCGAAATTGCACCGTTCTTATCACAGTAGGGATCTACAGGACGAACAATGCTAGGAACTACTTCTAACTTGACGATGAATATCCTAATCCATATAGCATCCTTCGCTGCATTTACAGTGGCGATATACTCGGCTTCAGTAGTAGAATCAACAACTGTATCCTACTTGTAACTCTTCCAGCTAACAACATCTCCATTTAGGAAAAACACAAACCCTGAATGAGACTTTAAATCATTATATCAGTTTGGAAGTTAGCATCCGTGTAACCACTTACAACGAGCACTTCCTCTGCGCCGAATACCAAGAATGTATCCTTCGTCCTTCTCAAGTACTTGAGGATATTCTTGATAGCTATCCAGTGACCTTCACCGGGATCAGACTGATACATGCTAGTCATGCTCAAAGTATAAGAGACATCGTGTCTAGTATATAACATTGTATACATGATTGACCCAATTATCGAAGCATATGAAATCAACATCATGCGGTCCTTATCTTCACAAGACTTAGGACAATGGTCCTTAGAGAGACTCACACCATGATACATGGGCAAGAATCCTTTCTTGGACTCAATCATGCTGAACCATTTCAACACCTTGTCAATGTACATACTTTGGGTTAAACCCAGCAACTTCTTCGATCTATCTCTATAGATTTTAGTATCGAGTATGTAAGTCGCATCCCCTAAGTCCTTTATTGAAAAGCAGTCCCCTAGGTTGTTCTTAACAACTTGCAGGATCAGTTTGTCATTCTAGATCAATAGTATTTCATCTACATACAATATCAGGAAGACTATAATGATCCCATTATTGCTCTTATAAACACAAGGTTCATCCTAGTTCTTGATAAAACAAAACTCTTTGATCTTTTCATCAAAACAAAGATTCCAACTTCGAGAAGCTTGTCTCAATCCATAAATAGATCTCTACAACTTGCATATTTTAGTGGCTTCACCTGGAGATATAAAGCCCTCAGGTTGTGCCATATAGACTTCCTCAAGGAGGTTTCCATTTAGGAAAGCCGTTTTGACATCCATCTTCCAGATCTCGTAGTCATAATATGCAGCAATAGCAAGCAGAATTTTGATGGACTTAACCATGACAATAGGGGAAAAAGTCTCATCATTGTCAATACCATGAATTTGATTGAAACCTTTAGCCACAGGTCGCCCTTTGAATGTCTGTACATTCCCATCCATGTCAGTCTTCTTCTTGAAGACCTACTTGTACCATATGGGTCTTACCCTTTCAGGTGGTTCCATCAAAGTCCATACCTGGCTTTCACACATGGAGTGCATTTCAGATTTCATGGCCTCAAGCCACTTCTCGGAGTCTGGTCCACCTATAGCCTCTTGGTAGGTTGCAGGCTCATCACTATGATATATAAACAACATATTACCTATTTGAGCCACGAGAATTCCATATCTCTCAGGCTCAAACCTTGGTTTACCAGATCTACGTGGAACTTGTGTTTCCTGAACAGGTTCTCCAGCTATAACTAATTGTGGTGCTGACTCAGGTCCCAATTCCAGTTCATTCACAGTTTGCGGTTCCTAAACTTCTTCAAGTTCTACCGTGCCTGTCTTTCTACTTAAGAACTCTTTCTCAAGAAAGACACCAGTCCTTGCGACAAACACTTTGCCCTCGGACGGTAGGTTGAAGTAGTACCCTTTGGTTTCCCTAAGATACCTCAAAAGATAACACTTACCTTATTTGGGTTCCAGCTTATCAAGCATTTGACTTCTTACGTATGCCTCACAGCCCCAAACCTTAATGAACAACATACTGGGATGTTTCCCAGTCCATATCTCAAATGGTGTCTTTAGAACCGCTTTTGTTGGAGTACGATTTAATGTTAAACAAGCAGTTTCTAGAGCAAAGTCACAAAAGAAAATAGGAAGATCTGCATGAGTCATCATCAATCGCCACATGTCCAACAAAGTACGATTCCTCCTCTCAGACACATCATTATGTTGTGGTGTTCTAGGTGGACTGAGCTGTGATATAATACCACACTCTATCAGATGATCACGGAACTCACGACTTAGGTATTCGTCACCTTCATCAGATCAGAGTGCTTTAACCTTCTTTCCCAGCTGGTTTTATACTTGGCTTTCAAATACTTTGAAATTTTCAAAGATTTCGGATATACACTTCATTAGATACATGTATCCATATCTACTGAAATCATCAGTAAACGTAACAAAGTAGAAAAACCCAGCTCTAGCCATAGAACTCATGGGTCCACATGCATCACTATGTACTATACTCAATAGAACATCAGCCCTCTCATTGAAACAAGTTAAAGGGACCTTAGTCATTTTGCCTAACAAACAAGATTCGCATCTCTCAAATGATTCATAATCAAATGAGTCCAATAGTCCATCTTTATTGAGCTTGGATATACGTTTCTAATTTTTTATGGCCCAAAGGACAATGCCAAAGTTATATAGGTTTCGAGTCATTAATTCTCAGACTTTTAGTATTTTCAATATTATAGATCGGATGGTCTAAGTTCAAAACATACATACCATTAAACATTTGAGCAACACCACAACAAAGATCATTCTTAAATATTAAACAATAGTTGTTCTTAATAATAAAAGAAAAACACACCATATCCAAACATGAAATGGATATAATGTTTCTACTTATAAAAGGAACAAAATAACAATTATCTACTTCTATTACAAGCCCACTAGGAAAATCAAGACGATAACCCCCCCCCCCCCCCCCCCCCCCGACAACAGCAACAAATCTTCCTCCATTGCCAACGCGCAGGTCCACCTCTCCTTTACTCATCATTCTTCTCCTTCCCAGTTCCTGCACTTTTATGCAAATGTGAGAACTACATCTGGAATCCAATACCCAGGATGAAGGAGCAGAAAGGTTTATATCTATAACATAAATAACTGAAGAAGTCATACCTCCCCTCAACTTTTATATACCCTACACATAAGAAGGACAGTTCCTCCTCTAGTGTCCAGTGAAAGTGCAACTAGATCTGATATACTCTAGAGGGGGGTGAATAGAGTATATGGTGTTTTAAAACTTCTGAAATACTTTACAACAATTGTTGTACTAAGTGTGAACAGGGAAGCAAATATAAATCAAATCACAGAACTAAGCTATGCAAAAACAAATCACAGACAAATCAAGGCCAGAAATAAAAAGTAAACAAGCAGAACCAGAGGACACAAGGAAATATAGTGGTTCCCCAAACTTGGGTACATCCACTCTTCTACCACCCTAGGTAGGAATCCACTGCAGGATGAGTTGATCAGGTGTCCTGGGCACCAATGAGCTTTTGATAAGGTGCTCAAAAACAAAAGCAGATTTTTTGATCAGGTGTCTTGCCACCAATGAGCTTTTGACAAGGTGCTCAAAAACCAGATTCAAACTTTTGAAGGGAGTTTGAGAAACCCTTTACAGAGTGGGGGGTGAGAGAGTGATGGCAGTCTTCTCTTTCTCAAACAACTGAGAAGACTATGTGGATTGATGTCAAAGCTCCCCCTGAGTCCTTGAAATCTTCAGGAAGAAAAGCTTTGCTTGAGGGTGATAGGCCTTCAAATGTAGAACTCCAGCAATGGATGATTTCAGCAATGGCTGAAATGTTGAGTGTCTGGAGTCTTGAAAATGATGTTGGCCTTGAACACTTTGAAAGATGAAGAGATTTTTGAAAGCTTGATCTCTTTGATGAGTGTTCTTCAGAATTCTTTTTGACAGAAGATTGAGAGAGTCTCTGTATTCTGTATTGTGTGTTCTCTTCTTGTTAATCTCTGTATATCTTCTATATTCATTCAAAAACATTCTGTCTTTTATTCTCTGTATAGAATATTATTCTCTGTCAAAGATAGCCGTTGATCTGCATTGATTGCATCCTTAATTGCAAAAACTCTTCTGAAGGAAGGTCCATAGAATTATTCCTTGAAAGTTCCCTTGAGACTTGGTCCAGAAGTAAATGAAAACGGCTAGCAAATCTTCTGAATTAATTGCATAATAACTCCTGTCTGATTTGAATTTGAATCCTGAAGATTATCTGAAATCGTCGAACTGAGCTCTGCTATCGTCGAGCTGAGCTCAGCGAACTGGAAAACTCAAGCAGCAAAATAATCGTCGATCTGAGCTCAAAGATCGTCGAACTGAGCTCAGAGATAAAGATCCAAAGCAGAGTCAAGATCGTCGAACTGAGCTCACCGATCGTCGAATGGAGTTCGACGATATTCTGAAGTTGAGCTCAGCGATCGTCGAGTGGAGCTCGACGATCTGCAGAAGTTGAGCTCGACGATCGTTGATCTGAGTTCGACGAATCGTCGTGCTGAGCTCGACGATCAGACTTGGTCTCCAGTCAGAAAAACTTGGTCTTCAGGGCAGCTTCCAATCCTAGACTTCTAACCCTTAGACTCAATTCTAATTGACCTATTAAGCTATACAGAAGGTCAAACACAGATTCCTAGAGACATAGTGATCCTGACCCAAATTAGTAATAGGGTGTTCCAACAATCTCCGCCTATTTGGGTTAGGATTACTATTTACAGATTTTGGAAAAATTAAACAACATCATACAATCAGAAAAGAATAAAAACAACAGCAGCTAGACACATTGCAGAAACATCACAGAGATATATATATATATGACATCCAGATATCAGTCAGAAAAACCAAAGATTGTCACCTTACAGAGTTACTTCTTCTCTTTGCCTTTAACCATTTTGATTTCTCTGTTAGGATTCAGGACTTCTTGTTTGGATCTTGTGTCATCTGCTGCACCCAAATAAATTTGCTTAGTAGCCCTGGGAACCACAGCAGCAGGATGTAATTCCATATATCTTTCTGCATCAAAGAATTTGCTGGAGGCATATCTTTCTAGCTCTTTTTGTCTTTACTCTGACATGGTAGAAATATTTGAAGTGTCTAGGCCTTGCTCTCGGGCTTTCTTTATCTGGTCTAATGCAGCCAACTCCTTCATTCTAGTAGTCCAAGAGGCTGGGTTCTTTTCAGGGTCCTCAAATGGTACAGGTGGCTCATACCTGTTGGAAGAAGTGTCTTGAGGAGGCCTAGCAGACACTGTCTCTTTGAGCTTGTAGGGGAAAGGACCTGATGATGTATCAGAAGAAACATGTCCTCCCCTAGAGTAAGGGTGCTGCCTGGAATGCCCTTTAGAATATACCTGAATATCTCTTTGATTTCCCATGTATCCTCCTCTTCTGGAATAAGAACCCCTAGGCTGGCTTTCCCTTTGATATGATCTGGCATGGGGTTAATAGGGAGCCTGGCTTCTAGATGGGGCTTGACTTGCAGAGCTGCCACCTGCACCTGCATCAGGTGGAGGTGGTGGAGGAGGATGAGGGTGCTTGAACTGGGAGGAGCCCTTCTCATACTTTCTCTTCTTTTTCATGGCTTTCAGCTGATTTTTGGAATACTGCATCCAATGTTCAGTAATTTGGCAGTTGTGCAGAATATAATAAGGGATATCATTATCATCTTTTACTTTTACAGGAGGAACCCTTTTCATAGCTTTGCTTCTAGCTTTCCTCTTCCTGGCAATAGTGGCAGCAGAGTCATCAAAGTCTGTCTTGAACTCATCAGAGTCAGAACTCTGGGCATCATATATAGCATCAATCTTCTTCATAAGATCCTTCTTTAATTGAGCAGCAGCAGATGAGGCAGAAGCAGAAGGAGCAGCAGCAGGGACAGTAGCAAATGCAACAGTAGATACAACATCAGATACAGGAACAACAGCAGATGGGGCAGCAGATGGAGCAACAGATTCAGCAAAAATAACAGTAGATTCAGCAGCAGATACAGAAGGAGAAGCAGAAACAACAATAGTAGCTTCAGGAGTGATGGCAGCAGCAACTTCAGTAACAACAACAAAATCTTCAGCAGGCTCAAGAACAGTGGCCTCTGGCATCAGAAAGTCCTGGGATGTCTGCTCATCAGAAGCAATTTGAATTTCAGCAGCAGGGAGAACAACTTCAGCATTAGCATCAACAATTTCAGAGGCAAAGGCAGTCCTTTCTTCATCAGCAGCAGCAGCAGTAATCACTGAGAGTACAAAGGAGGAAATAATGTTGGGGTCACAGCCAGAGAAAGGCACCAGTGCCTTGGACAAATCTTCTGGGGGCTGGACAGCATTTGGCTCTGGGAGATAGCTGAAGTATGCAGTATCAAAGGCAGACAGCAAAGACCTTAGATCTATTGCCAAAACTGGAGTAGCAGCAACAGGAGCAGCAGATACAAAAACAACAGCAGCAGCAGCAGTATCATGAACAACAGGAGCATAAGCAGCAGCAACAGCAGCATGAAGGCTTGCTTCATATGGCATCTCCCCCTGCCTGGATGCAGATGCATCTGTAACAAGGCACACTGCTGGAGGTGCTGCCTGAGGAATGAGGGAGGAAAGCCTGGCAGAGAGAGCTGCCACTGACTGTTGTAGAGGAGCTAAGGAGGCCTCCATGAGAAGAGAGAGCCTGGGGGCAAGTAGCTCATACAACTTCTCAGCTAAGGCTGGCAGGTCTACATGCTCAATAGCAGGAGCAGAGGTAGATGGTATAGGGATGGCTGAGGAAGCTGGAAGTGGAGGGCTGGATGGTGGAGGGATGGATGGCTGAGGAGTGGGGATGGTGGAGATGGAGGACAGGGGGATGGATATGGATGGAGTGAATGTGGGTTGGTCAATGATGTGGTGGAGGAGATCTTGGAATGAGGTTGAGGAGGGTAATTCTGGAGGAGAAGAGGGGGAATCATCCATGTAGGATTCATGCAGTAGGGTGAATGATGGTATGGATGGAGATGAAGTGACATCTTGTGGTGGATATGAGAACAATGGGTGGAATTGGTCTACTGGAGGTGATGAAATGGTTGCTGGAGATGGAATTGATGTTGGAGAGGGGCTAGAGATGGTAATGGGGGATTAAGCAGGAATGGTGGATGGAAGTGGTAGGGTTGGAATTGGAGGAGGAGAAGAGGCAGTAATAGCAGCAGCCAGGTCTTCTGCAGGAGCAGAGACCTGTGGGGGAGTGACTCTTTGAGTCCTGGTGCCTGAAGGAGCACTAGAAGAGGGCCTGCTGGGCTTGCTTATCTGCCTGTCCCACTTGCCAAAGAGGGCACAGGTGAGTCTCTTGGAGGCATTAATGTGCACTCCAGAGGAGACTAGCAAGGTGGGGCACTTGTTCTGCAGGAAGACTCCAATAATTCTTCCAAAATTTACAAAGCTTTTATTTATTTTCTTCTTTATTAGGTCAAAGAAGACCTCTCCCCAGTTCAGACTTTTCTTATCTACCAGAGCTCCCATGATGCAGTGCTGATGTCTGGAGATAGTGTCATGTGCAGAGTGTTTTGCCAACAGCACTTTTCCTACAACATCTGCTAGGAACCTGTACTCAACAGACAAGTTCCTTTTGAATAACTTGCTAGGGTTTCCCTCAGGATGACCCATCCTGGCAAGTATGTCAGAAAACTCTTCTCTAGATAATTCAGCAGTTTCTTCTCCATTTCTCAAACCAAAAACCTCTGTTAAGGCTGTGGGGGTCAGAGGTACCTGGGTTCCAGCAATAGTTCCAACTATTGTGTTGTTGTCTAGATTGTGAGCAGTATAGACCCATTCATTTATTTCATCTGAAGCAAGCTTGATTCTAGTGGTCATGAGGGCAGACAAGTTCTGATCCTTGAATAAACTCAAAATGTCCTGGAAGATTTGATCAGTAGTGTTGAATGAGTCCAGATCAATGTCGAATCCTGCATCAAACTTCATGGCGGCTAGAACAGTAACTGATACGGCCATTGTACCTGCAAAAACTTAACAAACAAAACGAACAAGCGTAGAACTGTTTGGAGGGAAGAAAGTTCATGCAGAGAAATTGAAAGCGCAAGAGAGAACGACGGCGAAAAATGAGTTTTATATTAGGGTTCGACGCAGAAATGGAAAGATCGTTGAACTCAGTTCGACGATCGAGGCTTCTAAAGGAATCTGAAGAGACTCCAACATCGTCGATCTCCGTTCGACGATCTTTGAAAGCGTCGAGCTCCGTTCGACGATCGTTCAGTGAACAAAATCGCCGAGCGCCGTTCGACGATTGTTGACCGAAGGAGATAGTTCATACTATCTGAGGGGCGCTGAACTCAGTTCGACGATTCTGGTAATCGTCGATCTCCGTTCGACGATCTTTGGGTAAATCATCGAGCGCAGTTCAGAGATCAGAAAATTCTAGACACTAAGAAAAATCAGAATTTTGTCTAGTCTTGGTCAATTTTTAGCTTTCAAAATCTTGGATATTATTTAAGACTTCCTCCATCTAACATTCCTAACTGATTTAGGAAGAAGGTGTGTTTCTTTTCATCCAAAGGCTTGGTGAAAATATCTCCCCTTTGTAAATCAGTTGGGATATATTGCAATTCAATTTTATTCTTTTCAACATTGTCCCTTAAGAAGTGATGCCTAATCTCTATGTGTTTTGTCCTACTATGGAGGACTGGATTTTGAGCTATGAAAATAGCACTTGTATTGTCACAAAAGATTTTTGACTTCTCTAAGTTGTAACCATAGTCTAGGAGTTGGTTTTGAATCCACAGTATTTGTGAACAACAACTGCCTGCAGCCATATATTCAGCTTCAGCAGTTGAAGTTGACACAGATGTTTGTTTCTTGCAAAACCAAGAGACAAGTCTATCACCAAGGAACTGACAAGTTCCACTGGTGCATTTCCTGTCAATTCTGCATCCAGCATAATCAGCATCAGAGAATCCAGTTAACTCAAATGCTGAATCTTTTGGATACCAAAGACCTAGATTTGGACAACTTTTAACATACCTGAGAATCCTCTTTACTAATGTTAGGTGTGACTCTCTATGGCTTACTTGGAACCTAGCACATATACATGTTGCAAACATTATATCTGGTCTACTAGCTGTAAGATACAGTAAAGAGCCAATCATTGCTCTATATGTTGTCTGATCAACAGGTTTCTCATGTTCATCAGCATCCAATACATCATTGGTAGGCATGGCTGTTTTCATACAGGATGCCTCAGACATACCAAATTTCTTAACCAGCTCATTAGCATATTTGGTTTGAGAAATAAAGATGCCTTCAGCATGTTGTTTGACTTGCAACCCTAGGAAGAAGGATAGCTCACCCATGCTACTCATCTCAAATTTAGAATGCATCAGGTTAGAAAACCTTCTGCACAATTTTGAGTCAGTAGAACCAAAAATGATATCGTCTACATAAATTTGTACTAGTAGGGTATGGGACTTATGGGTTCTAATAAAAAGAGTTTGGTCTACTCTACCCCTTATAAAACTATTTTCCAAGAGAAAGCATGCTAAGGTCTCATACCATGCTCTAGGAGCTTGCTTGAGACCATATAATGCTTTATTTAGTCTAAAAACATAATCAGGATAAGTTGGAGAGATAAAACCTGGAGGTTGTCTGACATAGACTTCCTCTTTGATGTCTCCATTTAAGAAGGCACTCTTGACATCCATCTGATAAACCTTGAAGCCTTTGTGAGCTGCATAAGCTAGAAATATTCTGATGGCTTCTAATCTTGCAACATGTGCAAAAGTCTGGTCGTAGTCAATTCCTTCTTCTTGAGAATATCCCTGGGCAACTAGCCTTGCCTTGTTCCTTATTATTACTCCTTGATCATCCAGTTTATTTCTGAATACCCATTTTGTTCCAACAATGGAATGATCCTTTGGCTTTGGCACTAGTTCCCATACTTTGTTTCTCTCAAATTGATGCAACTCCTCTTGCATTGCAATGATCCAGTGTGGATCTTGCTCTGCATCTTGAATGGACTGAGGTTCAATTTGAGAAAGGAAGCAGGTGTGCAACAGGTTTTGGTTGACCTGATTTCTGGTTTGCACACCAGCTGAGAGTTCTCCAATTATTTGGGTAATTGGATGGTCTCTTGATATTACTAGATCAACAAGGGGTGTTGATTATTCACCAACCTGTGTTGTTGTTTCCTCTTGTGGTACAACAACTGGATCTTCAAGTTGAGCTTCAATGTGTTGAGCATTGCTTTCATCTTCACTGCTTTCTTCTTCTTGAGTAACCTGTAACTTGTTCATATCTTCAACTAGAGAATGTTCCTGCAAAGGTTCTATGGTAGAAGAAATCTTCTCCTTGAAAGATATGTTAGTTTCATCAAAAGAAATATGAACAGATTCCTCAATTTCCAAAGATGATTTATTGTAGACCCTATAGGCCTTGCTGATCATGGAGTATCCCAGAAGCACTCCTTCATCAGCTTTGGCTTGAAATTTTGCTAAGTATTTCTTGTCATTATTGTGAATATAGCAAATGCAGCCAAAAATTCTGAAATAGTCAACTTTAGGTTTCTTCCCTTTGAGTAATTCATAGGGAGACTTTCCCTTTAGTTTATGTATCAGACTTCTGTTCAGCACATAGTTGGAGGTGTTCACTGCCTCTGCCCAAAAGGATAGAGGTAGATGAGCATCTGACAACAATGTAGTGGCAGATTCAATAAGGGTTCTATTTTTCCTTTCAGCTACCCCATTTTGTTGAGAAGTTCTAGGAGCTGAGAAAGTATGCCTGATCCCTTCACTCTGACAGAACTCTTGCATAAGAAGAGAATCAAACTCTGTCCCATGATCACTTCTAATCAGGGCAATGTGAGTATTGAACTCAATCTGTATACATTTGAGAAACTCTGTCAGACACTTAAAGTTATCAGACTTCTTCCTTAGAAAGAACACCCAAGTGAATCTAGAGAAGTCATCTACAATTACTAAAGTGTAGGATTTCCCTCCTAGGCTTTGTACTGTGATGGGTCCAAATAGATCCATGTGTAACAGATACAATATCCTAGGTGAATCACTCTTATTAAGTGACTTAAAACTGTTTTTAGTTTGCTTGCCTAATTGACAAGCCTTGCAGAGTCCTTCCTTCTTGTAGGGGCCAGAAGGTAGTCCTCTAACAAGGTTGTCCTTGGAGAGCCTAGCAATAGTTCTAAGGTTTAGGTGTCCTAGTCTCTTATGCCATAACACATTTGGTCTACAGACTGAGTTAAACAGGCAAATATCTATATCAGTTGAAAGAAAATCTACTTAGTAGATGTTACCTTTCCTTATACCTGTCAACACAGTTGTGTTGTCCTCTGACTTGATTTTGCATAAGGTTTTACTGAAGGTCACCTGGTAGCCTTCATCACATAGTTGACTGATGCTGATCAGGTTGTGCTTCAGTCCTTCCACATATGCTACCTTCTTGAAGGTTACTGATCCAATCTATACTGCACCATATCCTTTAGTTTGTCCAAAGTTGGAATCACCAAAGATAACTTTGGGTCCAAGCTTGGTTCTAAAGGAAGTGAGGTTGTCCTTATTCCCTGTCATGTGCTTAGAGCACCCACTATCCAAATACCATTGCTGGTTAGATGTTAGATAGGTCTTCACCTACACATAAAGCAATTCATTTATTTTTGACCTAGTTTACCTTGGGCCTAGGTTGATAACCTCTAAATTCAAAAATGAAAGACATCCTTGGTTGACTCTTATATCCTTCAGGATGATATCTCCTTGGAGGTAAAATCCATTCAGTATAAGGGTTAAAGGTTTGGGATGAAGAACCCTCAGGATTCAATTTTGATTTGCCATTGAAAACTTTTCCAGAGCTCTGACCTCTGTTCGACGATCTTGGAGCTGAGTTCGACGATCTTGGGTCAGATCATCGAGCTCCGTTCGACGGTCGACTATGGGTGAGGTCAGGTATATGAGATCGTCGAGCTGCGTTCGACGACTTTGGCTGAGATCGTTGATCAGCGTTCGACGATTTTCCCTGAGATCGTCGAGCTGCGTTCGGCGATCGTCAATCTTCATTCGGCGATCGTCGAGCTTCGTTCGACGATTTCTGCTGGGACTTAAATTTTTGAGGCAGATCAGAATTTTTCCTGGCAACCTCTACAACTCCCTTTCCTTTGCTAGAAATAAACTTGATGGGAGTTGTTAGGACTATAGGTTGGTTGGATGAAGCACCCAAGCCCAGTGTACTGTTAAGTCTAGAGTTCACTGTGCTTGTGATGTCCATCAGCTTGATGCTTCTCCCATTAAGGGATTCTTCAAGCTTCTTAGCCTCAGAGAGCTCACTTTTCAGTGTAGCTATCTGTTCCCTGCAGTTCTCCAACTCGTGAGAGAGTTTGAGGTTTTCTGACTTTAAACCATTGTGTTCAGATAATTGATTTCTGATAGAGATAATCTCTTTCTCAGACTTTAATAGGTCTAAACACAGTGTTTTAAATTCAGATTTAAAATCTTCTGAAGTAAAATCAAAAGAACTAATTACCTGATCTTCTTCAGGTTGAGTTTCTGAGTCTGACTCTGACTCTTCTTCCTCTGAGTTGTGTTGTGAGGCATTGATTGCCATCATGCAGAATTCCTTTTCTTCTACATCATCCTCATCATCACTGGAGCTGGATGAGGCTTCTGATTCCTCTTCTGTCTCACTCCAGGATTCTGCAACAAACCCTTTCCTTGTATGCTTATTTTTGCTGGAAGAAGGTTTGCTATTGCCATTCCTTTTGGGGTCCTTCTCCTTTCTTCTTTCTTTTCTGTCCCTTCTGTCCTTTTTCTTGTTCTCTGGACAGTCAGGAACTATGTGCCCTGGTTTCCTGCAACCAAAGCAGATAATGTCTTTGTTATTGCCAATGGACTTGTCATACCTTGGCTTATCCTGCTCCTTGTATGATCTTCTTCTGAAGTCCTTTCTGGCCATCTTGTAGAATCTTTTGGCCAACAAGCTGAGAAGTTCATCATTGCCTGTGGCTTTTTCTTCAGGCAGATCTTTAGTTGCCTTGAATGCTATGGTCTTCTCCTTTCTTGTGGCTGGTGAAGCAGCCTTCTGTTCTTCCTCTCTATTTTTGATGAGTAGCTCATAAGATTTGATCTTACCCAACAAAGCTTCAGTGGTGATTTCATTCAGACTTTTGGCATCCTTAATTGGCCAGATTCTTGAATCCCAACTGCTGGGGAAGCACATTAGGATCTTGTCATTAAGTTCTGTCAGAGAGATCTCTTTGTCTAATGTCTTTAGTTCACTGACAATTAGACTCAGTCTGTTATACATGTCTCCCACTGACTCATTCTCTACCTTCTTGAAGTTCTCATATTGGGAGATGAGATGGGATCTTCTGTCCTTTCTCTCATCAGCTGAGCCTAAGACAATTTCTGAGAGCTTGTCCCAAATCTCCTTGGCTGAGTTGCATTCAGCTACCTTTTGGAATATGTCATCTGAGATTGTCTGGGCTAGAATGTTCATAGCCTTGGCATCAGCTACTTTCCATTTTTTATGTCAGCATCTGTTCCTGATGGAGGTGGAACAGCATTTGTACTTGTGCTTTCTGGGGGTCTTGGACACACTGTCAAAACAGAATTAAATATATCTTCATCAATAGAATTCATGTAGAGTCTAATCCTTGCTAACCAAAGTGCAAACTTTGACAGATTGCACACTGGAGGTCTGGTGCTAGCATAATCCTTGTTTTGGGCCATGATTTGTGCAGACAAAATCTAATAAAGAAATACAAAGGGAAACAGATCTAGTTTAGGATCTTGGGGTTCAGGTGTTAGCCTGTACAACCAATCAGGTATGGTATGTTTAACCAACCTCGCTTTGATACCAATTGAAAGTGCAACTAGATCTGATATACTCTAGAGGGGGGTGAATAGAGTATATGGTGTTTTAAAACTTCTGAAATACTTTTACAACAATTGTTGTACTAAGTATGAACAGGGAAGCAAATATAAATCAAATCACAGAACTAAGCTATGCAAAAACTAATCACAGACAAATCATGTCCAGAAACAAAAAGTAAACAAGCACAACCAAAGGACACAAGGAAATATAGTGGTTCCCCAAACTTGGGTACATCCACTCTTCTACCACCCTAGGTAGGAATCCACTGCAGGATGAGTTGATCAGGTGACCTGGGCACCAATGAGCTTTTGATAAGGTGCTCAAAAACCAAAGCAGATTTTTTTATCAGGTGTCTTGCCACCAATGAGCTTTTGACAAGGTGCTCAAAAACCAGATTCAAACTTTTGAAGGGAGTTTGAGAAACCCTTTACAGAGTGGGGGGGTGAGAGAGTGATGACAGTCTTCTCTTTCTCAAACAACTGAGAAGACTATGTGGATTGATGTCAAAGCTCCCCCTGAGTCCTTGAAATCTTCAGGAAGAAAAGCTTTGCTTGAGGGTGATAGGCCTTCAAATGTAGAACTCCAGCAATGGATGATTTCAGCAATGGCTGAAATGTTGAGTGTCTGGAGTATTGAAAATGATGTTGGCCTTGAACACTTTGAAAGATGAAGAGATTTTTGAAATCTTGATCTCTTTGATGAGTGTTCTTCAGAATTCTTTTTTACAGAAGATTGAGAGAGTCTCTGTATTCTGTATTGTGTGTTCTCTTCTTGTTAATCTCTGTATATCTTCTATATTCATTCAAAAACATTCTGTCTTTTATTCTCTGTATAGAATATTATTCTCTGTCAAAGATAGCCGTTGATCTGCATTGATTGCATCCTTAATTGCAAAAACTCTTCTGAAGGAAGGTCCATAGAATTATTCCTTGAAAGTTCCCTTGAGACTTGGTCCAGAAGTAAATGAAAACGGCTAGCAAATCTTCTGAATTAATTGCATAATAACTCCTGTCTGATTTGAATTTGAATCCTGAAGATTATCTGAAATCGTCGAACTGAGCTCTGCTATCGTCGAGCTGAGCTCAGCGAACTGCAAAACTCAAGCAGCAAAATAATCGTCGATCTGAGCTCAAAGATCGTCGAACTGAGCTCAGAGATAAAGATCCAAAGCAGAGTCAAGATCGTCGAACTGAGCTCACCGATCGTCAAATGGAGTTCGACGATATTCTGAAGTTGAGCTCAGCGATCGTCGAGTGGAGCTCGACGATCTGCCGAAGTTGAGCTCGACGATCGTCGATCTGAGTTCGACGAATCGTCGTGCTGAGCTCGACGATCAGACTTGGTCTCCAGTCAGAAAAACTTGGTCTTCAGGGCAGCTTCCAATCCTAGACTTCTAACCCTTAGACTCAATTCTAATTGACCTATTAAGCTATACAGAAGGTCAAACACAGATTCCTAGAGACATAGTGATCCTGACCCAAATTAGTAATAGGGTGTTCCAACATCCAGCCTTGCCACATTGGTGGCACTTTCCCTCTTTCATCATGCCTTTAATTTTCAGTGCTGAAGACTTGGGCTGCAGTCTAGAATTAGGTCCCACCTTCGTCTTCTTGAAGCCCTTGGCCTTGCCCTTGCCTTTATGCACCATCAATATGTGGCTGGCAGGCTTGGCCTTCTTCATGTTTATCTTGGAAGTTCGTAACATGCCTAGGAGCTCGAGAAATATCTTGTCTATTTCATTCATGTTATAGTTCAAGACGAACTGCTTATAACTGTCCGACAACGATTGCAGGATCTGGTATGTGGCCAACTCTTGGCCCAGAGGGAACCCTTATCTTTCAAGGTTCTCGATATACCCAATCATCTTGAGTACGTGAGTCCCTACTACATCCCGAGCTCCCATCTTACTCTGGAACAACGCCTTAGTGACATCGAATCTCTCTTGACGAGCTTCCCCTTGAAACATTTTCTTGAGATGCTCGTCAATTTCCTTGCAACCCATGCTCTCGTGTTGCTTTTGGAGCTCCTATTTTATGGTCGCAAGCTTGAGACACTCGACGTCTAAGGAGTCATCAAGATACTTCTTGTAAGCATCTTTATTAGCATAGGGTGAATTCTCGGTAGGCTCATCAGGGGATACCTCTTCGAAAACATAGAGCTTGCGCTCTTGCCTAAGAATAATTCTCAGGTTCCTGTACCAGTCCAAATAATTTTTTCCGCTTAAAATTTCCTTCTCAAGGATCGCTCGGAGGGATAGGGTGGAGTGTGAACCACATGCCATGGAAATTCTACAAGCATACAAGCAAAGAAAATTATTACTACATTTCAAAATACAATTTATCTTTCAATTAGAAATTTAATCAAAATAACTCCAACTATTTTTATCAAACTGATAACCCTCGATATCAATTCGAAGAGTTTGCGAGTAACCCTCTTAGTGGACAAGATCCAAATTTCACTAACAATATGAGTCAGCTTTGACTTTTCTCTCACAATACAGCTATTTAGATAGGCAACGCTTGCCAATTAAATCATTATGCAATTCATGTATGTCTGGTGAATAACTCTTTGTTCACATCCATCATATGGTGCATGCCAACCTATACCTCTAGGCACTCAACCTTTGAGGTCACCCAGTTAAGCTAGACCTGATGTCGACAGTGGGATATCACAATTATCTGCTCACACCCTCACCAAGATAGATTAATGCACCTTGCTTTGGCAAGCCACACTTCATCTATTGAGGCAGGAAGAGTGTCATCCATCGGAAGGAATCCGAATGCTTAATATTGCTTAAGGGATTTTAGATAGTTGATTAATTCTTTAATCATGGTTAACACTTAACCAGTGTTCACATCAAGCAGAATAAAATTCAACAAGCATAATCCAAATGCATACCAGATATGCACAAGAATCATCCACAGTTGATGACTTGGGCTAAATCTGAACATCTAAAACATTTCTAAATCTTCAGACCTACGTGCAGTGGGCATGAGCAACACAAACTCAACTTACACAGTAAATAAGGTTATCACTTCATGTGAGATTCAAAACCTAACACATGCTTAGTTTCACAAACCAACAAAGTGACGGTTACTGTAAAGGAGTCAACTTCAAAGAAATCGCATGCTTTCTTGGGAAGATCCAAGACTATATTTGGGAATTTAGAACACTTTTAAATCTCCAAATCTACACGTCATGGATTTAGCAATTATGAAACAATGAATATTGCCGGTAACCTCCCTCTGATACCACTTTTAGGTTTTTCGGGATGACACAACAATTGTGCACTCAGCGAAAATAAGAATAAAAAAATTCAAAAAAGTTCGGATCTGACAATATTCATGAATCAAGAAGTAAACAATGTTGTAATAAAAATACCTTTGAGGGATTGAGTCTACACTCAACCTAGATGCTTAAGAAAAATCGGTCGGCCACACAATGGCTTGAGTCATGAGCGTAGAAAGGATATCCGGGCCTCTACAAGAAATCCACATGATCGGGATAACCCGTAGCAACTTGTCAAACAAGCACTAGGTCGGTAGAGGACACTCAACGTCTCCACATAATGATAGATCTGTTGTAGGAGAGACGACAACGACACTCGCCGGGATCGAGATCGGAATCGATGATGACGAAGGCGGGACAGCTTCCGTCGGCTTTCTAGGCTTATCAGTCGTATCACACAGTACGGTTCATGTACTTGGACTAAAAAAATAAAACTCTTCACAGCAAACCCTAAACTATCCTATGTATACCCAAGGAATAAATAGAATAGGCTCTGTCGCTATTAGCAGACCCAAGACATAGATTATAACAAGTCAACATTTGACTCAGCATTGGCACTGAATGATAACGACACAGTCAACACTTCTACGGCATGGCGTTGAGTGAACTCAACACATGCAACGCCAAAGGCCAGATGCGTTGAGTGCGTTGAGTGAACTAAACGCCGTCAACGCCTTCGACACCAAAGGCCAGATGCAGTGTTCGACGAATCTGCACCAAAGGCCAAATTCTTTGAATGGAGTTCGACGAATCTGCGACAAGGCCAAATTCGTCGAACGGAGTTCGATGAATCTGTTCCAAGGCCAAATTCGTCGAATGGAGTTCGACGAATATGCGACAAGACCAAATTCGTCCAATGGAGTTCGATGATTCTGCGCCAAGGCCAAATTCATCGAACGGACTTCGACGATTCTGCACCAAGGCCAAATTCGTCGAACAGAGTTCAACGAATGTGCCACAGAATATTTTTAAACCCTTTTACTTTTCTTTCAACTCATCACATAAGCTATACAATGCATATCCAATCTCCCAATTTATCCACAATCTTATGTGCGACCCTGATAGGCTCATACTGAGTTGGCCGTGAGGCTACATGCTTGATCACTTCCAAATCACTATGGTAGCACAAACAATGGCATTGAGAGCATTGAGTGAGCATGCCTTACTCAACGCTTTCTGCCTTAGCCAAATTTTTCTGCGCCTTAGCGTTGAGTGAGTAAGCTTCACTCAACGCATTTGGACTTAGCCAAATTTCCGTGTCTTAAAAACACAGATACTGACTGGATGATATACAGTCAACGCTTTATCATATGTCATTGAGTAGGCTTGCGTCACTCAACGCTTATGGACTTAGTCAAATTTCAGCACAACTGTTTTATGGCTTTGACTTGTAGGGCAATACTCAACGAATATAGTGTATGGCTTTGAGTGAGTAATACTCACTCAACACATGTAGACTTAACCATTTTTCTTCCCATTTCCTCTTAGTCTTTTACTGTATTAGCCTGTCTCACAGCCTTTTATTGTATGGCGTTGAGTGAGTTGACTTCACTCAACCCTCTGTACTTAGCCACTTTCTCAGCATGCCACACCTTTGGCTTTGACTGTATAAGCTCCACTCAGTGCTATAAGTCATCTGGAATTGAGTGAGTAACCTTCACTCAACTCTTGTGGACTTAGATAGATTTCTGTCTATCCACATCTTAGGCAAGTATTTACCTAACGTAGCCACTTAGGCTATCTGTCCCATAAATGTTGCAAGGACATCCTGCAATCACTAAACATGAACACAAGTTTGATCACCTCATGTGTATACGTTGTTTACTGGGCCTTCTTCAAATCCAGGACATTGGGATCAATGAAACCAACACCTACTCCAAAAATCGGATCAAGGCAACCTAAGGTTACCGACTCAACAGATATGCTAGACAGCTATCGGGCTAAAGCACGGAAGTCATCGAACAATCAGGATCTAAGGTACTGCGGCAGGAAGGTCCCGCCACGTTCCCGGTAGCTTAGAAGAAGAAACCCCTCAACAACCAAGAATAGCCGAGCAAGGTACGAGGATAGTCTCTAGGTTGCGACCTGGTCTCTGAGAAAAAGGAATTCACAGGCTAAGCTAGAATCAAAGAAAAGAGTTTGAGATCTCGGCGAGATTCCAAGGTGTCTCTCCTCATACCCCTAGGGTCCTATTTATAGGGAAATCCTGGGGGAGGGGTGTGTCTTATTTATATCCCCAACACTCGGCAACTAAACGACTTGCTGTAGGAACTCGCACGGCTCGGCGAGTATAATGCCTAGTCGCCTACCTGGATAGTATGCGAGGGGAGATCATCATACTCTCCCAGGACTTCGACTATCTAACGCGTTGACTCTAACCTTTATATTGACTTACTAATTTTGACTTCTGCTGACCTGGCTCTGGAGGGGTCCACGCTCAACGAATACGAGTTGTACACAATCCCCGCTCTTTTAGAGAGATATAGGAACTTGGAAAGAAACATCCAATGCTTATTCGGCGAGCTTCTTGGCCGAGTATGATGTGGTGTATGTCGCTAATGGAGATCTATACGAGATAAGGCTCTAGTTCCCAAACAGCGCACACTAGATCTGCCGCACCTACACAAGAATCTACCGCCCTCAATACATAGTCGTTTCACACACAAAGCATAAACACAATCGAAGAATGATCGACGCTAAAATAGTGATGAAGAAGGAGTCGACTCGTTCCCAAAGATAACCCAAAGGTTGCCAATCCCTTTTGAGAGCAAGACTAAGGCTATAGGCCAAGATCCGCTCAAGCAAAATGGACCTACCCGGTCTAGATAAAAGGAAACACAAACAATAACAATTTTATTTTAGAGATTTGAAAACCGATTGAGATTTAAAATCGCGGAGAACACGATGGTTCAACCTCCACAAATCTAAGAGAAGAAGCAGTAGAGAAGGGGGAAGAGATTACCCAATCCGTTGGTGGAAAACACACACTTGATAACTTTGTGGGAGAATCACTCTCTCCACGGTTTCCACCGGCATCGCACCAAATGGATCCACCGGCATCGCACTGAGTGGGGTTTCCGTCCTTATTCCTTAGAGTCGCACCAAGAAACCACGCCGAAGGCTCCACTGGAGGGGAGGCCGAAATGGAGGAAGAGGGAGCACGGGGGGGGGGGGGGGGGGGGGGGGGCAGCGGCTATTCTCTAGCCCTTGGCCAAATTCTCAAGAGAGAGGGTTTCTTAGGGTTCTCTTTTTTCATTCCTTTTTCACTTAATAAGCCTTCTTTATATAGGAGTTACAAAATTGATCCAACCATCCAAGATTGAGATGAAACCTCATCAATCCGGATAGCTAATAGCACACCAAATGAAAATTCATGAAATTAAAACACTATAAGTTCTAAAAAAAATAAAGCATTGAAAATAATTTAAATGGTCTTCAAATAAGTTCTTAAGTGGGCTTCGCGCGCCGCGAACGGAGGTTGTAACATTGCCTTCTGTTAGCGGCCAAGGAGTCGTCATATTGCCTGAAATCTTTATGTTGTAGCATTGCGGCATCTGGATCATCTTCAAGTGGTGGTGGAGAGGGCGCGGCATCAATCCTCCCCTACTCAAAGTCACGTATCTCCGATGCGTGGTCCAAGAGATAGCGGCAGAGAAGAGCGGCATCCAATTGTTGAAGCTCTGGCTCGAGTACCCAAGAGTCGTCGGAAGGAGGGCGTTCACGCCAACGGATGAGAAAGCGACGGGTAGCACCATCGGTGGTAGTGAGCAGCTCAACATCAAGTATCTTGTCTGGTAAAAGAAAAGTTTTGGGAAACCTTGAAAACATGTCAGCAGTGGGAATAAAAGAAGGCAACTTACCATCTGATGCTAAACCTGTGGAGACCAGGGGAGAGAGTTCATATGTAATACCACTCCCCAAACCCAAAGAATTTTGAGTGGAAGGAGAAGACGACAAAGAAGTTAACTCTTATGCAGGCGAGACAAACATCGTCAAATCCAAGACATTAAAATGGGTGAAACAACCCAATCAGCCGGCAAATCTAAGACAAAAGCATTATCACAGAGTTTCTTTATAATCCTGAAGGGGCCGGCACACTTTGGAGCAAACTTTTTAACGGTGCCAGTTGGCAGACACTCGAGAACTAAGCGGACTAAGACTTGAATGCCGACTTTAAAGTGTGACACTCTCCTATGTTAATTAGCTTGTGTTTGATAGGATTCATATGTAAGACCCCCCCTCCCGGAACACAAAAACATGGCACGAGGGGAGTCTTTTCCCAGAACAGCCTCCTTGTGGTGGCACCAATGAACGTGTTGGTCTGAACCACAAGACGCCTATTCTGCCAGCCATAAATAATATCATCCAATGCCAACCCGTCCAAGAATATAAAACAGAAGTCAATCCAGACATAAGCAATAAAAGTCCAAATAAAGTACCTCAAATATAAGAAGCTACAACAAGCTTCTAAAATATTAGAGTACGAGTACAACTTGCACAAAGGGCTACATCATGAAACTCTCAACTAACATCGGTCGCTGACGGTATCGAAGGCACCATCCCTTCAGACCTTGTCATCCTGGCCTGGCTGTCCTCCTGTATGACCCGCTGCTGTCCTGTCTGTGGGGTTTCCTTCTAAAAGGAAAGACGTAGCAACCGTTAGTCAAAAAGACTAAGTGACAATCACATCCGCTCCCCCGGCGACTCCTCGGCACCGGGTGGAGAAAGGAACAAGGGTATAATATATTTATATAAACAATAAAACAGCCAAGTGGAGTAAGTATATAAGTCATGAGTACTAATAGAAGTAATGTGAAACAGTATTAACATCATTTTATTTTAACAATTCTACTTAACCTAATCAATTCATCTAAGCATGTAGATCTACAACAGGAAAGTTACTTATCGTATAAGAATGCCCATACAAACTTATAAGTTAAGGATCGGCTCAACAGTAAAGTAACTCATCGTATAAGACAACCCATACAAACTTATACGATGAGGATCTTGTGTATGCAATGCAATGTAATGATATGAATGCAATGCAATGACTCACCCATGTTCATGCACATGCAACTGCTATGTCAACACAGACTTGTAGTTCCCACTTTTCGAGCAGGTATCGGACATTTCAGGCATCAACCGTCGTGGCCAGGCGGTGACAGTGGAGCGGGCTTATCCACTACTAGGCGGGCATCCACACTACCAAACCTAGGCCTCCATATGCCTCAATGCTAAGAACACAATAGCGGAGCTCCTATGCGTACTATGGCCCAACGGGAGTCTCGGGTAGATGTGCACCGAGAACCAAGCCCCAAACTGGCCTATGTTGTGACCAAGAAGGAGCCTCACAAAAAACACGAGGACTAAGACCAACAGTTCACCTTGCACGGAAGGAGCCCCGGGAAGTGAGCATCAAGGACCAAGCCCAACCGCCTAAAGTCTATATGTCAACTCCCGTCGTTGTGATGACTGGCGAGCCCGTAGACCTGCCACACTATCTTTAACCCAGGATTGCGACACCGCGTGTTGACTCACAACGCAAGCAATTCCACATCATCGTGGCACGGAAGGAGCCTTGGAAAAAGCATGAGGACCAAGCCCAACCGTCCACTTGGCATGGAAGGAGCCTCGGGAATGAACACCGAGGACCAAGCCCAACCTTCCACTTATGTCTCTTCTCAGCACTTCCAACCCAATGCGATCAAACCTCCGCACATACACCCTTCCACAATCTCCGTGCCCCAAAGTACACACAGGATCATACTTTGTGAAAGATTTTTTCACATATTCATCTTCGAAGACCACGACCATTTGTTCATAACAATCATTACCAATTATATATAGCATGATCAAGACAAGCTCATCATTATTCAACACATTTCCACTTACGAGTTCGTTTTCCATAATTCACATTTTTAAATCTTTCCTAGCATACCAACCCATTAGTCCATTGATTCTCTAACCTTCAACGCATAACCTCGATCAAGTACAATCATCTACATCATTTGTTCACTAGGGATCTATCCAAAAATGTCATTAACATATTTCACCTCAATCATTTATAGTCTAAATACCACAGACATTAACGTTACTGTACTATGATCCCTCTACCAATACAAAACAAACACAAGAAAGTACATGTGCAGGAATGGTTACTGTATAGTAGTTTCAAATAGAGATTCTTGAGGCTATAGGAATCCGGTGAAGGCATATAATGCATCATTCGAAAGATATTTCCAAGGGCTATGACTTTCGTGTTTAGTCAAAAACCCATATCTGGCTGCATCGTACCCGAAAATGTCCTCAAATGCTGATGCGCGGAGAAAATAGATTTCAGCGTGCATCTTAAAGTAGATCAGACGACATCGGATCGTCTTCTTCCTTCAACCAGACTTTCTAACAACATCCTGAATTTCTCCTCCCTTAATCACCCTCATAAGGCCACTTCTCTTCACGAAACCAGCCCCATCTTCACATAGGAGGAAGGAAAGGTTGAAGACTCAAATACATAGGAAACAAGTCCTTGCATGGCCTTTTCCTAGAAATCTTCTTCTCACAAATCAAGACTCTTTTGAGTGTATATCTCTCCTAGGAATAACTAAAGATCTAGCACCAAGGGAGAGGGTAGGAAGCTCACCTCATTTCCGGCATTTCCACCATTTCCGGCCATGGATCTGGTCACACTTCTTGACGGCATCTTCTTCCCACTGGTTGGCGTTCATGCTTCACAGGAAGAGAATTGGTTCCAGCACCTTTTTCCTCTCCAAAATTTCTTACAGCAAGGCTTGGAAGTAAAACAAGAAACGGCTACGGTTTTCTCCTTTTTCATATGAGAGGTTGGGTAACTGCATAGCCACGTGTCGGCCTGTCATTGGACTGCCAATCAACTCAATAAATGACTCCCTTCGAAACGACACGGCCAAAAAATTCGCCAAAACCTGAAATTGGACTACACAGGTAGTGACACGCCTGTGTCACTACCCGTGTCCTGCTCGGGATGAATATGGTCGACGATTCCCGATCTCCGCTCAATGGATCGTCGAGCTACATGGACACACACGGGTAGGGACACGCCCGTGTAACTACCCGTGTCCTACTTATGAGAAACACGGTCGACGATTCGTCAATCTCCGCTCGACGAATCGTCGAACTGTTGCATAGACTGACACGGGTAGAGACATGCCCGTGTCCATACCCATGTCCTGCTTGGGAGAAAGACGATCAACGATTAGTCGATCTCCGCTCGACGAATTTTCGAGCTGCAGGATGGATAGACATGGGTCGAGACACGCCCATGTCCATACACGTGTCCTGCTTCAGAGGGACATGGTCGACAGTGTTAGTCGAGCTCTGCTCGATGAATACATACACATAGGTAGGGACACGCCTGTGTCTCTACCTGTGTCCTTCTCTGGACATTTCACAAAGAAGACGCGAAGACACCAGAGAACCACACAGGTATGGACACGCCCATGTCACTAATCGTGTCCTACTCTCGACCTACCTCACCTCTCTTACTCGAGTGCAAGCCTAACTTCCAGCACTCCTTGAGCCCAATAAGTTCTCCTGACTTAAAAGTGCGCAAAAGTGGGCCTAGCGCGAATTAGTACGTTACAAATCCTATAAACAAAATAAAAGGTTTCATCCCCGAAATCAGGCTAAGGCTATGGGGAGGGAAGAGCATGAAATAAAATCAATTTATGCCTTTAAAATTACCTCGATGAAACAACTCCAGGTAGCGCTTTTGTATCAAGTCCACTGGCTCACATGTATACTCCTCATTCCCATGGTTAGACCGTAACACCTTTACCAAAGGAACGCTCTTGCAGCACAAAATACTTGTCTCATTGTGTACTATCAGCACCGGCTCTAGTCAAACAGATCTACTGGTTGCTACTGCTCCATCAATGGCAGGAATATGTTGGTCGGGCCTCAATAGCCCCTTCCGAAGAGACGACACATGAACATGTCATGAAGGTTCTCCAGCTCCGGCGGTAACTCCAACTGATAGGACAAAGGGCCAATTATTTCCAATACAGTATAAGGCCCAATGTACCTTGGGCTGAGCTTCTTCACTCCACGTACTCGTGTTACTCCATGCATCGGTCAGATCTTCAGGAACACTATGTCGCCCACTTGGAATTCTACCATCCGGTGCTTTATATTAAAATATTTAGCTTGTCGACTTTGAGCCTCAAGCATGAGGTCCCATATTAGTCTAACAACCACATCAGTATCATTGATGTACTCGATTCCTAAGACCTTCGGTTCTTCATCTTGCAACCACAACAAGGGGGTTCTACACCTTCTTCCGTAAAGGGCTTCATGGGGTTCCATCCCGATGCTCGCATGGTGATTGTTGTTATAGGAGAATTCCACAAGGGGTAAGAGACTTTCCCACAGCTCCCCTCTATCCAACACACACAGTCTCAGTAGGTTTTCCAATATTTTGATGGTCATCTCAGTCTGCCCGTCCGTCTGAGGATGAAATATCGTGCTAAAGGTAAGGTACGAACCCAAATACGCCTGTACAGCCTTCCACTCTTTAGAAGTAAAATGACCATCCCGATCAGAAATGATTGTCTTTGGCACACCATGGTACCGTACAAATTGTTCCACAAGGAGACGTACCAAAACATCCACATGAGCCTCTTTCTTCATAGGGATGAACCTGGCTACTTATGTCAGGCGATCAATGATCACCCACACCGAATCATTCCCTGAGTGTGAGCGAGGTAACCCCTTGATGAATTCCATTGAGATATCCTCAAACTTCAACTCGGGGATGGGCAATGACTGTAATAATCCACCGGGGCTCTTACATTCTGGCTTCACCCTTTGACCGGCCTCGCAATGTGTAACAAAATATCTGACGTCTTTCTTCATTCTTGGCCAACACATTGTCTTCCGCAAGTCGGCGTACTTCTTGGCAATCCCAGGATGCACTAAATACTGAGTGCAATGTGCCTCTCTCAAGATATCTTCTCGAATTTTAATGCCTTTGGGAATGTAAAGCTGGCGGCGAAAATAAACGGGGTCGTCTTTTAATGTATACTCTTTGGTGGATCCACCCTCAACTGACTTAATCATGAGGGCCAGAGCAACACCTTTTCCTTGCTCAGCCCAGATATCACAGACAATGCTCATCGCGATTAGATACTCTGCATACCCTTTCGATTGGTCTTTATATACCAGGGTAATCTCCATCTCTTCAAGCATCCGAGCTAACTCCATACTCATCAATCGGGACTCAGAGCTCAAGTCTGGTTCTTTTCTACTCAATGCATCTGCCACCAAGTTCGTTTTTCCGGGGTGGTAGTTCAAGGTGAACTCATAATCGCACAAAAACTCTAACCACCGTCGTTATCTCAAATTAAGTTCCTTCTGAGTGTGAACATACTTTAGATTTTTGTGATCCGAAAATATCTCGCAATGGACTCCATATAGGTACTGTCTCCAAACTTTCAGAGCGAATACCATTGCCCCCAATTCTAAATTGTGAACTGGATAGTTGAGTTCATGCTTCTTTAGTTGTCTTGTGGCATAAGCAATTACATGACCGTGCTGCATCAGTAGCGCTCCCATCCCCTGATAAGATGCATCCATGTAAACTTGAAATCCTTCCTTCTCAGAAGAAAGTTATAGGATGGGGGCGGAGGTAAGTCTATCTTTCAGCTCCTGGAATGCAGCTTCACACTGGGGTGTCCACTCATATGGCACACCTTTCTTTGTCAGAGTAGTAAGAGGAAGGGCAATCTTTGAGAATCCCTTTACGAACTTGCGATAGTACCCTTCAAGTACAAGGAAGCTCCGCTCATCGGTCGCTGACTTTAAGGGCGACCATTCCTTCACGGCATGTAGTTTGGCTGTATCCACAGCTAGTCTAGCCCCACTGATTACATGGCCCAAGAAGGCAACTTCTTGGAGCTAGAATTCGCACCTGCTGAACTTAGCAAAAAAGGCGTGCTCTTTTAGCTTCCTCAGTACCATGGTCAGATGTTCAACATGCTCTTGCTCTGTCTTTGAGTAGACTAGAATGTCATCAATGAAAATGATGGTGAAGATATCTAAATAATGCTCGAACACTTTGTTCATCAAACTCATGAAAGCTGAAGGGGCAATTGTGAGCCCAAAAGACATCACGGTGAACTCGTACAAACCGTACCTTTAGGTAAAAGCCATTTTCTGAATGTCCTCCTCTTGTATCCTCAACTGGTAATACCCCGAGAGCAAATCCAACTTGGAGAAACAATGCGCTCCTACCAATTGATCAAACAACTCGTCGATCCGGGGTAGCGGATAAGTGTTCCGCACCATCAGCCGATTGTGCTCCTGATTATCTATGGATAATCGCAAGGTTCCATCCATCTTCTTAACGAACAGAACAGGGGCTCCCCAAGGTGATGAGCTGGGGCGAACAAACCCTGATTCCACTAGTTCTTGCAACTGAACTCTAAACTCTGCGAGTTCCTTCAGGGCCATTCGGTAAGGGGTCCTGGAGACGGGTTTGGCACCCGGCACCAAATTTATATGAAAATCAACCTCTCTATGCGGGGGTAATCCTGGTAGTTTCTCAGGAAATACCTCGGGAAAGTCTCACACTACTCGCATATCCTTCATATCTACCTTCATCTCTTTCAGTTCAAAGAATATCATGCGAACTTCTTCCCCCCTCATGTGAGCGTTCAAGGTCTGAATCGAAGATAATAATAAACGAGATGCGAATTTAATACCTTGAAAGACGACATCGGTTTCCCGATGTCTCAAGTAAATTTGCTTCTCCGCGCAATCAATTATTGCATAGTGCCAATCCAACCACGCCATGCCCAGAATAAGATCGAATTCTGGCATTCTCAAAACAGTGGTAGGGGTATCAAATGTCTTTCCCCCAATGTGTATCTCGAATTCGCACTTGGCGGTTGCCATCATCTCAAAGCCATCTGGGAGGAAAACTCTCCGAGCAATACCAGTGAAGTATTGCACCCTTTCTAGGTCTTTAACAAAGTCTGCCGACACAAATGAGCGTGTGGCATCAGGATCAAATAGATTATAGGCCGATTTCTCACTAACCATTACGCTCAAGTATCAAATATTGTAAAGGTTCAGGCCAGATTCCTAGAATAACATAGGAAGACTAAGGACGAATGCTTATAACATGTGAATTTCTTCCTTATAGTACTCGTCCTGAAGCTGGGTCCTGCTTCCATTACTAATTCAGCGGGTCTCTTAACACTTGTCTGAACGTCAAAAAGATTCACTCCCAACCACATTACGATATCTATTATCTCAGCCAAACTCAAGTCTGCTATAAACAAAAGTGGTTGTCCTAGGGAATCTGTCATGTCTACTACTCCGCTAGATTCAAAATCCGTTGTAAACAAAAGTGCTTGTCCTAGTGGGTCTCGCAAGACTTTATACAACAGTTTTACATACCTGCGATCATCCAAACTTTAGGAGGTCGGCATATAAAGGTACGAACCTAAGGTCAGGTTGGCTAATCGAAAGGTCAAAATTAGACGTGCTTATTGTGAATTACATATGGGAACACCACTGCTTCTGCTAAGTCAGTTTGTCCCCAAACAGACTAATCGAACGGGTGTGGCACCATTGTTGAATGACTTCTTTAGTTAAGGATCGTAGCAAGCTGATACCATTTGTAAGCCCCCCTCCAGGAACACAAAACACGGCACGAGGGGAGTCTTATGCCCAGAACAGACGCCTTGCGGTGGCACCAAAGAATGTGTTGGTTTGCACCACAAGAATCCTATTCTGCCGACCATAAACAATATCATCCAATGCCAACCCGTCCAAGAATATAAAACAGAAGTCAATCCACACATAAGCAATAAAAGTCCAAATAAAGTACCTCAAATATAAGAAGCTATAACAAGCTTCTAAAGTACCAGAGTACTAGTTCAACTTGCCCAAAGGGCTATATCATTAAACTATAAACTCACATCTGTCACTGACGGTATCGAAGGAACTGTTCCTTTAGGCCCTATCGTACTGGCCTGGCTGTCCTGCTGTATGACCTACTGATGTCCTGTCGGCGTGGTTTCCTCCTAAAAAGGAGGACGTAGCAACCATTAGTCAAAAAGACCAAATGGATATCACATCCGCTCCCCCGGCGACTCCTCGGCACCGGGCAAAGAAAGGAACAAGGGATCAATATATTTATATAAGCAGTAGAACAAGAAAGTGGAGTAATTATATAAGTCATGAGTACAAGTAGAAGAAATGTAAAACAGTATTAGCAGCATTTTATTTTAACAATTCTACTCAAGCTATATCAATTCATCTAAGCTTGTAGATCTATAATAAGAAAGTAACTTAACTTATAAGAATGCCCATACAAACTTATAAGTTAAGGATCGGCTCAACAGTAAAGTAACTCATCGTATAAGAGTGCCAATACAAACTTATACGATGAGGATCTTGTGTATGCAATGCAATGTAATGATATTAATGCAATACAATGAATCACCCACGTTCATGCACATGCAACTGCTATGTCGACAAAGACTTGTAGTTCCCACTTTTCGAGCAGGTAGCTAATCTCTCAGGCGCCAACCGTCGTGACCAGGCGGTGACAGTGGAGCGGGCTTTTCCACTACTAGGCGGGCATCCAGACTTCCAAACCTACGCCTTTGTACGCCTCAATGCTAAGAATACAACAGCGGAGCTCCCAAGCATATTACGGCCTAGCAGGAGTCTCGGGTAGACGTGCACCGATAACCAAGCCCCGAACTGGCCTATGTTATGAGCCGGAAGGAGCCTCGGAAAAAACACTAGGACCAAGCCCAACATTTCACTTGTCACGAAAGGAGCCCGGGGAAGTTAGAATCGAGGACAAAGCCCAATCGCCCAAAGTCTATCTGTCAACTCCCGTCAGTGTGACGACTGGTGGGCCCGTAGACCAGCCACAATATCCTTAATCCAGGATTGAAACATCGCGTGTCGACTCACACCGCATGAAATTCCACATCATCATGGCACGGAAGGAGCCTTGGAAATAGCACGAGGACCAAGCCCAACCGTCCACTAGGCACGGAAGGAGCCTCGGGAATGAACACCGAGGAACAAGCCCAACTGTCCACTTATGTCTCTTCTCAGCACTTCCAACCCAATGCGATCAAACCTCCGCACTTACCCCCTTCCACAATCCCCGTTCCCCAAAGTACACACGGGTTTATATTCTGTGTAAGATTATTTTGCATATTCATCTTCGAAGACCACGACCATTTGTTCGTAACAATCATTACCAATTATATACAGCATGATCAAGCCAAGCTCATCATTATTCAACACATTTCCACTAACAAGTATGTTTTCCATAATTCACATATTTAAATCTTTCATACCATACCAACTCATCAATCCATTCATTTTCTAACCTTCACCACATAACGTTGATCAAGTACAATCATCTACATCATTTGTTCACTAGGGATCTATCTAACAATTGTCATTAACATATTTCACCCAAATCATTTATAGTATAAAAACCACAAACATTAACATTACTATACTATGATCCCTATACCAATACAAAACAAACACGGGAAAGTACATGTGCAGGAATGGTTATTGTACAACAGTTTCAAACGAAGATTCCTGACGCTACAGCAATCCGGTGAAGGAGTCTGATTACTCATTGGAAAGGTATTTCCAAGGGCTGCGACTTTCATGTCTAGTCGAATACCCAGATCTGGCTGTATCGTACCCGAAAATGGACTCGAAGGCTGCTGCGTGCAGAAAACAAATTTCTGCGTGCATCTTAAAGCAGATCGGATGACATCGGATCGTCGTCTTCCTTCAACCAGACATTCTAACAATGTCCAGAATTTCTCCTCCCTTATTCACCCTCATAAGGCCACTTCTCTTCACGAAACCATCCCCCATCTTCACATAGGAGGAAGGAGAGGTTGAAGACTCAAATACCTAGGTCATAAGTCCTTGCATGGACTTTTCCTAGAAATCTTCTTCTCACAAATCAAGACTATTTTGAGTCAATATCTCTCCTAGGAATAAATAGAAATCTAGCACCAAGGGAGAGGGTATGAAGCTCACCTCATTTCTGGCATTTCCACCATTTCCATCCATGGATCTTGTCACCCTTCTTGGTGGCATCTTCTTCCCGCTGGTTGGTGTTCGTGCTTCACAGGAAGAGAATCGGTTCCAGCACCTTCTTTCTCTCTAGAAATTTCTTTCAGCAAGACTTGGAAGGAAGACTAGAAACGGCTAGGTTTTCTCCCTATTCATATGAAAGGTTGGGTAATTGTATGCCATGTGTCGGTCTGTCATTGGACCACCAATCAACTCAGTAAATGACTCCCTTCGAAAAGACGCGGCCGAAAAATTAGCCAAAACCCGATATTGGAGTATACGGGTATTGACACGCCCGTGCCACTACCCGTATCCAGCACGGGATGAACGTGGTCGACGATTCCCGATCTCCGCTCGACGGATCGTCGAGCTGCATGGACACACACGGGTAGGGACACGCCCGTGTCACTACCCGTGTCCTACTCAGGAGAAACAAGGTCGATGATTTGTCGATCTCTGCTCGATGAATTGTCGAGATATTGCATGGACTGACACGGGTAGAGACACTCCCGTATCCATACCCGTGTCCTGGTCGGGAGAAACACGGTCGACAATTCGTCAATCTCCGCTCGATGAAATGTCGAGCTACAGCATGGACAGACACGGGTAGAGACACGACTATGTCCATACCTATGTCCTGCTCGGGAGGGACAAGGTCGACAGTGTTAGTCGAATACATACACACAGGTAGGGACATGCCCGTTTCTATACCCATGTCCTTCTCTGGACATTTCACAAAGAAGACGTAAATACACCAGAGAACTACATGGGTATGGACACGCCTGTGTTACTACCCGTATCCTACTCTGGACCTACCTCACCTCTCTTACTCGAGTGCAAGCCTAACTTCCAGCACTCCCTGAGCCCCAGTCAACTCTCCTGACTCAAAAGTGAGCACAAGGGTGCCTAGAGAGAATTCAGGCGGTACATCATTGATAACTCTAATTTTATACATATTTTTATATAGTTTTTTATTTAATAATTAATTAGTTTTAAATATATTCTATAATTTTATTATCTAAATTTCCTTATTTTCTTATGTTAGGATCAATATGGGCTGCAAATATCAATATGGAGTATAAAGGATTGATCAGGAGACAAAACTGGACAAAGCTGAAAAAATTGCAAAGTACACGCCCATGTCATAGGCGTGACCACCATGCCACTGGCGTGACATCAAGGCGTGACCCCGGCGCGTGCTCTAGAGCTCAATTGCACGTCATTTAAATGTACATGCCCATTAGTCATGGGCGTGACCATGCTAACACGAGCGTGTCCACCAGGTGTGACACAGTGATGATGATCCAGACTCCCATCTGCATCAGATTAAATTGATACGCCCTAACACGGGCGTGACATGTTGGTCACGGGCGTGAAGCATAGCCGTGATATCCTGTCATGCCAAATTAAAGCTTCAGTTCCAAGATCTGGCGGTTTTGCAAGACACGCCCCAGATTACGGGCGTGACCAAGGGGCGTGACGCCTCCATCAACTACAATTTACTCCCGCCCTTTTCAGCTTCCCGCCGTTTTCCAGAAATAGCCTTGGCATGCCCTAGGTCACGGGCGTGACTTAGGGGTGTGACCCGTCAGATAACAAATTTTGGCGGTTTCTCCTCCAACGTTCCCGAGGTTTCAAGACGACGGTTCCGAGCCTGATACGCCCTAGGTCACGGGCGTGACCAAGGGCGTGACCAACCAACAATTTTTCCTATAAATTGCAGACAACTTCAGATGCTCAGGGGTCAAATTTTGGGAGTTGAAGTCTTGTAATTTGCTTTTCTAAATTGCTATATTTTCCATTTCTTAGATTAGTTTTGCTTAAGTTTCAATTCAAGTTGTATTTTACTTTCATTATGTCTTCCCCTACCTTAACTTGTATTATCCCAATGGTGATGAGTAGCTAATTTCATTAAGCACTTGATCACGATAAAGCTTGAAATAAAATAAACTCTTACTTTTTTTATCAAATGTCTTGTTCTTAATCTTGCTCACTTACGATTTATCTTTGATTTATATTTCGTCGAATTCATATTTTGCGTATATGTTTTTCAATCTAAGATCCGTATCCTAAATGACCGAGAGGTTGTGGATACGAGAAGATCACTAAAAGATTAAAGGAGTTGCATGCACTCCTCGAGAGAGGATGACATAAATCCTCCGGATTGGAGTCAAATCCAATAGAGTGGTTCCCCGCCTAAAGCAAGCTTAGGGGTTTCGACTAACCGAGAGGTCTTAATCGATCAACCTATGGTTAGTCAAAAGCATGAGCTCGAGAGAGACGCTTTTGTACTAAGGAACTTCCACGGTCGAGTGAGTAATTTAAGAGCTCGCATTACTTTATTTTCAAGAAGGTTTATTTTAGTCCAATTGGATTCTAGATCAAGTTCTAGCTTCCCCAAAATCTGATGTCGCTGCCCCTCCGGCACTACTTGATGACGATCCAGTTGTCGAGGCTCTACAACATAAAGACCTTCGGAGCCGTGATAACGCTAACGGACGACGCCGCTACAACCTCCGCCCGCGGCGTGCTACCCTCACTTGAAGACTATTTTAATTAATTTGTCATGCTTTATTATTTTATGTGTGAATATAAAATTATTACAATCTTGGTTAATAATTTTATATTCATTTGTGACTTGTAATCTTTAATTATTTTCTGCAAACTTTTTGGTGTGTATGTAACCGCCTGGATGGATGAGATTTCATCTCCATCATGGACGGTTGGATCTCTTTTGTAACTCTTATTTAAAGGAGGCTATTATGTGTATGTAACCGCCCGGATGGATGAGATTTCATCTCCATCATGGACGGTTGGATGTCTTTTGTAACTCCTATTTAAAGGAGGCTATTATGATGAGTTATGGGAATGAAAAGAAAACCTAAAAACCCCCCTTTGAAGAATTCGGCCACCATGGAGAGAGTCCATTAGCCGCCCCCCCCCCCCTTTGGTGTGAAGCCAAGCCTTGCCTCCTCCATCCCCGTTCGGTGCGACTCCGGCGTGGCTTCCTTTCGGTGCGACTCCAAGGAAGAAGGTTGCAGCCCATTCGGTGTGAAGCCGGTGGATCCGTGGAGAGAGTGATTCTCCCACCTTATCTTGTGGGATTGTTGTTCTTGGTTGGGTAACTTCTTCCCCTTAGAGATTCTTGCTTTAGATTTTGTGGAGGTTTTTTCAAACCGTTTCTTCCATGATTTTTAAATACGTCGCTTGCAAATTCCGATTTCGATTTCGTTCTTATTGAACCTCTTGTGATCCGGATTGGGTAGATCCGTTGCGAGAGCGAGACTTGGCCTAGCCTTGACTTGCCCTCCAAGATTGGCACATTTTGGTGTTAACAAGGGAGTTAATCACAACTCGAACTCGACCGCCTATTGAAGTTTTCCGCCGCTCCGAAAATAAATTATTGCTGCGTTGAAATGGCTCAAGTTGGTACAATAGATGCTTGTGTAGGTGCGGTGACTTGTGTGCTTGTTGGAGAGGTAGGTCCTAAGGACGTTGTATCGAGTCCGGCAATTTTCTCTTTAGGATTTGGGAGCAAACCCGACCCCTTTTCGCTCGCTTTTTGGTCGGAGCCCTCCCCTTTGGTTTTATTTCTTGTGATAATATTTTCCATTAGCGTATTTGGGCACGAATCACGGTCACCCCTACATCAATTTGGTATCAGAGGCGGTCGTTTCAACTCCCACGTTGCAAACATCCTCTCTACGTTTCTTGTTGCCCGATCGGATCTAAAAAAAATCAAAAATTATTTTCTGTGGTCTGCCAATAGCGGGCTGAAATCTTTATTTTTCAGCAAAATTTCAAAAAACAATTTTTTAACGATCCACGTGTTCCTCACATCAGGAAAATATAAAAATATATTATTTTCAGTATAGCTACAGCCCTAGGAAAAATCACCTTTCCAAAATTTCCTAGACCTGAATGCGCACTAGGCACGGATCCGATTACGCGACACCGTCTACGTCTAGGATGGCTGCGAACGAGCATGGGGATCCCAACACCGAGGCCATAGCAGGGCTACGTAACGAAATGACGGAGCTTAGAAACATGTTGGCACAGATCCTGCAAAATTAAGCAAGGCCACCCCCGCCACCCATTAATGTTGAGTAGCCCAACCGGCGCCAACAAACTCCTGAGTCGGATTCCGATGAGTACTCTCCCCGAGTGACCCCTCGAGAACACCGCCACGATCGTGCTTACGATATCACTAGGGCCATTAAAATTGACGCCCCCACTTATGATGGCATGGGAGATCCCCAGATCTTCCTTACTTGGGTGGTGGATATGGAGTGCTACTTCGATTGGCACACCCTTACGGACCATCAAAAGGTCCAAGTTGCCAGGATGAAGCTAACGGGACGTGCCAAAACTTATTGGCTGAATGAAGAGCGTAGGCTAGGAACCGGGAACGGGGTCCCACTTATTGGATGGGCCGTGATGAAGAACATGTTGACCGATCAGTACGTTCCCGCGTACCATCGGACACAGATGTTCGACGAGCTTGCCACTCTACGGCAGGGCTCCAATTCGTTAGCTGAGTATATGGGAGAACTGAAGGATCGTATGGTGCGTTGTGATTTGAGGGAGATCCCCGAGGTCACCCTATCCAGATTTCGTAAGGGGCTTCATCGCGATATTCAGCGGAAGCTCTTATGATATGGTCATACGGATCTGAACACGACATTTAATGCCGCCCTCGACATCGAAAAGCACTTAGCCTCTAAGGCTCACTCCCGGTATTCCCATGCGAAGGGAAAGTCCACAGCTGGAGCCTCTTCCTCCACATATCAGGATAAAGGGAAGTTTCGGTCTGCCGAGTCAAAGTCTGTCGTGATTACTGCTAGGAACGGCAAGAATCCTGCGAGTGAGTGTGTCCCTATAGGGAAGGTTAGTAAGCCTAACACTACTTGTTACTCTTGCGGCATTCAAGGCCACTATGCCTTTGAATGCCCAACGAAGACTAAAGTCATAGCCCTTCTAGAGTCGACTACCGACCTTGCTGATTTCGTTTATGAGGCTGCTGAGGAGAGTGACCCAGAAGGGGTCCCAAGCGATTTAGAGGATGAACACCCCGTTATGGTGATGCGTTGTATCTTGACCACCCCTCGTCCGTTAGATGACTGGAAAAGGACTAGTATATTTTCCGTGATCTTTAAGAGTGGCGAGAAGTTGTGCAAGTTGATCATTGATAGTTGTAGTTGTGTAAACGTCATCTCTGAGAATGCTGTTACACGTATGTCCTTGACTACGCAGCCCCACCCGGCTCCCTATCAGGTAGCCTGGATTAATAAGGTTACCGTCCCGGTCACCAAGCGTTGCCTTGTACCTCTCTCGATCAAATCCTATACTGACGAGGTGTGGTGCGATGTCCTTCCAATGGACGCTTGTCACATGTTATTGGGCCGCCCTTGGCTTTACGACCGTGACGTGACACACATTGGAAGGGCCAACACATATGAGTTTAAATTCAATGGCAAGGTCATTACGTTGAGACCGACCGTCCCGAAAGAGCCAGTAGCTTTGTCTAAGGACACCAGTGTTCCAGTCGAGAGGAAAACGTTGAGTCTTGTGGGAAGAAAAGAGTTTGTGAAGGATCCCTTTCTTGACGGGATGATGTACGCTCTGGTTCTTATGATTGCGAAAGGGGATACGAGAGCATTGGATGAGTTGCCTAGAGAGTTACGGGAATTGTTGGATGAGTATAAGGACGTGTAACTGGATGAGCTGCCTTCGGTATTACAACCGCTTAGGAATATACAACATGCTATAGACCTTATCCCCGACTCCTCCTTACCGAACCAGCCCCACTATAGGCTTCACCCCGCCGCCCATAAGGAGTTACAGACCCAGATCGAGGATTTGATGAAAAAGGGGTTCATTAGGACTAGTATGAGTCCATGTGCGGTACCGGCCCTTCTTGCCCCCAAGAAGGATGGTACGTGGAGAATGTGTGTTGATAGCCGTGCCATCAACAAGATTACCATCAAATATAGATTTCCTATTCCGCGATTAGATGACCTCCTAGATGTCTTATCTGGCGCCACCATTTTTTCAAAGTTAGATTTGCGGAGTGGCTATCACCAGATCAGGATCCGTGAGGGGGACGAGTGGAAGACAGCATTTAAGTCCAAGGATAGGTTATACGAGTGGCTTGTGATGCCCTTTGGGCTATCCAACGCCCCCAGTACCTTCACCCGGATGATGACCCATGTCTTTCAGCCTTACATGGGGAAGTTTGTGGTCGTCTATTTTGATGACATTTTAGTCTTTAGTACCACCACTGCTGAGCACGTCTCCCACATGAGATCGGTTCTTTCCACCCTGCGGAAGGAAACCTTATACCTTAATCTCAAGAAATGCACATTCTATGTCACTGAAGTGGAATTCTTAGGCTATATAGTCGGTTCGGAAGGCATTAGAGTTGACCCTAATAAGGTTAAGGTCATGAGGGATTGGCCCCAACCGACCACATTACGAGAGATGCGAAGTTTCCATGGGTTAGCTACTTTTTACCACCGTTTTATTAAAGACTTTAGTAGCATTATGGCCCCCATTAGTGATTGCATGAAGAAAGGTGAGTTCACCTGGACAAGGTCCGCCGCTACTGCTTTCCAACGCATTAAGGAACTTATGACTGAGGCACCTGTCCTACATCTACCTGACTTCAATAAGGTCTTTAAGCTTACGTGTGACGCTTCTGGCATAGGAATAGGAGGTGTTTTGAGTCAGGAAGGGCACCCTGTGAGTTATTTTAGTGAGAAGTTAGCGGGCGCCAAATTGAATTACTCGAATTACGATAGGGAGTTTTATGCCGTCATTAGATGTCTGCACCATTGGAGGCACTATCTCCTCTCTAAGGAGTTTGTGATCCTCTCCGATCACGAGGCACAGCGGTTCATCAATGGCCAACATAAAATCAGCTCGCGACAAGCTAAGTGGGTATCTTTCCTACAGGGTTACACTTTTAACCTCAAACACCTTAAAGGAGCTGACAATCGAGTCGCGAATGCTCTTAGTCGCCTGACCCTGTTACTCACCACTATGGAGGTTAACGTGGTAGGATTCGAGGGAATCAAGGATGAGTACGCCACATGTCCAGACTTTCAGGATGCATATTTGTCTACCCAAGATAGCTCCCCCACGATTATATCTGCGTTCGTCATTAAGGATGGCTACCTATTTAGGCATGGGAAGTTATGTATCCCGCAGTCATCGCTACGCCTTCATATCATCTGGGAATTGCATAGTGGGGGGTTGAGTGGTCATTTCGGTCGGGATAAGACCATTACGTTAGTTGAGGAGAAATTCTATTGGCCAAAACTTAAGGCAATGGTGGGACGGGTAGTTAGTAGTTGTCATACCTGTCAGGTATCCAAGGGCACCAAGACCAACGTAGGATTATATACGCCCCTGCCTATCCCTTCCACGCCATGGGAAGACGTGAGTATGGATTTTGTTCTACGCCTACCCACCAGCTTATGTCGTCACGATTCTATTTTTGTTGTGGTGGATAGATTCTCTAAAATGGCATATTTTATTCCTTGCGCTAGAACCAACGACGCATCTCACATTGCCAAATTATATTTTAAGGAAGTAGTTAGTCACCGGGGAGTGCCGAAGACAATAGTCTCGGATAGAGATGTTAAGTATACGAGCTATTTTTGGAAAACACTTTGGGTCTTGATGGGTACCAAGTTATTGTTTTCCTCAGCCTATCACCCTCAGACCGATGGGCAAACAGAGGTAGTCAATCGGAGCCTAGGAAGCCTCCTTAGATGCCTAGTGAGCGATCACAAAGGTACGTGGGATCTTCTTCTTACCCACGCCCAGTTGGCCTATTATAATTCCAAAAACCGGTCCACTGGTCTGTCTCCAAATGAGATAGTTCACGGGTACAAGGCCCCTGTGCCTCTTGACTTGGTTCCTTTGCCCCCAACATACAAGACAAGTCAATTTGCACAATCCTTCGCCCAACATTTTCATGACCTACATGCACATATACGAGCTACCTTGACTGCTCAATACGAGTCTTATCAGTCGTACGCTAATCTACATAGGAGGGTGTCGCACTTCAACGTCGGCGATTTGGTCCTAGTCCGGTTAGTTCCCGAACGCTTGCCATCTGGCACCGTTAAAAAGTTGGCACCAAAGCGCGCCGGCCCTTTTCGAATTATAAAGAAACTAGGTGACAACGCTTTCGTGTTGGATTTGCCAGCTGATTGGGGTATCTCCCCTATTTTTAATGTCTCGGATTTGACGCCGTTTGTTTCTCCTCCACCTGAGTTGAATTCTTTGTCGCCTTCTCCCTCCACTAAAATTTCTACTGGGTTGGGGAGTGGTAGTTCGGATGATCTCTCTCTTTCGGTCCCCGCAGGTATAACATCGGATGGTACGTTGCCTTCTTTTTTCCCTACTGCTGACATGTTTCCCATGTTTCCGAAGACATTTCGCACTCCAGATATGATACTTGCTGGTGAGCCACTTACCACTCCTGATGGTGCTACCTACCGCTTCCTCATCCGTTGGCGTGACCGCCGCCCTTCAGATGATTCACGGGTACTTGCGACAGAGCTTCAACGTTTGGATGCCGAGCTTCTCCGCCGCTATCTCTCGGACCACGCATCGGAGATACGTGATTTTGAGTGGGTGAGGATTGATGTCGCTGGCCCTCCGCCACTACTTGATGACGATCCAGTTGCCGAGGCTCTACAACATAAAGACCTTCGGAGCCGTGATGACGCTAACGGATGACGCCGCTACAACCTCCGCCCGCGGCGTGCTACCCTCACTTGAAGACTATTTTAATTAATTTGTCATGCTTTATTATTTTATGTGCGAATATAAAATTATTCCAATCTTGGTTAATAATTTTATATTCATTTGTGACTTGTAATCTTTAATTATTTTCTGCAAACATTTTGGTGTGTATGTAACCGCCTGGATGGATGAGATTTCAACTCCATCATGGACGGTTGGATCTCTTTTGTAACTCCTATTTAAAGGAGGCTATTATTTGTATGTAACCTCCCGGATGGATGAGATTTCATCTCCATCATGGACGGTTGGATCTCTTTTGTAACTCCTATTTAAAGGAGGCTATTATGATGAGTTATGGAATGAAAAGAAAACCTAAAAACCCCCCTTTGAAGAATTCGGCCACCATGGAGAGAGTCCATTAGCCGCCCCCCCCCCCCTTTAGTGTGAAGCCAAGCCTTGCCTCCTCCATCCCCGTTCGGTGCGACTCCGGCGTGGCTTCCTTTCGGTGCGACTCCAAGGAAGAAGGTTGCAGCCCATTCGGTGTGAAGCCGGTTGATCCGTGGAGAGAGTGATTCTCCCACCTTATCTTGTGTGATTGTTGTTCTTGGTTGGGTAACTTTTTCCCCTTAGAGATTCTTGCTTTAGATTTTGTGGAGGTTTTTGCAAACCGTTTCTTCCGTGATTTTTAAATACGTCGCTTGCAAATTCCGATTTTGATTTCATTGTTATTGAACCTCTTGTGATCCAGATTGGGTAGATCCGTTGCGAGAGCGAGACTTGGCCTAGCCTTGACATGCCCTCCAAGATTGGCACATTTTGGTGTTAACAAGGGAGTTAATCACAACTCGAACTCGACCGCCTATTGAAGTTTTCCGCCGCTCCGAAAATAAATTATTGCTGCGTTGAAACGGCTCAAGTTGGTACAATAGATGCTTGTGTAGGTGCGGTGAGTTGTGTGCTTGTTGGAGAGGTAGGTCCTAAGGACGTTGTATCGAGTCCGACAATTTTCTCTTTCGGATTTGGGAGCAAACCCGACCCCTTTTCGCTCGCTTTTTGGTCGGAGCCCTCCCCTTTGGTTTTATGTCTTGTGATAATATTTTCCGTTAGCGTATTCGGGCACGAATCACGATCACCCCTACATCAAAATCGAACTTCTCTTTCTTAGCGTAACGACTCCTTTTCCGTTTTAAACAAAAAACCAACTTTCCGTCCGATAAGATAATAGCTCTTTCTTGTGAGTACAAGTACTCGACAAGCCCCGAGTCGATATACGACACTTGACTCTATACTCGGAATGATAGGTATACTTTCCTCATCGGTTGGAAACTCGCGTTAGCGCGGAGAAATTAATCATCAAGTTTCTGGCGAAGTTGTCGGGGACTTTTCTTTGTCGATATTTTAAAAGCAAGGATCTATTAGTTTTATCATTTTTCTTTTCCGTTCGAAAATTATAAAAAAAACATTTTTGGTTGTTCTCTTTAAAAGTTTTAACTTTAATTTTTTATAATTAAAATTTCTTGCGAAAGGGCCGTGCCGGGTTTTCATCCCGCAATACCTCCTAGTACCTTGCGAACCTATCATTGGGTAGCCCATGGGAAGTCCGGGAAATTTTATTTTATAAATTTTTAATTTTAAAACTTTTACTTTTATTTTATTTTGGTGTATGACCCGAGGGAATCCGTCAAATCTATAAGACTTGGTTCCGGAGATCGAGCAAAGCTTACGGTGACGCCTAAGACTCCGTGAACTCAATTCTCCAGATTTGGTTGAGGAATCCATAGGTAACACTTTTTCTTCTTCTTTATCTTCGTCTTCTTCTTCTTCAGCTTCCCCTTCTTCTCAATTTTCTTTTATTTTGAATAACCAAAATCCAAATATGGCTGAAGAACGGACTATGTTCTATTATACCCGGCCAAATTTGGATGATGCTCAATCGAGTATTCTTCGCCCCTCTATTGCGAACAATAACTTTGAATTGAAGCCAAACATCATTCAAATGGTACAACAATATGTACAATTTGATGGGCTTCAAGATGAGGATCCCAACACATATTTCTAACTTTTTAGAAATATGTGACACTTTTAAAATCAACGGGGTTTCGGATGATGCCATCCGGCTAAGGCTTTTTCCTTTCACATTACGCACCAAAGCCAAATAGTGGTTGGCCTCTTTACCAAGAGGATCCATCACTACTTTGGCCGAAATGACGGAAAAACTTCTCACGAAATATTTTCCGCCCGCAAAAACGACCACGTTGCGCAATGATATTACTTATTTCTCCAAAGTTGATACGGAAACGTTATATGATACTTGGGAGCGATTTAAGGAATTGCTTCGTCGGTGTCAACATCATACAATCCCCGATTGGTTGCAAGTGCAAACCTTCTATAACGGCCTCAATCAACAAACGAGGAAACATATTGATGTCGTCGTCGGTGGAACGTTAAACAACAAAACACTGGCAGCCGCCCAAGTACTTATAGAAGGTATGGCCATGAATACGTATCAATGGAGTACACCCCGGTCTCGTCCACCTAAACCGGCCGGGATGTATGAAATCGATACGGTTTCAAATTTATCTCTCCAAGTTTTGAAACTACAAAAACAGATGAACGAGATGTATGCTTCCTCGTCTACATCTACCTGTGAGCCCCAATATTGGGAGCCTTCTACTATTGTCGAGCATGTGGATTACATGGGTAATCCGAATAGGCCACCTTATAATCTGGGTAATAATTTTAGTAATACCTATCACCCGGGTATAAGGAATCACCCTAACTTCTCTTGGAGTAATCCGAGGAACGCGGAGCGCCCACCGAACACGATTCCACCCGTCTATTTTCCACCGCAAGCTCCAAAAGCTCCCAAACTCGAGGAGTTGTTCACCAAGTATACAACTACAAATGATTCCAACATCCGGAATCTCACCGGATCCCTTCGTAGCTTGGAGACACAAATTGGGTAAATCGCTAAAATGCTCTCCGAACGCCAACAAGGAGCGCTATCAGGCAATACAGACCCCAACCCAAAGGAGCAAGCCAAAGCCATCACTTTACGGAGCGGGAAGGAGGTAACCACTTCTCCAATTCTGGTTGATACTTCTCCAATTCCGGTTGATACGGAGGTAACAATTTCTTCATCTTCTCCTCCGCTTAAACCTTCTATCTCTAATAAACCAAAAGCTTATCAACTACCTCTTCCCTACCCGTCTAGAATGCAAAAAGACCGGGTGGATGAGCATCACGATAAATTTTTAGACATGTTTAAACAAATTCAATTAAATTTACCGTTTTGTGAAATTATAGCGCAAATGCAAAAATATGTCAAGTACCTCAAGGATCTTTCGTCCAATAAAAAGAAACTTGAGGATATCTCCACGGTTCAATTGAACGCGGAGTGCTCGTCAGTTTTACTTAATAAATTATCTAAGAAATTACCCGATCCTGGTAGTTTCTCAATTCCTTGTTTGTTTGGTGATTTATTAGTAAAACGTGCGTTAGCCAATCTAGGCGCCTCAATTAATTTAATGCCTTATTCTTTAGTTAAGAAGTTGGGATTAGGAGAACCTAAGTCCACAAGAATGAGCATTCAATTGGCGGATCGGTCTGCCAAGTTCCCTATGGGGATCATAGAGGATGTGATTGTCAAAGTTGACAAATTTACCTTTTCGGTAGATTTCATCATATTTGACATCGAAGAGGACACCGAGGTACCACTCATTTTCGGTCGCCCTTTTCTTGACACAATTACATCATACCATATAGATGTCATTATATGGTATAGTATTTTAGTGCCATATTATTGTGCTTATAGTATTTTAGTGGATAATTTAGCTAGATGTAATATGGCTGCATATAATAGGTGGGCTTATGTTAATCATATATCCTTAGCTCACTTTAGCAAATATGATCTATAACTTACAGTCTTCTTATAACTCCTAAGTTTGATACTATGTACCATTTTGATGCATTGAAATCGTTATTTTACAAATTAGTTCATACTATTTTACATGTTATGTTATGATTATATTTCAACCATGTAATAAATGAGCCATAATATATGTGCAAATAGGACTAGGTCACAACAAGTACTAATTATATTCATCCTGGAACGCGCTATAAGAAATATCTCATGAATATAGACCCATGAAAGTAGGATAATCCAGATATCCTAATCTAGCACTAGCAATATAAGTTAATATATGACCTCATGTATTAACTTATATTGTAATTGATTACTAATAAGAGCTATGTACTAGAGGTAGTTACATCATACCATCTAACGATTTGAGATATTTCTCAAATTGTTAGATGGTATGATGTAATTGAATGACATCTATATTGGGACTTAATTTAAAATGGATTATAGACGTTAGTAATGGTAAACTTCTCCTTAGAGTTGGAGATGAAGAAGTTACCTTTACTATTGACTCGTCTATGAAAAACTCGCTCTCAAATGACGAGTCATGTTATTATTTGGAGGCTTCTCCTGAAGAAGACTCCTTTTCTTTTTCTGAAAAATTTTTATCTTCGATTGATCATGAAGCCGATTTTGAAAATTTAGATTTAATTTCTCATGCAAATAGTGATAATCTCTCGATCACTCGCGTGCCTATTTTCGAACTTTTAGAAGTTGGTAGTGATCATTTGAAAACAACCTTCACTTGTCCGTTTGGCACCTTCGCCTATCGAAGGATGCCTTTTGGTTTGTGCAATGCGTCGGCAACCTTCCAAAAGTGTATGCTAGCGATTTTTGAAGAATTAGTGGAGGATATCATGGAGATTTTCATGGACGATTTCTCCATTTTTGGAGATTGGTTTGATTTATGTTTGGCAAACCTTTCCCGTGTACTCCAAAGATGTAAGGACACGAACCTAGTTTTGAACAGGGAAAAGTGCCATTTTATGGTACGAGAAGGTTTGGTCTTAGGCCACAAAATTTCTAGTAAGGGCATAGAGGTAGACAAAGCTAAAATTGAAACTATACAAAAACTACCTCCCCCTTCGAATGTAAAGAATGTTTGTAGTTTTTTGGGGCATGCCGGTTTCTATCGCCGGTTTATTAAAGATTTTTCTAAAATAACTAAGCCCCTTACACACTTGTTAGAAAAAAATGTGTCGTTTATTTTTGATGAAAATTGTTTGCGTGCTTTTTCTCTTATTAAAGAAAAATTAATTAATGCTCCTATCATGATCGCTCCCAATTGGAAACTTTCGTTTGAGATAATGTGCGACGCTAGTAGTTTTGCCGTCGGTGCGGTTTTAGGACAACGCACAAATAAAAATTTTCATCCTATATATTATGCGAGCAAAACATTAACCGCTGCATAGGAAAATTACACGACCACTGGAAAAGAATTATTAGCCTTAATTTTCGCAATTGATAAATTCCGCTCATATCTCACATTGTCCAAGATTATCGTTTTTACTGATTATTCGGTTTTGAGATATTTACTAACAAAAACAGATGCAAAGCCGCGATTGATTAGGTAGATCTTACTACTCTAAGAATTTGACTTGGAGATTTGCGACAAAAGAGGAGCAGAGAACTTGGCGGCTGATCATCTTTCGTGGTTGGAGAACCCAAATTCGGGGGAGCTCATAGAGGAGGACATTGACGACACTTTCCTCGAGGAGCGCTTTCTCGCCATTCATAAGGTAATTACTCTCCCCACTCCTTGGTTCGCCGATCTCGCAAACTATCTTGTTGCGAGATTCCTCCCGAATAGATTTTCTTATCAAGAAAAGAAGAAATTCTTTTCTGATTCGAAAAATTATTTTTGGGAGGATCCCTTTCTTTTTCGTGTGTGCGCAGACCAAGTAGTGCGGAGGTGTGTTTCTCATGAGGAAGGCACACAAATTCTAAAGCATTGCCATGAGGGACCCGCAGGTGGGCACTATAAAGGTAATCGGACGGCTCGGAAGGTACTTGAAGCAGGCTTCTATTGGCCAAGCATCTTCAAGGATGCTCACGCCCATGTAAGTTGCTGTTAAAAATGCCAACACTCAGGTAATATTTCCCTCTGTGATGAATTGCACTTAAATTCCTTTTTAGAAATAGAAGTTTTTGATTTATGGGGGATCGACTTTGTTGGACCGCTACCAACATCTTATGGAAATAAATATATTTTGGTAGCGGTCGACTACGTGTCACGGTGGGCGGAAGTGCAAGCCCTTCCCACTAATGATGCCCAAGTCATGACCCGATTTCTTAAAAAACTATTTTCACGATTTGGAGCACGGCGGGCAATCATTATTGATAGGGGCACCCACTTTTGTAAAGCACAATTCGCTAAGGTTTTATCTAAATACAGTGTTACACATAGGTTAGCCACCCCCTATCACCCTCAAACCAGTGGCCAGGTAGGAGTAGTTAACCGTGAAATCAAACGAATTTTAGAGAAAACGGTTTCTACTAGTAGGAAGGATTGGTCGGTCAAGCTTGATTATGCTCTATGGGCCTATCGGACCGCGTATAAAACCACTATTGGTTATACGCCGTATCGATTGGTCTTTGGGAAAGCATGCCATTTACCGGTTGATCTTGAACATCGTGCCTTTTGGGCACTTAAATTTGTAAATCTTGATGAAAATTTGTCCTCCGTGCTCCATAAATTCCAACTTAACGAGCTCGATGAGTGGCGCTCCCTCGCTTATGAGAATAACAAACTCTATAAGGAGCGTACCAAATTTTATCATGATAGAAAACTTAAGCACCCAAAGGACTTCCAACCGGGGGACCAAGTCATTCTTTATAACTCGTGCTTGCGCTTAGTTCCGGGTAAGCTTAAGTCCCGTTGGTCTAGTCCCTTTTTCGTAAAGGAGGTTTGGCCCTACGGGACGGTGCTTATTTCGCACCCGGAAGGAGGCGAATTTAAAGTAAATGGGAACCGACTAAAATTATTTCTTTCCTGCGATAATATTAACGCGCAATTAGACAACATAATGTTGTCAAACCCATAGTAAGAACGCATCACTATGGTCGAGCTAAACGACCATAAACAAAGTGCTCGTTGGAGGCATCCCATGGTTATCTCTTCTTATTATTTTAATTGTTTTCATTTAAGTTTTTGCAGGTTTGAAGAATATCTTTGCTTTGCGACGGTCGATCCTGTTCGAACGTCAACTTCATGCGAGTTCTTCATGTCGATAACTTTAATTTATTTTCTTTCACTTCTGTCTCAAAAATATTTTAAAAAAATATATATTAAAAAAAGAAATAAAGCAATAAAAAAAATATTTTTGTTCATACACGCCTCTGTCACGGTTGTGACCTATGGGTCACGGGCGTGACAGAGCCGTGTTTAGTTCGTCCTACAAAACCCAATAGTAGTTTCATCGAGCGAAGTTTCTCATTCGTCTTTCGTTACAGACACGGGCATGACCAACAATGCTCATGGGCCTGACCTACGTGGAACTTCGTTCGACGAAGTGATTAGGAACAACGTTGTTTCTACCTAGGCAGACCCGTGACAAATGGAGAGTCTCGGTCGTGCCTGCCCAGGGAACCCAAACCAAAAAAAACTTTAGTTTTCAGTTACTCGCCTCAAGGTCACGGGCGTGACCCTGGGCCGTGTCGGCAAATCCGAGGCGTTACCCCGAGTCAATGCCTCGGATTCCTTTCAGTTCCGTATTTTATATGACATGCCCCAGGTCACGGGCGTGACGTGGGGTGTGACCATATAATCCAAGGCCAGCGCCTTGGATTCCCTCATGTCTTCCTAGGATTCCACTTACAAGCCTAGCGTCACGGCCGTGACTCGGGGAGTCACGGGCGTGGCGTTGGGGCATGTCCCGTGCATCCGAGGTAGGAAGCCTCGGTTCTATCATACTTTGACCCGTGCCTGTCACGCCCCCTGTCACGGGCGTGACAAGGGGGTGTGACCAAGCCTGAAAACTCTTTAAATAGAGTTTTTCCCCATTTCCTTCCTCCACACCTTCCAGCACCTCCCTTCGCCCTTAGACAACTCAAATACCCGAAAACCCCTTTTTCCTCAATCATTCTACAATGCCTAACCATCATCCTCGCTCCACCGCTTCCTCCTCCGAGCACCCCGTGTATCCCGCCGCGGCGAAAGCCATACTGCTTTTTGAAAACCAAACTCAGCAAGAGCGCAGTGAATGCCTCCGCGCCAAACCCCTTGGCATCTTCCGAATCTTGGATTGGGCGATCCTCGCCACATTTGGAGTGGCTGATTTGGTTAGGGAATTCCTCTCCAACCCCAGATGGAGTTCCCTCTTCTCCATTTCCGAGCACTCCTTCCTTGAGCTCACCGTTGAGTTCTTGGCATCATTCGAGTTCTGTTGGGCGGCGAGTGACGATTTGATCATCTTTCGCATGGGTGGGGTGATGCATCAGCTCACCATCCGCCAACTCAATGTCGCCATAGGCTTTTGCTCGGAGGCCTTCTCCCAATCTCCCGCTTACCTCGGCCTCCTTACTGATTTCCCTCCCGATGTCAACCTTCTCACCTTTTGGGCGGAACTCAGTAATGACACCGTGCAGTACACTCCAAAGAAATCCAAAGGCAGCCACCTCATTTCCGCCGCCTTGCACAATATCCACAATCTCCTCACCTTTACACTTTCTTCTCACGGTGACATCCATGGAGTAGTGACACGGGTAGATTTACTATATTTATATAGTATGTTTTACCGCGTCCCGCTCAACCTTGGCTATATGCTCGCAATTTTCTTTCGACACCAAGCCGAAAATATGAGGTTGGGAGCGGTGCACGGCTGGAACTTCATCATTTTTCTCGCCAAGCAGATCAGCCTTTGGGATTCTCTTCCACGACTCATCTGCATCCAGACGCCGCAAGTCATCCAGTCCCTAACCCTTCAGGCCCTCATCCTAGCGCGACGACATGATGGAGAGTTTGAGGATATCCCCCCAGCGGTCGGTGGCGGGGATCTTGATCTAGATTTCTGTGCCGGTCCCAGTGGCACTATTCCCTCTCCTACCCCCCCATTCCACCAAAACCGCAGGTGCCTTCTGCAAAGCCCGGTCCTCAAAACTATTGGGATCGCCAATTTGGGTTAATTCACACTCGCCTAAACCAGATGGAGACTAATTTTGGCAACCGTTTTACAACTTTTGATGCCCGTTTTATCGCGCTGGAGCAGAGCCACGACTCTTCCGTGGCTCATATTACACGTGAGTTCGCGACTCTGCGCACTCATTATCCGCCTCGGGGGGATGCTAGCGACGAGGAGTAGTTCTTATCTTTGGGGTTGTAGTCCGTCATCATGTATCTTTTCTTTTTTTATTTATCTTTTCATTTTACTTGCCATGTATTTTTTATTTTTCTTAAAAAAAATGATTTGCTTCAGTCTTGTCTTCCAGGTACATTTTGGTGCCGCTTGGACCGCTTCAGGGAAGTCTCCTATTTTTTTATTTTTCCATTGGGGACAATGTATTGTTTAAGTATGGGGGGATATTTCTCAAGCAAAACATATACAAAATATCATAAAAAATTTTCAAAAACATCATAACAACTTACTTTTTCAAGTTTTTAATTCTATTTTTCCTTAATAAAACTACAAAAATTTTCAAAAAAAATTAAGGTTAATTATAAATTAGAGAACTCTTTATTTCTATATTTATTCACATGGGAAATCCTTAGTGTTCAACTTTTACATAGTGTTTAGAAGATTTTGATGCTTTAATTGAATTTTGAATTTTGGAGTAGAACTGTTGGTCATGCTGTGTTTTTAGTCAAGTGCACATGTTTGTAGAATTTAAGTAGAATTAAATATTCAGCATACAATTAGATTTTTATTTTTCTAAATGCGTAGAAATATTTTATTTTACTTCTATATTGAAACTTGTAAAATCTAAGAATAGTTTAGGAGAGTGTTTAGAAGTTTACTGGAGAGATATTTCGCGAATCAAGAAAGAGGTATTCTTTCTCGATATCTATAACTTGTCCTCTAGCTATTCTCAAGACTTTGCATAGGTTAAACTCATTAGCATAAATATGATTTAGGCACTTCTTTTGGCAAGTTTGAGCCTTTGCACCCTTACCTAACGTTTTATCTTTGCTAAGCCAATTTGAGCCTATACCCTTCCTTTTGTTTTAGCTCCACCAATGCTTAAACAAAGCCCAAAAAGCATCCTAATTACACACCTATGATCGAGCTTGACATTATATATACCAGTTTATGAGTGATTAGGAGCCATTTTATGTTGGTGGCTAATTGAAAAAAGAGTTGTTTAATTTTTCATTCCTCCTCTAAAAAAAAGAAAAAAAAAGAAAGAGAAAAGAAAAAAAAAGAAAAAATATATATATAAAAAATGATGAAAATAAATAGAGGAAGTTGGAAAAATTTTTCAACAAGTTAAGAAAAAGAAACAAAGGAATTGGCGGAGTTCTACAATTTCATTATTTTGTGCAAGTACTCATTAGGTTTTGGTGTGTTTACCCTTCGTTTGTATCTTTGATTTTCCAAACCATAAAACCTAAGCCTACACTTCAACCTTGTTAAAGCCCTACTGATTTATGCTTATAAGTTAAACTAGTGTCGTGGCGAGAGTGTGAAAGGGCAAGCCTATGGCCATCGACATTGATGGATTTCTTTGGAGGGTATCCCGATCATCGATTTGTGCAATGGTATCTTAGTAAACACGCTACTTTCTCCCTAAACGAGATTTTAAGATTTACCGGGTTTTCATTTTCGAAACAAAAATAATAAGTGAAAACACATTTTAGAAAATTAAAAACTAATCTGTATGCTGAGTAGGTTTTTCTACAAAAATAACTACGCACATAGGCATAAGACTACGCATTCTATTCTTTAGGTTCAATTTTCGTTTCTAGCGTTAAAATTTTTCTACTCTCCATGAAATGTTGTTTGCTCGGGACGAGCAAACGGGTAAGTATGGGGGTATTTGATAACTCTAATTTTATACATATTTTTGTACAGTTTTTACTTAATAATTAATTAGTTTTAAATATATTCTATGATTTTATTATCTAAATTTCCTTATTTTCTTATGTTAGGATCAATATGGGCTGCAAATATCAATATGTAGTCTACACGATTGATCAGGAGACAAAACTGGACAAAGCTGAAAAAATTGCAAAGTACATGCCCATGTCACGGGCGTGACCACTAGGTCACGGGCGTGACATCTAGGCGTGACCCCGGCACGTGCTCCAGAGCTTAATGCCACGTCATTTAAAAGTACACGCCCATTGGTCACGAGTGTGACCATGCTAACACGGGCGTGTCCACCAGGCATGACACAGTGATGATGATCCAGACTCCCATCCACGTCGGATTAAAGTGATATGCCCTGACACGGGCGTGACATATTGGTCACGGGCGTGAAGCCTATCCGTGATATCCTGGCATGCCAAATTAAAGCTTCAGTTCCAAGATCTGGCAGTTTTGCAAGACACACCCCTGGTCATCGGCGTTACCAGGGGGCGTGACGCCTCCATCAACTGCAATTTACTCCCGTCATTTTCAGCTTCCCGCCATTTTCCAAAAACAACCTTGACATGCCCTAGGTCACGAGCGTGACCTAGGGGCGTGACCCGTCAGTTAACAAATTTTGGCAGTTTCTCCTCCAACGTTCCCGGGGTTTGAAGACGCCTGTTCCGAGCCTGACATGCCCTAGGTCATGGGCGTGACCAAGGGCATGACCAACCAACAATTTTTCCTATAAATTGCAGACAACTTCAGATGCTCCGGGGTCGAATTTTTGGGAGTTGAAGTCTTGTAATTTGCTTTTCTAAATTGCTGCATTTTCCATTTCTTAGCTTAGTTTTGCTTAAGTTTCAATTCAAGTTGCATTTTACTTTCATTATCTCTTCCCCTACCTTAACTTGTATTCTCCTAATGGTGATGAGTAGCTAATTTCATTAATCACTTGATCACGATAAAGCTTGAAATAAAATAAACTCTTACTTTTTTTATCAAATGTCTTGTTCTTAATCTTGCTCACTTACGATTTATCTTTGATTTATATTTCATCGAATTCATATTTCGCGGATATGTTTTTTGATCTAAGACCGTATCCTAAATGTCCGAGAGGTTGCGGATACGAGAAGATCACTCAAAGATAAATGGAGTTGCATGCACACCTCGAGAGAGGACAACATAAATTCTTCGGATTGGAGTTAAATCCAATAGAGTGGATCACCGCCTAAAGCAAGCTTAGGGGTTTTGACTGGCCGAGAGGTCTTAATCGATCAACCTAAGGTTAGTCAAAAGCATGAGCTCGAGAGAGATGCTTTTGCACTTAGGAAATTCCACAGTCGAGTGAGTAGTTTAAGAGCTTGCATTACTTTATTTTCCAGAAGGTTTATTTTAGTCCAAGTGGATTCTAGATCAAGTGCTAGCTTCCCCAAAATCGAATTTCTCTTTCTTAGCATAATGTCTCCTTTTTCGTTTTAAACAAAAAACCAACTTTCCGTCCGATAAGATAATATCTCTTTCTTGTGAGTACAAGTACTCGACAAGCCCCGAGTCGATTTACGATACTTGATTCTATACTCCGAACGATAGGTATACTTGCCTCATCGATTGGAAACTCGCATTAGCGCGGAGAAATTAATCATCAATCATATTGGGAGGCTAAGGTTGCCCGGAAATGTGCTTGCAAGACATGAATGTGTTGGGCGAAGAATTGTGCAAATTGACTTGCTTTATATGTTGGTGGTAATGGAACCAAGTCAAGTGACACAGGAGCCTTATACCCGTGAACTACTTCATTAGGGGACATACCCGTGGACCTATTCTTAGAGTTCTTATAAGCCAATTGTTCATGGGGAAGAAGTAGATCCCAAGTGCCCTTGTGATCATTTACGAGACATCTAAGAAGATTCCCCAAACTCCGATTGACTACTTCCTTCTGGCCATCCGTTTGCGGATGATAGGCAACGGAAAATAATAATTTGGTTCCCATTAAAATCCACAAAGTTTTCCAAATATAGCTAGTGAATTTCATGTCCCTATCCGAGACAATTGTCTTCGGCACTCCGCGATAACTAACGACCTCCCGAAAATATAACTTAGCTACGTGAGTTGCGTCGTTGGTCCTACTACATGGGATAAAGTATGTCATTTTTGAAAACCTATCCACAACTACAAAAATGGAGTCATGTCGACGTAGAGTGGTGGGGAGGCCTAATACGAAATCCATGCTCACGTCTTCCAATGGTACGAAAGGAATTGGTAAAGGGGTGTATAACCCAACATTGGTTATAGTGCCCTTAGATTCTTGACATGTACAACAACTACTCACTATTCTCCCAACCATCGCCTTATGCTTAGGCCAGTAAAATTTCTCCTCAGCGAGTGTAATGGTCTTATCCCTTCCAAAGTGTCTAATCAGATCTCCCTTTGTAATTCCCGAATAATGTGGTGTCGTAAGGAGGATCGAGGAATACACAACTTCTTGTGCCTAAAAAGATAATCGTCCTTAAGAACAAATGCAGATATGGTCTTTGGAGAGCTATCTTGGGCGGAGAAATACATCTCGTGGAAATCTGGGCAAGTGGCGTGTTCATCCTTAACTCATTCGAATCCTACGACATTGACTTGCATGGTAGACAGTAGAAGGGTAAGGCGTCTAAGTGCATCGGCAACTCGATTGTCAGATCCCTTAAGGTTCTTAAGTCTAAACGTGTATCCTTGTAAGAAAGCTACCCACTTAGCGTGACGCGGGCTGATTTTATGTTGATCATTTATGAAACATAAAGCATCATGATTGGAGAGGATCACAAACTCCGTGGAGAGGAGATAATGTCGCCAATGATGCAAACACCTAACATCATCATAAAATTCTCTGTCATTGTTCGAATAATTCAACTTAGCGCCCACTAGTTTCTCACTAAAATAACTGACTGGGTGACCTTCTTGACTCAAAACACCTCATATTCCTACCCCTAACGCGTCATAGGGAATCTCAAAGACCTTGGTGAAGTCAGGTAGACGTAACACCGTTTCCTCTATCATGAGCTTCTTAATACGTTGGAAGGCAAAGGTGGCGGACTTTGTCCAAGTGAACTCACCCTTCTTCATGCAGTCACTAATAGGTGCCATAATGCTACTAAAATCTCGTATGAAGCGGCTATAGAAAGTATCCAAACCATGGAAACTACGCACCTCCCGTTGGCTAGTCGGTTCAGGCCAGTCCTTAATCACCTGAACCTTTCCAGGATCAACTATAATTCCCTCAAACCCGATGTAACGCCCCCGATTTTTCTGCGATTGTTTAATCTTCGATTGGCGTTACGTTGGCGTATATTTGGCCCTTGTCGTTGTTAGAGCGTCGTCTTAGCTCTTGATGAGTTCTTAGTGGCTTGTTTTATAGCATGTTTGCAAGGTTCCCCAGCTAGCCAGAGTCTATTTTTGGTGACTCGGCAGAGCCTCTTAGGGAATGCTTGTGTTTTGGCTTTGGGAGATGTTAGCCCGAGTTTTGATCGTCGGATGTTATACTCAACTTTGTCGTTGTTTTTGTAGCATGGGTGATTAGCTACGGTCCGAGTTTCGTCGAATTCCGAGATCGTTTGTTTTTTCGCGTCAGTGGCCGGTTTTGCTTGGCTTCATATGTATGTATATATATATATTAGCTTGATTTTTAGCTTGGGATTTAGCTTGATATATATATATATATATATATATATATATATATATATATATATATATATATATATATATATATATATATATATATATATATATGTTTAAGCATGAGTACTGGAGCTCAAGTGACTAATTTTATATGATAAGTTTTAGCTAGTGGCCGAACTTCTTAAGCCTTAGATTATTTTATTAGGTGTTGTTGAGTGAGTGGAGTGGGATTTAATTTAGGTTGGCTGGGTGATCTCTTCATTTCTCCTTTCCCGAGCCAGGAGTTAGCATCCAGCGGAAGGCATCGGGTGATGGAGGTGCTGGAGCTCCGGCCGGCGATTTCTGGAGGTTTAGAGCTCGTTTTTCTCGGGTAAGGGCAGATTTGGACTACGCTGACCCGAATCTTCCTCCCTAGGTAAGTATTTCTTGCTCTAGAGCTATCATAGAAGCTATTGTTTTATTTTCGGGTTCACCCATTCTTCCCTCTAAAAGCTCCAGATCTTTTCTTAGGTAGCTGACCTTGCCGCTGGTGCCGAATTTTGGAAGACAGCTGCTGTTTCCTGGAGGTAGTGGCAAGTGGCGCCCTTTGCCCTTGCCAACCTTGATTTTTACTCCAATTAATATTGTTGTAGTAGCTCATTCTTTATCTTTCCTAGAAGCTAGGGTTGCTGCAGTTTTCATCCCAGCAAGATCTTGCTCAATTTTATCCATTTTTAATTTATTCTCTCTCTTCTTTTCACTGTCTTGTGTCTAGGTAGTGGATGAAGGTAGAGTTGTAGTTTGCTAATTAGCCTAGCTTGGGGGATAGCTGTAGTCGGGTAGAAGGGGTAGAAAGAGGAATTAGAATTTTATTTTCTCTAAGCCTTCTGGCTTTGTGTCAACACCTTCAGGCTTTGTGTCGACACCTTCTGGCTTTGAGTCTACACCTTCAGGCTTGGTGTCGGCACCTTCAGACTTTGTGTCGACACCTTCAGGCTTTATGTCAACACCTTCAAGCTTTGTTTCGACACCTTCTGGCTTTGCGACGGCACCTTCTGGCTTTGTGTTGACACCCTCTTTCTTAGTGTCGACACCTTCTGGCTTAGTGTCGAGAGGGACTCAACACCTTCTGGCTTAGTGTCGAGAGGGACTCGACGCCTTCTGCCTTGGTGTCGAGTGGACTCGACGCCTTTCTCCTTAGGCTGGTGTTTTCTCCTGCGTTGGTTAGGATTGGTTTATTTCGGGTTATTGATGTTTCTCGGCTGGTTTTGAAGGCTGAGTCGTGCATTATGGCAGGTGGTTTTGTTTGGTGGCTCTGTGAGGGGTGGTGTGGTGTAGAGCCTTGGTCACCACCATTTTGGCCCCGGGATGGGCTGTTTGTTTTGGTGTGTTGTCACCATATTGGCCCGGTTTGGGCTGGTTGTGTTGGTTTGTTGGGCCTTAGGGCTGCCACCTTTGAACCCTTGAGTATTTATGGGTCTGGTTGTTAGGATGAGGACTTTTTTTGGTCACCAACCCAGACTCATGGCTTTACCACTGCTAATGATTCACAAGTTAGGACTGTTAGTTCCTTTCTGTAAAGTTGTTATTTTGGCATTTGCTTTCCTTGTTGCGGCTGCAGTTTTTTTTACAGGGCATGTTGTTTATTTCTCGCACTTGGTACGTTTTGATCTTGCCTTGGGTAGTGTTTTACCCTTGTTGTATTGTTCATTTTACCTTCGTTCTTTTTGATAGCACTTGTTGTGGGGTTGGTAAGGCCCTCTTATATTACTTATGAATCTAATGCTCCACTTCTTTTCATTCTATTATTGTTGAGATATTCTTTCTTTGAATGCCTCAGGTTCAGGTTGTGGCGGATTGAGCGGCTAGACATACATACACACCAGTGGGTAGCTGAGTTTGTGGCCTCCGAGGTAGCTGAGTTTGATGTTCCTCGATTTGGTGAGTTAGTTTTCTTCTTTCTGTATAGACATACATACGCACCAGTGTGTTCGTGCCAGGTTATTGATGCTCACTGGTGGCTTGCTTGTGATGCTAGATATGAACTGGGAAATGCTATTTTGCCTTTTTGAAGGTTGTTTACTTGCTTCTAGGAATGTTTTATGCTAGGTTACATGTCATGTATTTTTAAACCCTAAAAGCATTACTATATGTACCTCATGCACGTCATGTTTATAAAACTAAAGCACTACTTTCCCAAATAACGTATAAAGCTATTTTTATTATACTATGATAAATCTATAGTCCTGCATTCCATGGGTTGTTCTTCGGGGATGTTTACACTCATGTAGGATGTCAAATCAACTTAACCAAAGTATTTTCCGCTGCGTATAAACATATTTTTAATTGTGGATTAGCTGATCCACTGCGCCGAGGGATACAACCATCAAACTTGCCCAGTTTTCTTTCATATTAAACTATGAATTTTCCTTAAAAATCTAAAGTCTGGAGTTTTGCCTAAACGTGTGCAGTTATCCCATGCATGACGTGGCATCATGGCACGTATTTTCTCATGCTCTGAAATGATTTAATCATTGAGAAAATGCGGGTCGTGACAGTTGGTATCAGAGGGAGGTTGCTTGACAATGTGTCGGGCAACTTTCCCTTGTTAGTGTTAGTTGTTTATTGTCATATCATACACACACCGATGTGTCATCAGTACGTCTTTCCTGAAGCATGAGCACTACACTCATAAGCATGAATAGAAGTATATGGGGCATATTATGTAGTATGGGATGCATAATATGTGTTTGTATATGGATCCACCATAGGAGGTAACATGTGAGGGTTATGTCGTATGGGATGCATAACCTCACCACATGGCTGCGTCTAGCACATTTTCTTTTTTTGTTGCATGCAAATGTTATGTAGTATGGGATGCACAACATTTTCATGTGTACGCCGCCCATGGCATGCATTAAGGCCTTTTTAGAATGTATAGCACAACATGCATAGCATAACATTGCATAAGCACAATGTGTCAAGCTAAAGATTTGCAGATGACATATGTAAACACATGGTTTTGAGTTAAAAGGAATATAAATTCATGCATTTATGGTCTAGGCACATGAGTTAGTGTGATGAGGGTGACTCATCCTAGGTTAAGCATAACATCATCATTGTAAAAACAAAATCCCAGAGCAAGTTAGCAGTTGAAGCTTAAATTTAAGTTTGTTTTGTCTATACCAGGTAGTTTTGTGCTAGCAGTTGGGCTAGGTCTTGATTGGTGCCAATTCGATTATAGGATGTCGAAGCATCCTTCGGCAAGGCTGACTCCCCAATCTAAGGGCGAGTCTTCGGGTGCGCAGAGCAACGCGATGATGGAGAGTCTACGATAGAACAATGAAGCCTTATCTAGGAAGATGGCGGGTATGCAGACTCAGATCCAGTCTATGTTAGCAATTATGGCAGGACACCCTCCGAGAGTGTTGGACCCTACTATAGGCGTAGCTGTTCTTGTTCCTCCTTCTCCCGTGGTACCTCCTGCTGTGTTGCCCCCGGAGATGATATTCATATCGCACTTCCAGCGACTAGGACCTCCGACTTATGATGGAAGGGCAGTCTTTATGGTTTTGGATGATTGACTTATAGCCATCAAGGAGATGTTCTCCTATTCTGGAGTAACCCATGATCAAAGGGTGATGATCGCCGCCTATCAGCTTAAGGGATTAGCGAAGAGTTGGTGGCTGAGAGAGAAGGAGATCTTGAAAGAGGGATGCTCTTGGGAGACCTTCAAGGAAATGTTACTATGGAAGGTTTTGCCTTCAGTGGAGTTCGACCGCCTGATGAATGATTTCCTACATTTGAAGCAGAGGCAGCTCACAGTTAGTGAGTATGAGATCGAGTTCAGCAAGCTGAGTCGGTTTGCCCCGGCTTGGTAAGCTCCGAGGAGGATCGAGTTAAAAGATTTCTAGGTAGTCTAAGAAGTGACATCCAGCAGCTAGCTGTTGCTTGTGGAGCAGTGAGTTATACCAGTGTGGTAGAAGCTGCCATGAAGGTCAAGGCAATCGACCATGCTAAGAATAGAGGCCAGCAAATGAGAAAGGATAAGCGGAAGTTGGTTGAAGGAAAGAACCCTCAGGTGCCTGATGCTGCTTCAAGGAAGAAGTGCAAAGAGGTTTGTAGCTTCTGTGGCCGGTCAGGCCACCCCTTTGAGAGATGTTTGATGAGACCGATTTATATAGGGTTTTTCGGACTCATCTGGGCTATTTTTCACGCGATTGCACTTCACTTTTAGTTCTATATCGTTCATATTTCATCTTGTCTATATTTCCATAGGAAGTGCACACTTTGGCCCGTGGTTGTGTATTTTTGTACTTTTATTGTTTGTAATCCTTATTGTGCTCGTCTGGAATGTCTGTAGATATCAGTGGTGGGTTTAGGGGTCGTGTGAGTGTTCCGGGGACGTTTGGAAGCAGGAATACTACGCACGATCATCGGATCTACTGCGCACGACCACTGGTGGTGCGTCGATGATCGTGCGCACTTGCCTTCCTTTTCCAAGTTTTGCCTGGGCATACGCATGACCACTAGGCATAGTGTGCACAACCACCGGTCGTGCGCCACTGATCGTGCGCTTTGATTCCTCTTTTCTTGGAGTTCTGTCTAGGGTAATCGCATGACCATTGGACATAGTGCGCACGACCAACGGTCGTGCGCCATTGCTCGTGCACAGTACCCCAGTACTTCTTCCTAATCTGCCATGCCAATGCGCACGATCACTGGACATAGTGCGCATGACCAATGGTCGTACGCCCGTGATCGTGCACATTGTTCAATTCTACTTTGTATAAATATGCAGGTTCCGCCCTAATTCAGGAGAGCTCATTTTTCATCCGCCATTTTCGTCTCCGAGGAGGGATTTCGCTATCCTCCTTCAATCTCCTCCCTAGGGAGGTGCTCCGGGCAAGCTTTCACTACCAAATCCAAGATGGAGCTTCCTCTTGACCTCCTTCATCATCTTTTGGGCTCATTTCAAGCTTCAACGCCATAGACATCAAGCAAAGGGAAGCTTGCAACTTTCATCCGCTATCATGACACGAAGAAGACTGGCCATTGGAAGGTGGTGACAGCCCTTCTCTACCCCGAACGCAGTTGAGGACCGAGCTTGGATGCGGATTGACAGTTAGACGATTCCAACCATGAATTCTCAGTAAGACTTCGGATTCGGTCGATCTCTTGCCTTGTTCTTCCTTTATTGTTGTTTATGTGTTTTTGTAAACTTTATTTATAGATGATGTGCACTTAGTTGTAAAACACTTATATTAAATCATGTCTTTGTGATTTGTATTATGGTTATATTTGCTTGAGGTGCACCATATTCCATCCACCACCATCCACCCTTGCTGCACTAGTAATTGCTAGTGGCGTACGTAGAGAAGAGGTTCTTTCGACCCTCTTTCCGTCGTTCTAACCACCTCATCTGCAAGCCACTCGTCCATCTGCCCAACGATTCGGTGCATAGCGACACGACTAGTCTTCTATCCCACCTAGCGAAGCATCGCATAGCGGCGTTGCATAGGAGTAGTTGTTAGCCTTTTATTTTCTTTTTCCGCAAATATCAAAACCCCACTTAGTTAACTCCGACCTAAGGGATTCAATCTCAATTCCTCCTCGAAATTAACTCCACCTTACTGTGTTTCTTGAGAGATCGATACTTGGGAAAAACTCGCCCATTTTATATTACTTATGTGACCGGTTCACTGCCGTGATCTTTAGCATCAAGTTTTGGCGCCGTTACCGGGGAACACAGTCGTGTGAGTTTGTGGAGAGGGATATAGGAGATAGAAGCCGTTTTCCATTTGTATATTTCATTTTTCTTCTTTGCTTTAGTTTTAAGAATCTGTTTCTTGTTTTTATTTGTTCTTATTCTAGATTTAATTTTTCTGTAGCAGGTTTTCCTATTCATTTATCTGTGGTGTGTAGTTAATTGTTGCTTAGAAACTTTCTGTTAGTTAATTCTTCTTGTTGCACCATGTATTGTTATATGAATATTCGTTGCCGATGGTGCGGGGATTATAGGCATGGTAGTGATGAGTGCCCCACTGAAGATTGGGAGCAAAATTCTCGTGGTTCTGTGTATGGAGCATTGTTTTCCTATGGTAATTAATATACCCAACCCAGGTCTTATGGTCACTCCTCTTCCACGCATTCATCTTTTTCTTATTCCTCTCTGGTCCCACCTGGATCGAGGAGTAATGGAAAATGATGTTTGTGTTGTCGTAGCACCGACCACGTGTTGAAAGATTGTGCAGAATTTCAACGCCAGTTGGAGGAGGATGATGAACCGAGTATCTGATTCACTCTATCACCCTCTCAAATGGCCGCCCCTTCTGATTCTGATGATATATTCGCAACACCACCTTGTCTCTGGGGGACTGCTGCAGATATGCCCATCAGACTTTCTGCTGATCAGTGTGACGACATTGTGGCGCCCTCTCTCCCCATGTACTCTTCCCCTCTTATTGTTTAACCCTTGGAGGAACCCACACATATTTTATCTGATGTTGTTGTTCCTCCGCCTTCTTTGCAAGAATTATCTATCCCGATTTTTAGCGAGTCGGTTGATGATGTTCGGCCGGATTGTGATTCTAAGCCTGAGGATGTGCCCATATTTGACGAGGATATTATTTTCATTAATTGAAAGTATTACGTCTTGGAACATGTGGATGCACCGAGGTGTGTTGATGAGGAGATCCTCTTTGTTTAGGAAGTTTCCACTTCCTTGATGGATGAGGAGGTCCAAACCACCTCTGAAGACCTCGAGCTCTCGGATTCCCCTCGCCATGACTCATATGAAGTCGTCGATGAACTATGTCGGGATCCTGTTGGGAGAGAGACCGGGACCACTCCCCCTATTTCTGACTATTTTATTTCTTCTTCTCCTTTATTTCTTGATCCCCATTCTTTATCTGAGCCTGGGTGGGTTGAGTCTCCGCTGGAGATTCAGGTGGACTTGGAGCTTTCAGCTCAAGTCATCGATGATAGCATCCTCTCTCGCGAGGAGGTTGATTCCTCCTCTATTGACGAAGTTCCATTGATTGCTTTCTCTTCCTACCTTCTCCCTGTAGTAGACGATACCTTGCTGGGCAAGGATTCATTTTGTGGTGAGAAGAGTGAGGACCAGTGCTCCTTCTCTTCTTACTTCCTATTTCCTCTACCTGCGAGGAGCAGGTATGATTATTTAGGCAGAGGGGTAACTATTTTATCACCGTATCGGTACCTGTTACTGCAACGGATAATATAACAGTTGCCTGTGCATTTTTCTTTTCATAGACCCATTAGCTAGACATGTATAGAATTTAATAAGTCGTGCTGGGATGACAATAACTCCAGTACTTATCTTTCATTTACTGTATTTTTATTTTTCATGTCTAGCTTAGTTTTAGTATTTCTTTGTATTTTGTATATTTTTCTTTTGTATTTGGGGAGCTCACCCCTGCAGGTATTCATGACAAATCACATTGGCGGGGTTGTGATTCTTCGTATGGCGGGCCTGCTTCAGGATTCCCCGCGTCTTTTGTTATGCTCACTGGCTGAGCATTGGGTAACCTCTTCCCTTAGATCTTTATGATTTTAATTTCTCTATCATATGCTGTGTAGTTTAGTTTAAGTCTGGGGGAGAGCCAGTTTTGTTACCTTCTGCACGTGCGCATCTCATGTGCATACTAGAAGCTTTTATAGTTTTATTTTGATTAGTTCATTGCACTGCACACCACTGCACCCACTTCAGCGCGTGCTTAGTTGTTAGTGTGCCGCGAGTTAAACTCATTTCTTCGTTAGATTTGGGAAAATTATGGTGCTGGCTTATGATTGTGAAACAGAGTAAAATGTTGACCTTATTGTGTTTCTAGTCAACTGCTCTCGTCTCGTGTAGAAATTCGAGTAGATTTAATTTTTCTGTATGCTTATGTTTTATACTTTTCTTTTTGCGTAAAGATCTTTTTATTCTACTCAAAAGTTGGTGAATCTGGTGTGAATCAAATGGTAGTATAGGAATGTATGTAGCCGTCACTAGATTCGTTTTGCTCGAGTCGAGAGGAAGGATCATCTTTCTCGGTGGCTAAGAACTTGCCCCAAGCTACTCTATAAGCATTGGTACTTGGTTAGTCTAGCGTAAGCGTGATGTAGGCCATCATTTTGGCTCGGTTGAGCTTTGTACTGTTCCTAACATCATATCCTTGCTAGCCCTGTTGTTCCTACCCTCCTTTTGATTCAGCTCCACCTTCATTCACCAAAGCCCCATAGCATATCCTAGTCGCACACCCAAGTCGAGTTTAGTGTTTTATATTTTCATGTTGGGATGTGATGTAGTGTTATTATTTGGGAAAATGTGGAAGTGCTCCCAAGTTTATATCTGCTAAATTGTGAAAATAAAATGAAGAAAAAGAAAAAAAAAGTAAAATATTTGTAAAGACAAAAAAAGTGAAAAGAGAAAGTCTAAATTGAAAATCTTTTTGGAAATGTGATTATATTTTGAGTAGGCGGTGCAGACACACATATGTTAAAAGTTAAGTCTGGAGGTGTGGTGTACCTGCATATATTATGGTTAGCAGTTGGATTCTTTTAGGGCTAGCTCATTTGGGTTAGGTGCATAGCATTTCTTTTCATCATTGTTTACCTCACCTTAACACAAGCCCCATGATTATCCTAAAGTCCTACGGATTTGCGCTTGAGTCTAACTAGTGCTGTGGAGAGAGTGTAAACCAGCAAACATATGGTCCCCGACATTGGTGCATTCCTTTGGAGGTGATCCTGAGCCCCGATCTTTGGCAAAGCTCACCTTAGTGGCTTGCCTACTTTCTTCCTATGCGTGACCGATTGATTCACCGTGATTCTATTTTTGAGTAGTAATAAAATTTTGATACGCATTGTGAAAAATATAAACTATTCTGCATACTTAGAAATTTTCTCTATTGTATTTTTACGCACGCGAGCATGCGACTTCGCATGGTACTTTGTTTTTCAATTTCTTTATTAGCTAGTAATTTTCCCTATCTGCTTAGATTTTGTTTGCTTGGGACGCGCAAACAGTTATGTCTGGGGGTGTGATGAGTCCGATTTATATAGGGTTTTTTGGATTCATCTGTGCTAGCTTTCATGCGTTTGCACTTCACTTTTAGTTCTATATCGTTCATATTTCAACTTGTCTATATTTCCATAGGAAGTGCACACTTGGGCCCGTGGTTGTGTATTTTTGTACTTTTATTTTTTGTACTCCTTATTGTGCTCGTCTGGAATGTCTGCACATATCAGAGTTGGGTTTAGGGGTCGTGTGCGTGTTCCGGGGATGTTTGGAAGCAGGAATATTGCGCACGATCATCGGATCTACTGCGCACGACCACTGGTCATGCGTCGATGATCGCGCTTACTTGCCTTCCTTTTAAAAGTTTTTCCTGGGCATACGCACGACCCCTGGACACAGTGCGCATGACCACCGATCGTGCACCACTGATCGTGTGCATTGATTCCTCTTTTCCTGGAGTTCTTGTCACAACCCGCATTTTCTCCGACTTTAAGAAGTATCAGAGTATGATAAAACACGCGTCATGATGCCACGTTGAGCAGGGGATAACTGTCGACGCTCAGGCGAACACCATCTTGGTAGACTATGAAAATTCATAAGTTTAATGATTAGAAAATTAGTTATATTTTAAAGGTCGTATCCCTCGGCTCGGTGGATCATCTAGTCCACAGTTTAAAAACTATACTTATACGCAGCGGAAAATACTTTATTTATATTTGACATCCTATGAGAGTGCGTAAGTGCCCCCAGAGGACAACTTACACTATGCAAGACCCTACATTTAATTTATACTCTATATAAGAAAACGATCTTTTTACATTGTTGGGAAAGTAGTATATGAGTTTTATAAACATGTTGATCATCAGATATACTTATAATAGTGTTTTTAGCTTTAAAAGTAACTAGCAACCTAGCATAAATCTTCCCAAGAGCAAATAGACAAACTCCAGAAAGGTAGCAGCAAAAAGGTAACATATCTAGTATCAAGGTAAAATTACCAGTGGGCGCCAACAAACTGACACGAACCACTGGCAAGTATGTATGCCTATAAGAAAGTAAACGACAAAACCACCTCACAAGTCCGAGATAAAGATCCCTACAACTCAAGGGATCACCAGCAACACCACAACAAATCTAGCCGCCTACTCAGCTACTTTCCAGAACCTGAGGCATTCAGAGAAGAAAAGAATACCTCAGCAAGTAAAACAAATAAGCTGCATAGAAGTGTTATATAAAAGGGTACGCAAAAGATGAAAGTAAGACAGTAACAGACAAACACTGTCCAAGATAACACGCACTTGCACCAAGTGCAAGAAAACAGCAACAACCCTGTCATAAAACCTGCAGAGTCTACAAGGTAAACATGTGCCAAAAAAAGCTGCAATCTACAAAGGAAGAAACATCTAACAATCCTAAATTGTGAGTAATGGCCGTAGTAAAACAACATGGACCTGAGTTGGTGACCAAAAACAGTCCCTCAAACAAACAGTTCCAACTAAAAATACACTGTGTTAGCATAAGGCCACCACATACCCAGCCCGTACCTGGGAATAAAAGGTGGCATCCACGGCTCGCACACAAAACATCCCACTCCTTCAGAACGTCAAAATACCACTACCTGTCATAACCCACGATTCGGCCTTCAAAAAAAAGGAAGAAACAAATGGTTGATAAGACATCCCCACCTAGGAGGTAATCACTCGGGAAGAAATGAAAATAAAAAAAAATCAGTTAAGGCAAAAAAAATGTCGATCTCAACTTACAGGAGGTCATCGATCTCAGCTTACAGGAAAACGCCGATCTCAGTTCGACGATTTTCGTCGAACTCAGATCACAGGAAAACGTCGACCTCAGCTCGATGATTTTCATCGAACTCAGATCGATAATCTTCATCGATCTCAGGCAACCGGAGATCATCGATCTTAGTTCGACGAACAACGTCGAGCTTAGAACGACGAACGTCGTCGACCTGGCAGCATTGAGTGCACTCAATACTGTCAATGATTTAGACCTAGGAGCAGAGCATCTTGACGGCGTTGAGTGTGTTGAGTTCACTCAACGCTGTCAATGCTTAAACAGTTGGAAGCAGGCTCAGCTTGACGGCGTTGAGTGCACTCAACGCTGTCAACGCTTTTATACTTAGCATAAAAACCAAGCCCGGCATTGAGTGAGCTTCCGTCACTCAACGATTTTACACTTCGGCAAAATCAGAGAAGCTCAAACCTGAACTAATCAACGCCCCTAGCCAGAAATGCTACAACCTAATTCATGTACCCTCATCATCTCTCCAGACCACTTCATTTAGCCCATAAATGCTCTAATCAACTAGACTAAGGAAAAGAGGGGGTTCTGATACTGTCATTACACAGTCAAGCCTAATTTCCCCCAATCCGAGCCTAACCAAGACAGATTACTTGTACAAACCCATTTTAAGGCCACAACACAACTATCCGGCTATAGTTACTGTCTAGAAAAGGAAAAACATCTCCACTCTTATCGCTCTATTCCCAGCCCGAGAGCAAGCCAAATTAACAGCAGGAAGTCCAAGAAAGAAGAAAAAAAATTTAACAAGGCCGATTCTTGAGTAAACTTGTACAAAGAGTGATCAATAGGCTTAAGCATTTACGTGACTAAGATTAATAGACACTGAACATTAATATCCAAGCAACAAGGAGATCTATGAGCGGCAAGTTATAAGAGGAACTAAAACAAGTTACTTGGCAAGGGCAGGAGCACTACTTGTCATGATTTCCGGAAGGTCTCGACCGACTTTTCTGCTTCCCCACGGATCTGGCAGCAAACACCTAACCGAGCAAGACTGGACATTTTCGGAGAGGAAGAGGGGTCAAACGAAAATCTACAACACCATAGAAAGACACGAAATGGAGAAAGCTTACCGTCAAAATGAAGATCTAGGGAGAGCAGTCCAGATCTACCCTCGGAACGAAAATCCGACCGCTAGAACTCCGGGAATCGGCGGTAGAAGGCAAGGCTGTCTGCCGATTTTCTTCCGTTCACGAACAGGACAGCGGTTTACTCTCACGGAACGAGACGATGAATAGTCTTGTTTTTTGCCTTAAGGCTATATATATATACATAGACACGTCTTATCAGCCTTAACTGCCACCTAAAAGCCGCAGGATTCATTTCAAGATAGCCTATTACAAGCCGCCAACCATGCATGCTTCCACCTTTTCAAGTGCAAAAGCAATAACTGCTTAACTACAAGCCGCGGGATTAAATCACCCAGCTTTTTGACCGCTGGATTTCATTTAGTAGCTTTATTAATTAATTAATTGCATTTATTATTATTAACACACCAAAACGACGCGAAAACCGAACCACCTCGGAATCTGAAAAAATTCGCACCGTGGCTAATTACCTATGCTACGAACGCAACAGCGAAGTCGAAATCAACTCTCAATGAACAAATCTCGGGTTATACCCACCCGAAGCCAAAACACAAGCATCCCCCGAGAGGACACATCGGGTCACCCAAAACGACCCGGCTTGCTAGGGAAATCTTGCCAATAGGCTACAAAATAGGTCACTCAGTCCTAAGGAGCTAAGACCACACTCCACAAATAGGACAAGCTAAGAAAATGCGTCAACGTAACGCCAAACAAGAATTAAAAAATTGCAGAAAAATCGGGGGCGTTACAGTCACTCCCCCTAAAAGAAAGTTTCGTCCCTAAACTCTAGATCAACACAACTTCTACTATAGAAGGAAAGTAACAAAACAAGAGCTACTAGAGAGAAAATATACCAATCAAATCAGGGGAACATTTGAGGGTGAGCCTCGCTCATAGCCGACTCTAGCTCCCAAGTCGCGCTTTCCAAATCCTGATTCTTCCATAGAACTTTCATCATCGGAATAGACTTTGTCCGTAGCACCCGATCTTGAGTATCCAGAATGCAGACCGGCACCTCAGCATAAGAAAGATTCGGCTCCAACTGGGGAACAACATCCAATACTTGCCCACTGCTTTGCACACACTTCCATAGTTGGCTTACATGGAATACATTATGAACACCACAAAGGTTTGCTGGCAAATCCAGCCTATAAGCTGACACGCCAATCCGTTCAACAATCTTAAACGGGCCCACATATCTCGGATCCAATTTCTGGTTCTTACCGAACCTATTAACACCAACTATCAGGGAAACCTTAAGAAACACAAGATCCCCTATAAAAAACTCAAAGTCAGACCTATACCGGTTGGCGTTCTTCTCATATCTCTCCTGAGCTATACGAAGCATTTCTCGAATAAGCTTCACTGCAGCTTCCATTTCCTCGAGCGCATCCGGACCAAACACAGGCCTCTCACCGACCTCGGTCCAAAACAAGGGAGTTATATAGCTCCTCCAATACAAAGCTTCAAACGGAGCTATTTGCATGCTCTCTTGGTAACTATTATTGTATGAAAACTCCATAAGCCATAAACGCTCATCCCACGCTCCATCGTGGTCCAAAATGTAGCACCAGATCTTATCCTCAACTATTTGGTTCACTCACTCAGTCTGACCATTGTGTTGGGTACATTGGAAAATATGTACCAGATTTGAAGAAGCCTCACCTTACTCAATGATATGCATCAAGGTATATTTGATGTTGTTTTGAGTTTATATATGCAGGTTAAGAAAATGCAGGAATGCAGGAAAAGTTTCTAAGTTCATTAGTCGACACCAGAAGAAGCTGTGTCGACACTTATGAAGGCTTGTGTCGACACTGGAGAAAAGCTGTGTCGACACCTGGAGTCAATTATGTCGACACTTGTAAAGGCTGTGTCGACACCAGAAGAAACTGTGTCGACACACAGAGGCAGTGTCGACACACAAAAAAGCTTAGGTGACATCAATTGTGTCGACATATAGAGGCAGTGTCGACACATAGAAGACTTTGTCGACATCAACTATGTCGACATACAGGACTTGTGTCGACACATAGAAGAGATCCAACAAAGTTGATTTTTTGTGAAGAGAAGTGACTGTGTTGACACACAGAACTAGTGTCGACACATTCTACAGAAGCTGTGTCAAGAAGCAGTGTCAACACCAAGCGAGCTGTGTCGACACCACCAAGGCTTGTGTTGACACTTAGTCTACTTGTGTCGACACATGATGAAGTTCAGTCTCGACACATTGCTGGCAGAGATAAAGTTTCAAGAAGTGACTGAAGACTTGACAGCTGTCATAACCAATCGGTCTACTGAAGCTGTCAGAGCTGTCAGAAGTTCGTTAGAAACCAGATCAGCCGGTTACCATGGAGGAAGTCTATATAAAGACATTCTCTATCAACAGAAGAAGAACATAAATATACATACATATACAGATGAGATAAAAAAAAGAAAAAAAACACGAAAAACAGAAGAAGATTTTCAACAGAAGATCTAAGAAGACATTCTTAAGTGGTGATCTACTCAGAGTTTGTCAAGAGAATTCAAAGAAGAATTCAGAAGAATCTTCAGAAGAATTTGGAGAGAGAGAGCTCCATCTATTCAAGTGAAGAAAGGGACTTACATCAACATGTCTCTTAAGTGCAGATTCTGTACCAGTCTGCCAAGAAGAATTCAGATTGATTTTTGAATTTCAAGAAAGAAGCTGATTGAAGATCAACTTCAAAGGAGATCAACCCTACTGTGTTCAGTTTCAAGAAGCTTTGAAGAAAGCTAAGACAGGTTGATCTCTAACATCAGATTCTTTCAAGAACTGATCAAGAAACCTTCCATCCTTTCTCTCTCAACCAGGGTGGTGGTAAATTTCAAATTTAAATCTATTTTCAGTAAGATCTTTTTAAGATCTGAGTTTTAAGCCCGATTTATAAATGCTGAGTTGTAGGAGATTATGTTCTCTGAGTGGTAGGCCTTATTGAAGGCTGAGGTAGGGCTGAGATCCTGAATTGTAGGAGATTTTCATCTCTGAGTTGTAGGCCTTGTTGAAGGCTGAGGTAGGGCAGATTTCCTGAGTTGTATGAGTGTGGACTCACTCTGAGTTGTAGGAGCCTTGTTTGGGTTCTGATCTGTAAGATCTGCGGATCTGAGGAGAAGGAAAGAAGTTAGGCCAAATCTAGCACATTGCTAGATAGGCAAAGGGGGAAAGTGATTGTACCCAGACCTTGGGGAACCATTATAAATCACTGTGCCATCTGTGATTATGTGTGGTATTGTTATTTCTGTGTTGTGATAGTTGTAGAACTATATGTTTCTATTTGATTATTCGAATTAATATTCTGCCCTAAAGTAAAAAAGGGAAATTGCACCTATTCACCCCCCCCCCCCTCTAGGAGTTTAGGAACCATTCTTTCAAGTGGTATCAGAGGGAGGTTCCTCAAAGAAAGATTTAACAGTCTGAGTAAGATCTGTAAGGCAGAAGTAAGTTAAACAAAATGGGTTCAGGAGAAAACCATAAAGAACTTGATTCAATGAAGTTGCCTATCTGCAGGAAGGAAATCTTTGGAATATGGAAGGAAAGGGTCAGACTATTTATGGAGGTATCTGATCCTAGAATTTATATAACTGTTAAGGAAGGACCATATATTCCAATGAAGGTTTCTGTTCTTGATGCTAATCAAAGGATTCCTAAGGATTCTTCAGAAATGACTAAGGATGAGATCATCTTAGCTACAATGGATAAAAGAGCACAGAATATTATAGTGAGTGTCATAGATGACTCAACATTCCTGAATCTGATTAACTGCAAAACCTCCAAGGAGATGTGGGACACATTGGTTGTCTACATGGAGGGTTCTGAAGAGGTTAGGCAAGATAGAAAGTCTATGCTTAATCAAGAATATGAGAGTTTCAGACAAGCCAAGTCTGATAGCATAACTGAATGTTATAAGAAGTTCTACAGAATTGTAAATGAAATAATATCATATGGAAGAATCTTCAGTACATATGAGCTGAATGACAAATTCCTTAGGTCTTTGACTAAGGATTGGGATATAAAGATCTGTGCTATAAGGGAAGTGGCCAGACTGGCAGAAATTTCACCTCCAACATTATTTGGCAAATTGTTGTCTTATGAGATGCAGTTGTTGGCCAGAAAGTAGGAAGAGAAAAATATAAAGGTTGACTATAGAGAAAAGTCAGTGGCCTTCAAGGTAGAAGCCACAAGGAAGAGTAGGAGGATGTCTCCATCTTCTCCTAAGAAAGCTGCAGAAGTGATCTCAGAAAATTCTGATAATCACAGTTCAGACAACCGTAATTCTGATGAAGACTTTGCTGCTTTCACAAGGCAGTTTCAGAGATTCTTAAAGAAGAAGCAGTGGAAATCTAAGTCATCCTCATCTCAGTCCAAGGATGACTATTATCAGAAGCAGAAATCATCCATGAAGGATAGGAGTGGGACAAAGCCTAGCAAGTCAAATATATCAAAAATTATTTGTTATTGATGTAACAGACCTGGACATGTTGTGGCTGACTGTCCAGACAAAAGGAAAGAGTCTGCTGATAAAAAGAAGTCCCAGCACAAGAGCAAGAAGGAGAAATCCTTGGTAGCTAAGAAAGAGAAAAGTTGGACAGATCAATCAACTTCAGAGTCTGAATCTGAGGCTGAGGACTATATTATTTTGTTTGCAACAGAAGAAGAGGATGAGTTCTTGAAATTACTGGACTCTATCAATGAGCAAGAAGACCATCAGTGTAAAGGACTAATGGCTGTGTCTGAAGAAGACCAGTGCCAGGATCAACCTAGTCCCAGTAAGGTAAAAAATTTATCTATAGATTCTGATTACTACATTGGGTCAGAATCAGATGCATCTGCATCAAGAGATGTGGATGGGTTTGAATATGAAGGAGATATTCATCAGCTTATAGATGAATATGTGGATTTGTTGCAGGCACTCAAGAGAAGCAAAAACCTGGCCAAAAATCAGGCTAAGGAAATTGCAGCTCTTAAGTTGGCTGCATCTGATTCAAAAAAGCTGCTGGATCAGAAGATGAATGAGATTGCCAAGCTGAAAAACATAACTGTTATTCAGTTGGGTACAATCACATTCAAAAATGATCAGATCAAAAGTTTGGAAGACAGACTTCAGAAAGAGAAGGAAATAGTGGCTAGTTTCTCTAAACCAAAATCTATCCTACCCTTAATTGATGACTTTGTGTCTCAAAAGGGTAAGGCGGGATTAGGCTTTAAGGGAACTGCAAGTGCTGCCCAGTACAATAATAAAGGCAAATCCCCAGCACAAAACAAAAGATCTGCTGCCACGAATACAGCTAAGATTGTACCTAAAAAGTGGTATAATAAGTATGAGTGCTGGTGTTGTGGAAAGATAGGCCATTATTCCTTAGACTGTTGGCACAACACCAATGTCAGGAATAATAGAAGTCTACCTATTAGAAGAGCTGCAGGCAGATTTGTCAAGTTTCAGGCTAACTTGAACCAAGGACCAAAAGTTTTTTGGGTTCTAAGGTTATGTAATCTTTGTTGCAGGTGAGTCCAAGTTGCGATGCCCCTATATGGTACTTGGACAGTGGATGTTCCAGACAAATGACTAGAATAAGAGGATTGCTGAAGGACTACTCACCAATATTGAATGGGCCTAAAGTAATCTTTGGTGGTTCTGAAAAAGGAGTCATCAAAGGGTTTGGTAATATTTCTAACAACTTAATCACTATCACTCAAGTGGCTTATGTGAAGGGTTTGAAACACAACCTAATAAGCATAAGCCAGCTGAGTGATCTTGGATATGACATTTCATTTATCAAGAATGGGTGTCAAATCAAGAGGTCAAGTGATAAAAAAAGTCATATTGACTGGATATAGAAAAAGAAATGTGTAATGCCTAAACTATGAGAGTGAGAATAAAAATTCTCCTATCTGTCTTGTGGCTGATGAGAAAGCCTCTCATTATGTCAAATGGCACAAGAGGCTAGCTCATCTTAACTACAAGACTATTGGCCAACTCTTTAGTAAAGAGTTAGTGAGGATTGGTCCTCAAGTTAAGTGCTTTAAGGATGGAATATGCTCATCTTGTCAAAAAGGCAAGCAGACCAGATCCTCCTTTCATAGCCTAGAAACCAAATATTCAGTGAGGTGCTTATACCTCTTGCATATGGATTTATTTAGTCCTATGCCAGTTCATAGTCTAGGTAGGAAGGTCTACACTTTTGTGGTTGTAGATGACTATTCTAGATTTTTATGGGTATTCTTTTTGAGGCAGAAATCTGAAACCCCAAATGTCTTCTGCAATTTTGTCAAACAAATTCAGAATGAATTAGATAGTTCAGTGTTCAAAATCAGAAGTGACCATGGAACTGAATTCCAATCTAAAAGTATGACAAGGTTGTGTGAAGAATTTGGGATTCATCAGGAATTCTCCTCACCTAGAACACCTCAGCAAAATGGCATTGCTGAAAGAAAGAATAGGACATTGATTGAGGTTGGAAGAACACTATTGAGTGACACTACTCTCCTAGAATTTTTCTGGGCTGAGGCAGTAAACACTGCATGTCATGTGCTCAACAAAGCTTCCATCACCAAAAGCCACAAAAAGACACCCTATGAGGTTATGAAAGGCAGAAAACCAAACTTATCCTATTTTAGGATCTTTGGTTGCAAGTGTTATGTGCTTAACAATGGAAAGTCTCACCTAACTATGTTTTCTGTCAAATCCCAAGATGGGATATTTGTTGGGTATAACAACAATATTAAGGCTTATAGGGTCTACAATTTGTCTACTCAAGTTGTTGAAGAGTCTGTTCATGTCATATTTGATGAATCTAGACTTATTAATAGTGAGTTGCGTAGTAGTCCTTGTAGCTCTACAGGTATACAACAGAAGATGTGCCAGCTTACTATCAGAGAAGATACAACTGCAAAGCAGGATGAGGAAAATGGTAGTTGCTGTCCAGGGGGAGTACAAGACATTCAAGAGGCTAATGAAGACCATGAGGTGCAGCATAATGAAGGGATTGAAGAAGGTCAAACTGTTGATAGATTACCTCCTGCAGTTAGACATTTAAAGGATCATCCTGCACACCAGATCATTGGTGATCCAAGACATGGAGTACAAATAAGAAGCAGGAACTTAAACACAGTTCTTTGCTCAAGCTTCTTATCTCAACTGGAACCCAAGAGATTTGAAGAAGCTATTCAAGACCCACACTAGATTGATGCTATGCAGGAGGAGTTATAGGGACAAAGTGGATTTATAGAAATAAGCTTGATGAGAGTGGGATCATAGTGAAGAACAAGGCAAGGCTAGTTGCCAAAGGATACAGGCAGGAAGAGGGCATAGACTTTGATCAGAATTTTGCTCCAGTGGCAAGGTTGGAAGCAATAAGGCTATTCCTTGCCTATGCAGCATATCAAGGCTTCAAAGTGTTCCAAATGGATGTTAAGTCAGCATTCTTAAATTGAGACTTAAAAGAGGAGGTCTATGTAGAATAGCCCTCAGGTTTTGTTGATCCACTCAATCCTAATTATGTTTATAAACTTAGGAAAGCTTTATATGGGTTGAAACAAGCCCCAAGGGCTTGGTATGAAACCCTATTTATTTTCCTCATTGAGAACAAATTCTCAAGGGGGGAAATAGACAAGACTTTATTCCTTAGAGAATACAAAGGAAAGATCATCCTAGTCCAAATATATGTTGATAACATAATATTTGGTTCTACTGAAAACAATCTTTGTATAAACTTTGCAAAACTTATGCAAGGGAAGTTTGAGATGAGTAGTATGCGAGAACTTAAGTTCTTCTTGGGTCTCCAAGTAAGACAGAATGATGATGGCCTGTCCATATCCCAGTATAAGTTCACACAAGTGTTAATTAAGAATTATGGTATGCAATCATCCACTACCATGAGAACTCCAATGGGGACAATGTTGGATCCCTAGTTGATTTGGGCTAGGTTCACTAGCTTAGGATGTGACCCATCATGTATAGCCAGGGTCAAATTTGTGTCCTAGAGTCTAGGCCAAGTCCTTAGAGTCAACTTCAGATGGACCAGCTATCAACAAGACCATCAGAGACTCCAAACTTAGAAGTTTTCAAGACCAAGTAAAATGCGTTCGACGTTCGTCGAACTCAGGTCGACGAAAGGGGTTCTGGGCCCGACGATATTGAGACATTTCTTTGTGCTGAGCTCGACGATCTTTGTTCTCTGTTCGACGAAGACTGAGATTCTTCAACAAGCTAAAGTCAGGACAAATTCAGATTTTTCTAAGTCCAACTTCAGGCTTTGGTCGACGAACTAGAATCTGAGCTCGACGAACTTGGACCTCAAGCTGATAACTTCTCAGGTTGACGAATCCAGTACTTTACTCGATGATTTCTGGTCTATGATTTAAATCCTTCTCAGACAGAGAATTCTCAGATTCGAAGTCCACAATCCTTCTCAGCTCGACGAATGATGATTCTCAGCTCGACGAATGAAGATTATCAGTTCGACGAAGATTGTAGCAGAATTGACAAGATTTCCCTCAAGACTATGTGCTTTTGTCTAGTCGACGAACTCTTCAACTCAGGTCAACGAACTGTGAACTCAGCTCGACGATTCCTGTTCTTCGTTCGACTATTCCAGATTAGGTCTTCTCCAGTTGTCCGTCCCTTTTCTTGGCGATGATTCCTGAGTAATTAATGTCCGATCTTCTCGGAATGTTACCGTTAGAACGCGCAATTATCGTGGATTATTTCTTGCCGTTTTTCCATGGGACAGTTAGGGAAATCATTCATTGTCTCTTCCTTCCCAGGCCAACTGCAATTACTGCTCAAACATTCAAATTTTGAATGTTCCTCAGTCAGTAAAAAGTCAGAAAAGAAAAGGATTAAGCAGTAATACTGAGTGATACAGTGAGAGAAATAGACTCAAGTAGTCAGACATAAATTGCACAGAATAACAATCTTACAACAATCAAAAGTTCTTTTCTGCAATCAGCCCAGGCCAGAGAACATCTTCAAGAAGAAGAAGAAGAACATTCAATTACTATCAAGAGTCTTCTTCCTTCAATCCTACAGGATAACTTCAGAAGGACAACAAAACTATATCTATAAAAGAAGTTCCTGAAGCAATCTAGGGTCCAGGCACTCAAGTTTTGAAGACCTGTCACCCTGAAGCAGTGCTCCAGTTTTCCAGAGATATTCAAGATCTTAGGGGGAGCAAATCTACTGAAATCAATCCACAGTCTTCTCAGTTGTTATTGAGAAAGAGAAGACACGATCACCTCTCTTCCAACTCCTGTACAGGGTTTTAATTCCCTTCAAAATTATTCCAGGTTGCAAGTCTCCTACCAAAAGACTTGAGGTTTTGGTTTTTGAGCACCTGAACAAAAGCTCATTGGTGTCAGGCATCTGATCAAAAACTTGAGTGGATTCCTACCAGGGTGGTAGAAGAGTGGATGTACCCAGGTTGGGGAACCACTATAAAATTTCTTATGTCGTCTGGTTGCCCTTTTCTTTTGTTTTGGTTGTGCTCTATCATTGTTTAGTTTGTTGTGCTTATTATTTTATTTACTGACCTGTTCACTTAGGAATACAACAAAAGTTATAAAGAATTTTTAAAGAGAGCACAATACTCTATTCACCCCCCCCCCCCTCTAGAGTATTTCAGATCTAACCTGCACTTTCAATTAGTATCAAAGCGAGGTTTGTTAAAATACCACACCTTAACTGGTTGTACAGGATAACACCTGAACCATAAAGATCCCTCTTGTTAGATCTGTTTGTTTCTTTTTATTATTAGATTTATTTCTTCACAGAAATGGCCCAAAACAAAGATTATGCAAGCATCAGACCTCCAGTTTACAATCTTAACAGATTTTCCATCTGCAAGGCAAGAATCAGATTATATATGAATTCTATCGATGAGGATATTTTTGCTTCTATCTTGACAAGAGTACCTCCAGCACCTACAGCCTCTACAAGCACCTCCACCAACATGACTGCAGTACCTCCTCCTGAGAATAATGATGCATACAAGAATGCCAAAATTGCAGATGCTAAAGCAATGAACATCTTGGCTCAAACTATGTCAGATGACATATTTCAGAAGGTGGCTGAGTGTACCTCAGCCAAGGCCATTTGGGACTCCCTCAACCAGATGGTAGCTGGCTCAGCAGATGAAAGAAAAGACAGGAGATCAAATCTCATATCCCTGTATGAGAATTTCAAGAAGGATGAGACTGAATCAGTGGCTGAAATGTACAACAGGTTGAGCTCAATCATCAATGAGCTTAAAACCTTGGATAAAGACATCACCCTAACAGAGGTGACTGACAAGATATTGATGTGCTTCCCTAGTTCTTGGGACTCCAGAATCTGGCCTATCAAAGAAGCCAGAAGCCTAAATGAGATATCAACTGAATCTCTGCTAGGCAAATTAAAATCCTATGAGCAGCTGATCAAATCAAGAGAAGTAGCTGAACAAAAGACAACAACTCCAATAAGAAAGGATCACAGTATAGCCTTCAAGGCATCTGAGGAAAGTGAGACCTCAACATCAAATGAGGAACTCATGAGCCTCTTTGCAAAAAGATTCTATAAGATGGCTAGAAAGGATTTCAGAAGGAAATCATCCAGGCAGGATGATAAACCCATATTTGACAAGACACCGACCAAGGAGGTTGTGTGCTTTGGATGCAGAAAGCCTGGACATTACATCTCTGAATGTCCAGAAATTTAGAAGAAGAAGAAAAATAGAGAAAGGGACTCCAGGAGAAAACACAGCAGCAGACCCTCTTCTAGTAAATACAAAAAGAAAGACAAGGGCTTTGTTGCTGAGACATGGAGTGATACAGAGGAAGAATCATCCTCTTCCATCTCAAGTGAAGAAGAGGAAGAAGCAAGATCCAAGGAGGTTTGCCTTATGGTAATTGATGCCTCCAGGAGCAATTCTGGATCAGAAGGAGAATCTGAAGATGAAGCAGCCTCAGACTTAGAGGCTGATCAGGTTCTGTCAAACTTTGATTTTAATTTTGATTCATTTAAGATTGAATTCAAAGCCATTTGTTTAGATTTAATTAGTTCAGAAATGGAAAGAAAAACCCTTAGAGAAAGACTAACAAATCTTGAATTTGTTAACTCAGAAAATATTCAACTAAAAGATCAACTAACACTAGCAAATGAACAAATAATTAAATTGAAATCTGATTTATGTGAGGCCAAACAACTTGAGCAATCTCTCAATGGGAGAAACCTCAAGCTGATGGACATAATAAGCACAGTTAATGCCAGATTAAATGGCAAGCTGGGCTTGGGTGCATCATCAAGTTTGCCCCCCATAATTAAGGAAAATATACTTACAACCCCCATCAAGTTTATTTCTGCCAAGGAAAAATAAAAGTTAATAGACAAACCAATGTCAGAAAACAACCCAAAACCCATAGACAAGAGAAATAAAAATCAGAAAATAGGTAATAAAAACAAGGTTCAGGAGCATTCGTCAAACTCAGATCGACGAAATGTGTCCAGTTCGTCGAACCCAGATCGACGAACACTGAACCCAAACTTTAGTAATAACAATTCGTCTAACTGCGATCGACGAACTTGGTATGGTTCGTCGAGCAGAGGTCGACGAACTTGGGGTGCAGAAAATGACTACTGTCATTCTTTGAGCAGAGATCGACGATCTCATCCCTATTCGTCGAACTCTGGTCGACGAACTTACAACAATTCGTCGAACCCAGAAGGGCCAAAATTAAATCATTTCTCTTACAAAAATTCTAAGCCAACTAATAAACCATTCAATCCAGTAGCTGATTGGGTTATTCCACCTGGGAGATATGACCCCTTAGGTTATAAATCTCAACCTACTTTATAAGTTATATCCATCTTTACTTTTCAACCAAATAAAGGACCCAAGGTAACCTGGGTCAAGAACAATTGAGTTTTGTTTTTCATTACAGGTACAGGTGAAGAGCTATCCAAGGGTGAGTCAGACCTGGTACTTGGACAGTGGTTGCTCCAAGCATATAACAGGCAGCAAGGACAATTTATCCAATTACAAGTCCAAGCTAGGACCAAAGGTGATCTTTGGTGATTCAAAGAGTGGCCAGTCAGAAGGATATGGAGCAGTAAAGATTGGATCAGTTACCTTCAAGAGAGTAACATATGTAAGAGGACTCAAACATAACCTAATATCCATAAGTCAATTATGTGATGAAGGATATCAGGTACACTTTAACTCTACCTCTTGTTCTATTATTAATAATGAAAACCAAACTGTTTTAATTGGAATTAGACAAGGCAACATATATCTAGTAGATTTTATTTCTGCCAAAACTGATGTTTGTTTACTTAATATCACTAGTAACCAAATGACTTGTGGCATAAAAGATTAGGTTATGTAAACCTTAAGAATATAGCTATGTTATCTAAAGACAACCTTGTTAGAGGTTTACCTTCTGGCCCCTACAAGAAGAAAAGCCTATGCAGGGCTTGTCAATTAGGGAAGCAAACTAAAACTAGTTTCAAATCCATTAATAAAAGTGATTCACCTAGGATTTTGTATTTGCTTCACGTGGATCTATTTGGACTCATTGTTGTACAAAGCCTAGGAGGGAAGTCTTACACTTTAGTGATTGTTGATGACTTTTCTAGATTCAGTTGGGTAGCTTTTTTGAGAGCTAAGTCAGATACATTCAAGGTTCTTACGATTTTCTCAGGACCATACAAATTGAGTTCTCTACTCATGTTGCATTGATCAGAAGTGATCATGGCACAGAGTTTGAGTCTCTTCTTATGCATGAGTTCTGTGAGAAGGAAGGTATCAGGCTGTGCTTCTCAGCTCCTAGAACTCCCCAACAAAATGGGGTAGCTGTAAGAAAAAATAGGACACTCATTGAATCTGCAGGCACATTATTGGCAGATGCTTACATGCCTCTATCCTTTTGGGCAGATGCTGTAAACACTGCTAACTATGTCCTGAATAGAAGCCTTATACATAAGCTGAAAAATAAGACCCCATATGAATTACTTAAAGGGAAGAAACCTAAAATCACATATTTTAAAGTTTTTGGTTGCATATGCTATATTCACACAAACAACAAAAGATACATTAGAAAGTTTGAGGCTAAGGCTGAAGAAGAGATTTTTCTTGGATACTCCCAAGTAAGCAAGGCCTATAGGGTTTTTAATAAATCCACTCTTAAAATTGAAGAGTCTGTTCATGTATTTTTTGATGAAGCTAACATGTCTTATAAGGAGAGAGAGATTTCTACCAATAGCTTTTTGCAGGTTCCACAACTGTGTAAGTCTATGGATGGACTAAACCTTACCCAAGAGGTGTCAACCCATCCTTCTCCACAGGTTGCTGAAGATAGTAAAGAAGAAATTCAAGTGGAAGTGGCTGAACTTCCCTCAACAGCTAGTATCATTCCTCAAGAGGAATTAATTACAGAAGATGTTGCTGAACAAACTCCACCCACTGATCTTGTCACACTTAGAGATCACCCCAGATCTCAAGTGATTGGAGACATTTCAGCAGGTGTACAGACAAGACATCAACTCAACCAAGACTTGATGCATGCCTGTATTTTCTCTCAGATTGAACCTCTCTCCATCCATGAAGCTGAGCAAGATCCCCACTGGATCATTGCAATTCAAGAGGAACTAAATCAATTTGAGAGATGTAGAGTTTGGGATTTGGTTCCAAGACCCCATAACTACCCAGTTATTGGAACCAAATGGGTCTACAGGAACAAGCTAGATGCCCAAGGAAACATAGTGAGGAACAAGGCTAGGCTTGTTGCTCAAGGCTACAGGCAAGAGGAAGGAATTGACTATGACCAAACCTTTGCCCCTGTTGTAAGGTTAGAGGCCATAAGAATATTTTTTGCTTATGCAGCTCACAGGAGATTCAAGGTTTTCCAAATGGATGTCAAGAGTGCATTCTTGAATGGAGTGCATCAAGAAGAGGTTTATGTAGAACAACCTCCAGGTTTTATCTCTCTAACTCAACCCTCTATTATATTTAAATTGCATAAAGCTCTCTATGGTTTAAAGCAATCTTCAAGAGCTTGGTATGATACCTTAGCAAGCTTTCTTTTAGAGCATAAATTTACAAGAGGAACCATAGATAAAACTCTTTTCACTAGACATCATAAGGCCCAAATTTTGTTAGTACAAATATATGTGGATGACATCATCTTTGGGTCTACAGATCCCAAATTATGCAAGAGGTTTGCTGACCTCATGCATTCCAAATTTGAGATGAGTAGCATGGGTGAGCTTTCCTACTTCCTTGGTCTCCAAGTGAAGCAGCTCCCTGATGGTATCTTCCTCTCCCAAGCTAAGTATGCTAAAGAGCTTATTAGAAGTTTGGGATGGGTGATGCTTCAGGAATGAAAACACCTATGGCTACTAATGTTGTTGTGGATTCTAATGCAGCAGGGAAACCTGTAGATCAGAAACATTATAGGGCAATTGTTGGATCCCTATTATCCCTAACAGCTAGCAGGCCTGATATAATGTTTGCCACATGCCTTTGTGCTAGGTTCCAAGTGAACCCCAAAGAATCTCACCTTATTTTCTTAAAAAGAATTTTGAGATATATAAAGAGTTGTCCTAATCTAGGACTCTGGTATCCTGTAGAGTCAGAGTTTGAGTTAACTGGATACTCAAATACTGACTATGCTGGATGTAGAGTGGACAAGAAGAGTACCTCTGAAACTTTCCAGTTCCTGGGTATGAGACTTGTCTCCTGGTTTTGTAAAAAAGCAAACATCTGTGTCTACATCAACTGCAGAAGCAGAATACATGGCTACTGGCAGCTGCTGTTCACAAATGTTATGGATACAAAACCAACTCCTAGACTATGGTGTCAACTTAAATAATTCAACATTATTTTGTGATAATACTAGTGTTATTGATATATCACAGAATCCAGTTCAACATAGTGCCTAACCATGAATGCATGAATTTCTTATTCTTTTGGACTCAAAACCATGTGTGTACATATGTCATCATGTAAATCTTTAGCTTGACACGTGTGCTGATGCAATGTTATGTCATGCATGTTGTGTTATGCAATCTAAAAAGGCCTTAATGCATGTTATAAGCGGCGTACACATGAAATGTTATGCATCACATACTACATAACATCGCATGTAACAAAAAAAAGAAAATGTGCTAATGGGCACCCATGTGATGATGGTTATGCATCACATACTACATAACCGTCACATGTTGCCACCTATGGTGAATCGATATACAAACACATATTATGCATCTCATACTACATATTATACCCTGTATACTTCTTATCATGCTAAGAGTGTAGTGTTCATGCTTCAGCCAAGACGTACTGATGACACATCAGTGTGTGTATGAAATGATACTAGACAACCAACATTAACTAGAGAAAGATGTTCGACCAATTATCAAACAACAACCTCCCTCTGATACCAACTGTCACAACCCGTATTTTCTCCGCATTAAAGGGGATATCAGAGTAAGGGAAAATGCGCGTCATGATTCCACATCAGTAGGAAAAACTGCAGACGCTCAGGCTAAACTCCAACTGAACACCTTTATAAAAGATTTATAAATTAATTAATAAAAATCCAGTTTAAGTTAAACGGTTAACCATATCCCTCGGCTTAGTAGCTCAACTAGTCCACTTAGGAAAAATATAGTTATATGCTCCGAAAATACATTGGTTATATATAAGAAATTCATGCATTTCATGACCAGAAGGATTAAACTGCATGCAACTGAAATCAGAGAATGGGTATATACATCTTCTGTTTCTGAGGAAAATGTTTTGACAGGAAATATCGGGAGTAATGCTGTCTCTTTGTCTCCCACCGTTCTCTTTGAAATTTTTGGATTGGTGAATGGAGAAGATGACATGGATATGGATTCTGAAGAATACAGTTCGATGCTGAAGTTAATGCGGTTTTCTGGAAGCAACCCTAACAAGTTGTTTAAGAAACAACTGTCTGCAGCCTACCAGTTCTTGGCGGATATCGTGGGAAAAGTAATGATGTGCCAGCACACCACACATGACTACATAACCAGACATCAATTTCTTGTCATGTGCGTCGTGGTGAATAAGCGTCCCGTTGATTGGAGCAAGATTTTCTTTGAGTTGATAAAGAATAAGAACAGAAAGAAAGAGGTTTGCTTTGGAAGAATCCTGGGGATCTTCCTCAAGGAAAAGGCTGGTGAACTCATGGTCTCCCCGACCATCTTCATCAATGCCAGCAAGCGCCCCACCTGCACTTTGTTTGGCAGATGGGAGAGGATGATCTCCGATCCATCTAAGGCTTCCTCCTCTTCCATCCCTGCTTCAGAAGGCACCAGGGCTGTTACAGCCACTCCCACACCTGCTGAGGAGATCCTTCCCACTCCACCATCTCTTCCAGCACCCCTTCCAGCAAAGCAGCCTCCTCATGTGCCTACTCCTCCTCCATCTCCACCACTGGACATCGCCAACATTCCATCTTCCCTCTGCAAGCTAATCAACAACCAACACCTCCAGCTTCACCTCATGACTCACATATTCCTACTCCTCCACAGTCTCCACTTCCCCCTCATTTGTCCTCCATTCCATCTTCATCACTATCCACTCATCACATATCTGCTATTCCACCCTCCATTTCTTCCTTAGTTGCTCCCTCCTCCCCACATAATGCAACATCCTCCTTTGATTCAACTACCATATCATCTCTCTTCACCATTCTTACTCCCTCATCAAAACCCTTATCACAGAGGCCATTACACCTCTTGTGAATTCTATTAATTCTTTATCTGCTCAATTTTCTGCCCTTTTTGCTGCCCCCTCCTCAGTCCAGGGCCTAGCCTCAGTCCCCACTGAACCCAGGCAGGGGGAGATGCCTGATGATGAAGCAGCAGCTCAAGCTTCAGATACAGATTCCCCAGTAGGTACAACTTCAGAAGTTTTTCCAGATTGCACACATACAGAATTAATTGATTTACTAGAGTTTATTAATACTGATATGGATATTGCTGACATGGATACTGCTGAAATTGTTGGTGATTTTATTATCAATCCCACAGTTAATCTACCATAATTACTGCAACATTTTGATACTGTACATATGCAGTCTCTTCCAGCAGACTTTACTAAGCCATAGTTGGCTATTGTTCCCTACACATCTCCAGTTAGTCTAGCAGTTCCTAAGCAATTCTATGACAGTTTTGCTATTCCTATTATTGCTCTAACATATGAAGTTATTCCAGAAGATATCTCAGTACCAGTTTTTGTTATGGATGACTCTCCTATGCCTGATTTGGATGAGCTAATCCTGGCTGATATTGAAGAGGAAAACAAGACAGCAGCTGAAAACTCTATCCCTATTGTTTCTGATTCCTGTACAGTCTCCTCCTCACCTGTTGCTGAAGCTCCAGTTCCTGAAATTTCTGCCCCTGCTACAGCAAAAGCTGTTATTTATGATAAAGCTCTGAAAGCTTTGGATGCTTTGTATGATAACCCTCAGGGTTCTGATACTGAAGATTATGAAGCTGATGATGATGATGATTCAGATGAAGAAGCCTCCAAGAAGAAAAAGAAGATGTGTCAAAGAAAAGAAAGGCTCCTCCTCCTCCAGCTCCTAAGACTAATCCAACTGCTGACACCCTTTATTACATTTTGAATAATGTTACACCTTATAAGGGAATGTCTGCATGGATGTGGTTATCTAAGAACCAGCAGAAGGAAAGGAAAAGAAGTAGGAGATATTCTCCTCCACCAGTCCATAGATATAGAAAGGATTCATCTCCTCCTCCTCCAACAGCTGGTGCAATTGGCTCTAGTCCTCAGAGATCTGCCCCCATGCAAACCTATCAGAGACATTCAGGGAGATCCTCTGGAAGTAGCTAGTAGAGGCAACCATCCTCAGGAAATCAACAACAACAGCATCATCAGCAGCAGCAGCAGCAACATATGTCTGAAGAACAGAAAGCTGACAGTCCTAAAAGTCCATACTCTCCTCCTATCCCATTTGAAGATCCTGAAACTACCAACACTGCAAGATTGGCTATGTTCCAGGAACTTATTGGCCTGTCATTGATTAATAAAGCCAAAGCTGAAGGAAAAGACATTTCTGGATACTCAATCATGTCTGAGTACAGAAAAGAAGAACTGAAAAGATTTGACAAGGGAAACAAGCTTTTCAATGTTGATGATTATATGAAGTTCCATCCTGAAACAGTTGTGCCCAGAGCTACATCACTGAAGATCATTGGGGCAGCTGACATGACTATGACTCAGATAGAGGCTTCAAATCCAAACAGAGAAATTATCTTAAAAAATCCAGGAGAGAAGACAACAGAAGACAAGTCTGTGCAGAAAAAGAAGAAGTAATCTTTTTTCTGTTTCATTTTCTTTCTGCATTTGTTCTCAAACTGTGCTATTTGTTTAAACAAAGTTATGTATATATATATTTGCTGCATGTGTTAGTAATTCTCTGCCAGATATATTTCTTTTCTTGCTTTGTTTATCTGTTTGTTTTTGTTTTGAGTCTCTTAGTGACCTCACCCAAATAGGGGGAGATTGTTGGATCCCTAGCTGATTTGGGCTAGGTTCACTAGCTTAGGATGTGACCCATCATGTATAGCCAGGGTAAAATTTGTGTCCTAGAGTCTAGGCCAAGTCCTTAGAGTAAACTTCAGATGGACCAGCTATTAACAAGACCATCAGAGACTCCAGACTTAGAAGTTTTCAAGACCAAGTAATATGAGTTCGACGTTCGTCGAACTCAGGTCGACGAAAGGGGTTCTGAGCCCGACGATCTTGAGACATTTCTTTGTGCTGAGCTCGACGATCTTTGTTCTCTATTCGACGAAGACTGAGATTGTTCAACAAGCTAAAGTCAGGACAACTTCAGATTTTTCTAAGTCCAACTTCAAGCTTTGGTCGACGAACTAGAATCTGAGCTCGACGAACTTGGACCTCAAGCTGACAACTTCTCAGGTTGACGAATCCAGTACTCTACTCGACGATTTCTGGTCTACGATTTAAATCCTTCTCAGTCAGAGACTTCTCAGATTATAAGTCCACAATCCTTCTCAGTTCGACGAATGATGATTCTCAGCTCGACGAATGAAGATTGTCAGTTCGACGAAGATTGCAGCAGAATTGACAAGATTTCCCTGAAGACTAATTGCTTTTGTCTGGTCGACGAACTCTTCAACTCAGCTCGACGAACTGTGAACTCAGCTCGATGATTCCTTTTCTTCATTCGATGATTCTAGATTAGGACTTCTCCAGTCCTCCGTCCCTTTTCTTGGCGATGATTCCTGAGTAATTAATTCCAGATCTTCTCGAAATGTTACCGTTAGAATGCGCATTAATTGTGGATTATTTCTTGTCGTTTTTCCATGGGACAGTTAGGGAAATCATTGATTGTCACTTCCTTCCCAGGCCGAATGCAATTACTGCTCAAACATTCAAATTTTGAATGTTCCTCAGTGAGTAAAAAGTCAGAAAAGAAAAGGATTAAGCAGTAATACTGAGTGATACAGTAAGAGAAATAGACTCAAGCAATCAGACAGAAATTACACAGAAGAACAATCTTACAACAATCAAAAGTTCTTTTCTGCAATCAGCCCAGGCCAGAGAACATCTTCAAGAAGAAGAAGAAGAACATTCAATTACTATTAAGAGTCTTCTTCCTTCAATCCTACAGGACAACTTCAGAAGGACAACAAAACTCTATCTGTCAAAGAAGTTCCTGAAGCAATCTCTGGTCCAGGCACTCAAATTTTGAAGTCCTGTCACCCTGAAGCAGTGCTCCAGTTTTCCTGATACATTCAAGATCTCAGGGGGAGCAAATCTGCTGAAATCAATCCACAGTCTTCTCAGTTGTTATTGAGAAAGAGAAGACACCATCACCTCTCTTCCAACTCCTGTACAAGGTTTTAATTCCCTTCAAAATTATTCCTGGTTGCAAGTCTCCTACCAAAAGACTAGAGGTTTTGGTTTTTGAGCACCTGAACAAAATCTCATTGGTGTCAGGCACCTGATCAAAAACCTGAGTGGGTTCCTACCAGGGTGGTAGAAGAGTCGATGTACCCAGGTTGGGGAACCACTATAAAATTTCTTGTGTCGTCTGGTTGCCCTTTTCTTTTGTTTTGGTTGTGCTCTATGATTGTTTAGTTTGCTGTGTGGTTATTGTTTGTTTTATTTACTGACCTGTACACTTAGGAATACAACAAAAGTTGTAAAGAATTTTTAAAGAGAGCACAATACTCTATTCACCCCCCCCCCCCGCTCTAGAGTATTTCAGATCTAACCTGCACTTTCAGACAAGTATGCCTTTAAGCAAAGATGATGCAGGAAAACCTGTAGATGAATCTTGTATAGATAGATAGTTGTTCCCTCCTTATCTGACTGCAAGTAGACCTGACATCATGTATGCTACATGTGTTTGTACTAGGTACCAATCCTGCCCTAAAGATCTCATTATACTGCTGTCAAAAGGATTTTGAGATATCTTAAGGGAACACCTAATCTAGGCTTTGGTATCCTAGGAATAGAGATTTTCTACTAATAGGCTATTCAAATACAGGCTTTGCAGGATGCAAAGTAGATAGGAAAAGCACAACAGGCACCTGTCAATTTCTAGGAGGAAGATTGGTGTCATGGAGCTGTAAGAAGCAGACTAATGTTACAATTTCAACAGATGAGTCTGAGTATGTTGTTGTAGGAAGTTGCTGTGCACAGCTGTTGTGGATACAACTCAGTTAGAAGATCATGGTATTCAGGTAAGTAGAACTCCATTATTATGTGATTTTACTAGTGATATTTCTATTGCTCATAATCGTGTTTCTCATAGTAGAATAAGGCATATAGAAATAAGATATCATTTTCTTAGAGATCATGTAGAAAAAGAAGATATTTCTTTAGAATTTGTTAATACAGATTTACAAATTGCTGACATGTTCACTAAGCCATTAAATGAAACTAAATTCAATAATTTCAAATTGAATTAGGAATGTTGAACATAAATTAGTTTAACAAATTTGGCCAAGTAAAATTCTGTCGACACAAAAAGTTGTCTGTGTCGACACATAGTAGTTGGTGTTGACACTCCAGGAAAGTGGTGTCGACAATCTAGAAAATTGGTGTCGACATTTCAGAGCAGTTGTGTCGACACATCAGAAGTTGTATCGACACTTAGAATTATAGTCGACACAGAATTTCTGTTGAACTAATAAGAATGTCTGTGTCGACACATCATCAATTGGTGTCGACACATAGAAGTCAACACTTCTGTCGAGACATTGAAGTCTGTGTCGACACATTTCAACTGTGTCGACACATTAAGAGAATTTTAACGTGCCTTTTGACCTTCATTATTTAGAAGTGTATAAATAGGTCAACAACATACTCTGTCGACACACTCTTCATATTTTCGTGAACAAAACCTTGTGTCGACAAATTCTCTCTTCTCAATCAAGATTTCTCTCAACCCACTGGCGCCAAAGCTTGCATATAAGTAACACGCATGCCTTTGAGCTGGTTTGTAAGATTAGTTCTTCCC